>OX376373.1:793217-1300717 GCA_947369275.1 Nemotelus nigrinus | reverse complement strand
CATGGCGTGGAAGACTATAGGTCTGTTTCCGTACTTGAATTTATTATAATATATTAAAATAGATTCGCAGCAAGTCGTTTCCGTACTTTTGCTGCAAGCCAAATGCAAGCCAAATTTTGCAGCAAAAAGAAGCCAGCTGCCAAATTCTGTTACTGCTGCAGTTTGCTGAAGTACGGAAACAGACCTTATAATACATCGAAGAAGCAAATCAGTCAAAACAGTGCTACTTACCATAAATGAGCACACGAAGAAGTCACTTGCTTGCAACAAACAGGTGCTGGCTGCATTTAGAGTCGCCGAAGGAGCCATTCAATAATATGCGCCCTTAGCCGATTGAGAATGTTGTCGATCTATCGACGATACTCAAGTATCACTTGCTGACATTTATAGATCCCCTCACACAGTATAGCTGCGAGTTATAATTGGAGTGCCATGAGCCATATTACATGGCTCATGGCACTATGTAATATGGCGTGTGGGGCCATAATTTCTGCGCCATGTAACTATGGCGCTGGGAGCTATACTGCATGGACTCAGGGAACTATGTGCATAGCGTGTGGCACCATAAATGCTGCGCCATGTAACATGGGACCACGCGCTATGTAGATTCTGAGATTATGGCGCTGGGAGCCATATTGCATGGCTCAGAGTACTATGTACTTGGCGTATGGGACCATAAATAATGCGCTATGTTACATGACTCTGGGCGCTATGTGGATTTTTTTCAGTGTAGTTTTCGCGTGCATATATAAATTTCACCAGACCACCAGATAGCTACCATTCATATCCACGGATAACTATGCACCTGATCATGTATTCTTAAGAACCTGTCCATCTGGTGTGCAATAAGCATTTGGCAGCTTGCTCTGACTTTAAACTCACAATCAAATCAGTATCATTTTATCTTGTCTAGAGAAAATGTCGTGTTTTGAGACATGACCTCAGATTTGTCAACGATGCAAAAATGCATCGGCTTTTACGAGCAACATGTTTGAAAGCTCATTTTGCTGCCTGGTTCTAAGTGTCTGTTAACGATCGCGACCCCTCACGAACCACCATATCATACACGGGGTTGTCCGGTCGCTAGGTGGTCCGAACTATTAGTTGCGCACGTTTGGCAATTTCAGAGCCAAACTGCCTTCTTCTCAAGGAGATTGGACAATAAAATATTGTTTTTCACTTCCTTGTAAGTGGTCATTTCGGATGCATTGATCAATGCTTCCAGGCTCCAAAAAATATGCATTAGAATTAAATAACTCTTTGAAATTGAATGTTTTAATGCGCTCTACCTTCAATCTTAGTTATTTATCAAACGCAAACGTTTGCCCATCTCAACTAATTAATCCAATTAGTTTCTGCGCGGAAATTTGTTTTGTCTTTTATGATTTTCCGCTAATTACAGCAAATTATCAAGTCAGTTCTGCGCAACTTTTCTTAGAAGGTTCAACGAACCTCATCGCGAACGATCTCATTTTCTACGCCATACAAATAAATTTCTCTTCCGAGCGATCATCGCACTATGAAATTGAATTTTTTCCATTCTGAGCCGATAACCGAGGATATGGAAAGATTGAAGACGCGCGAATTTGAAGAAGTCGAGAAAGCTGCCATAGAAGTAGAATAACACGGAATGGCTAGGTGTCTTGGAAGCAGATCGCCGTGTACACCTTTCGTTCGACCGGGGAGAACAAGCTGAGAGGAAAACTCCGTGCGGAAATCGCTGCCAGATAGTTGTTGCGAGTTAAATGAAAACAAATTGCTAAGCTCGGCGTTCGCGAATTGCTTCGTACATGCATGAGCACATCTTGTAAGTTGTATCTATGGCGAGAACGAGGAAACGAACGAAAGAAGCATTACGCTTTTACTTTGCGGTCGTTGTCCTCTTTTCATTGATGCGATTGCGACCGAGCGTAATCGTTGATGAAACTGCCAGTGGAAAACACCATGTCTTGTCTTACTTGTGCATCGTGTTTGATTTGCTCTTGCAATGGGTTGTGCATTGCAGATATTTCTCTTAGCTTTCGACACATCAGAGGGAAATTGAGAAAAAAATATAAGGGCTCCAGTTTTTGAAGATTTGGAGTGTGCATATTTGGACCCATCTCAGTCAGAAGTAGGTAAAAATTAATTAATTTCTGCCGGACACAAGACAAGCATGACCTTGTGCTGCGTTTCGAAAAATACAGTGACCATCATGAATAGTCGCTCAAAGATCTCTGTTCTTAGTATTAACGCGTCATAAATTGCGAAGCACTGACAGTCTTAATTTAAGTTACAAGCTATTAGATCGTACGCGTAGGCAGATTCCGACTCGAATCCACAAATTGTATGCAAACTTCCCATGGTAGATACCAGATACAAGCGGGCGTAAGGTGTCCTCTACCCTACGCAGCACCGGCAAATATCATCAAGAGATCAGCGCCCCTTCTTTGATTCGATCAGCGTGTTTACGGCTTATGCCGGTCCGTCACCTCATCTACTCCATTCCATCCCATGCCATTCCTATTCCCATTCTTCACCACTCCGATGAATGATGACCAAACGATTCTGTCGTAGGTACGTATTTTCAAGGTCTATTCCGAATTTTTATGCAAATTCGCCCAGTTAATAATAATTGTAAATTTAGGTCGAGGAAGGAGAAGCCGCGACGGGTGACGACCGGTGTGGCGTTGTAGTGCCATCCGCAACCGCGCACCACTCACAATTCAATGGCGGAATCGACGAAACAGTGAGTAATAAACGCGAAAGGTCTTTGACTCCGTTTAGCTTTTTATTTTGGTTGCGGATTGTATAATTCGGTCGCAGAGGTAATTCGAAAGGCTTAATGGTATAGTAATGAAGCTGATGGAGATCTTGACGAAGAATCTTTTTTGAAATGCGCGCGAGGCTCATTATTAGGCTGTTACACTTTAGATGAAGTCACCAAACTTGCTGAGAGCGATTGTAAATGCGTAAAATATAATATGCATATTTCAGAGATATGATATCAATGGATACGAGATTGAAAACAAGATTGTATGGGAAGATTCGAAATCAGAGGGTGACGAACTTTAGGCAAAGTTTGTTTACGTTGAAGTTGACAATCGTAAGAGGATGTGAATGATTCAAGAAAATAATAAGATCGGTAAGAGATGGAATGCAATGTTTGAAAGCTCTTCAATTTTGAAAAGTAACCATAAATTGAACCAAAACTAAATTATAATTAGTAAATAAAAATTGAAATATTTCAGAGAATGGCGAAATAAACATTATATGGATCTACCGGTATTTTCTTTGTAACGTGACTTTTGGTCAGTATAATTGAAGGTAAATGGAAATGAATCACGATGTGATTCTTCTAAATGGAATATATGCTTCTGCTGAAACTTTTGACATATTTTACATAACAGAAAGGACCCTGCTACATTATTGGGGAGAAGAAGTATATACAAAGAATCCATTTCAACACAAACTTGTCGAATTTATGTGGTTCCTACACATTGTAAATTTTAAAACTTATCTTAATAAGTAAGCATAAAAGAGAATAAAATAAAAGCAACAACATTCAATTGCAGAAAGCTCATAGCTAGAAGTTGGTTAGTACGGTGTTCTCTCACAAAAAATCTGCTCAATGCACGCCGCTCTACTGTACTCAGCACCGAAAAGACCGGACTCTCCTCCTTATTAACGAAAATACTATGCTGTGCAGGCCAGAGAAGAAACGCCAGGAACAAATGTGAAAAGGTAAGGTCAAATTTTCGATTGGTCAATAAGGTATTGTCAAATTCAAATGTGACTTTTCTGATCGTAGGGCAGCTCGCATCAAAGGCGCTAGCTTTGCATTTTGACCAAAAACAAAAACGTGTTAGTATTGCGTTAATATGTTGTATCTAGTATATATATGCATATAAACGTTACAGAAATTTGATTATTTCATTTGTAACCAAATTTTTAGGTGATTGTTCACAGATATCAGAGATCAATAATCGTATAAGCGAATTTAAGCATTTGGGGATGATTCATTTGGGATAAAAGTGTTCTTGCATTAAATATTCATGTATATGCACATACATCAAATGAAAGTAAAATGCAAGAAGTTCATATAATTGCTCAATGTTTTCCCATACAAAGGATGTTCCCCGACGGTTTCGCTTGTTTCACACATTCGTATCTCATTCTCACACTAATAAGCAGAAGTTGGAAAATTGGACCATTTCGCAGCTGCAATTTTTAATCAATTACGCCATACGCCTCATCGTAAAAGAGGTAATATAAATAGTACAAGTGTTTCGTCACCGACGAACAGTTCACTCTTCAATTGGTCCCTTCAATTACTACACTTAATCTTGTTTTTCAGTTTAAGAAAAGTCGCTTATGCAAAAACTACACTGTGTCACGAGCCATATGAGCTCAAGAACCCTATTTTCTTTCATACATTCATTCATTAATAAATGAAAAACGATACAGACTCAAAATCCATAAAACCCATCAATTTAAAACATTAATTCACTCCATTGCGATCCAGACATTTATTCTTCTAAATATACGTACGCATATATTTTGACAGAGCTTAGCTCCAAATTAACGCATTATACTTTACTTAATTGCATACAAATATCATTCCACCAGAGGAAAAACATGAGCTTGCTTGCATAATACAAATATCATTTTAGACATGACAAGACATTACAAGAAATTCTCTTGGAGAATTTCCTGAATGAAAAGAATTCGCCTGACAGCAATACGTGCAGTTAATAGCTTCACATGGGGAGCCCGGTAGCTCTGCTCGCTAAGTCGTCAGGCCGAAAAGCGGCGTGCTACGGGGCCTGCGGGTTCGAATCCCGCCAGTGCCATGGCTGTAAGTGTGAATGCGTGTGATTGTCTATGAGGGCGGCAAATGGGCCCAAACTGGTGGCCTAATGCTGGCCGCGTTCCCGGCAGCCCTCTTCACTAACATAACCTAACTTAATAGCTTCACAAAACAGGAGATTCTTCAGCCTGATTGTTTTTACCTTAAATTTTTTGTATTTGAGGCAAGTTTCTGACGTAGTTAGATTATTTTAGATTCGAATGACACCAAAATAAAAACACTGCATTTACCTCCTTTATTACTAAGCCTCCTCTTATCACCAACATCATTTATTATTAAAAACAAGGGGAGCTCGCATTTCCTTTCGAACAAATACTCGAAATCATGTTATTGCTTCATTTTTGCTATCAAAATTCGATAAATCCACAAATTTTTCCCCACATACTGCATTAATGAAATATCAGCTAAATCTGCAAACAAGCTTAAACGTATTCATCGCGAACGTTTGAGTAAAGTCTAAGAGCCCCAGCACAATTTGCGATTCAAATGTGTAATGCCATGAAGTCAACCACCCCAAAACGACAGCTCTTTCATTCTTCTCAGATTAACAATTCAGTAGGACTCTATGCAAATCGCTTTCCAAGGCATTCTCTCTTAACTCGTCGAAATTGCTCAAGACCATCAACTTGAGTTCCATCCAATTCGAATATCCATTACGTAAGAAGAACGCAAGCTTTTCGCCCGTAAAATCAATTTGGAAAAGAACTTGTTTGCTGCGAGTAAACAATCAGAAATTCTGAAGCACTAGTGCTAAAAATTCTTCTCTTTTTTTTCGTCGTGAAAATATTTGCGGCTCTGATCGAATCGGTATCGAATGAGATCAGATTAGGCTGATATTTTCGGCACCAAAACAACTCTCGCTTATTGACTTACCTTGCCTGTTTCAGAAGATCATCTCGCGTTGAGGTGGTAGTGGAGCGCGTCACGGGGTGGATGACCGGACCCCACTCGATTTCAATCAAGTCAGCTGGAAAAGTCAAGAACCCTGTGGCTCTGGTTTAGACTCGAGCTCGAAGACGACGGACATCAAGTCAGGCCGAAAGAATGATCTCATAATGACTGCGACCACTACATCGGCAGGAGGGAGGACATTGAGCTCGGGAACGCGAGGTTTGCGGAGGAATGAGGGAAGCAGCATTTCTAACCTTCTTCGCCGAGTCGACTGACCAGCCGTCGGTGAGAGTGACATTGACCAGGCCATCGCCTTTTTTGCGACCATAATAACAGGACCAAGTCAACATGCTACACCAGATCACATCAGTCCCTTGTTTAGGGAGGAAAAGTATACTTGTGGCTTTGTTTCATTTTTGGGAAGTATGCATCTTTGATCGAAGGAGTCAATCCTGTTGTACCTTTTCTGTTACCTATTCATAGTTCTACATTGCTCTGTATTAGCTTGTTCATTCCTTCTGATCCAATTTAGTTTGCTGCACACTTATTTGCAAATAATTAGACTCGAATTTCCCTCAAATGTTAGTAGATTTCGAGTGTTTCGCTTAATACCAGAATAAATCAATAGTTCTGCTGATGCGAGCATCGTCATTTTCTTCTGGCTTGCGCCGTTTATTGGAAAAGACTTTCGATCGTTATTGGTAAAAGCGAATGCCCCGAAAGTCGGCATGGTGATCATCGACCCCATTCTGTTTTCGTTCTGCACTCTTTTCGCGCACCACTGCCAATACACTTTTCAAGGCTAAGCCACAGTGTGATCTCGAGAAAAGCGAAGCGATCCGTGCTGCGCCAAAAAACTTGCTGTGTTGATCGTAGGGGCTTGTCGATTTTCGGGGTGGTGCGGCGATCGTGGTGGCTTAACACTGCTCCAAAATAGTCAAGGCCTTCCTCGTCGAGGTGAATAACTTTGGATACATGTTCACTGGGAGCTTTTCGTTTCACTTTTACCTGCCGGATGGTCTTGTTGGTGTGGTGCGCTGCAGAGGCGAACACTTTAATTTTACGACGTGATCGTTTAACCGCCAAAAACGATCGGTGGATTGTTGGCGAAGTAACCACAATGACCTCTGCCGATGCGCGAAGAGTTTCGATTTCGGCTCTCGTTTCCATCATCATTATAATCAGTCGTGTGGTAGTCGCTTCTTCGTTGTCTTCTGTGGTTATATCACCAATTACAACAACGAAAATTCCATCGCGCAATTCGCCGGTCAAATCAAAAGCTGAACCGAGAAGAGATTTGAGATTTCTTGCATAGATTTTTATTATTCTGTCCGCTTCGAGCCCGAGTGCCAAACGGAAGGTTAGTAACCTTTTTGGCGATCTTGATAAGGTCGTGAAAATTTAATGGGCAAATGAAAATCAGACATCCGTTGAAAGATAGTGATTTAGTGCGAACAGGTAATATGCAATAATCTACTATTGGATGCACATTGGGCGCTGATCTTGAACTTATGCATATCCATCATTCGTAGGTGCGATGTAACTGGTACGCAATAAGGATCACAAAAGTTGAATTTGACAAGAGATTAGACACCTCTTAATGACTGAGCCGGAAATAAGAGGTTCAGAGCTAGACGTAAAAACACATTATTTCAAAATACAAGTTTAAAGATCTTACGCTAGTGCTATTGGAAATATACCTGTGCTCATAAGTGTATCATTGTAAATTAAAAGTTAAGTTGAGAGGAACTGAATTGCAAATTAGTACTAGCTTCAATATTACCATGTTTGGAGTCAATTGTATAAAAATTCTGGGCATAATACTTTTTGGCAGTATATTCTATAATGTTAACTTGAAGTCAAGGTTACAATATTTCCGCACAAGATTTTCATTTGAAAACAGTCAGTAGCCGCGTTTTATGCGCCTGTAGCTAGAACTGATTAGAATTGTAACTTTCCGAGCACCAGCTCTCAGTTTTTGTTTTCAATGCTTCTATCTTAATCTGTTCTGGATGGAGGCGCAAAAAATGCTGCTTATATAGATAACATTTTATTAGAGGCTTGTTAGATGAAACAAACTACACTCTAAAAAGTGGGTCTATAATTAATACGAAAATTTAAACGAAAAAATGAATATATTTTTTGTAAATTAAAGCAAAAAGAGTGTAAATTTACTAGTTTGCTATTCACTTTTGCGCCAAAGCCATAAAATTGCATCATTTTTTAGGGTAAAATTACACGATTTGGTTGTCGTCAATCTAAGGTATTTGCGGAATCAAAGAAATAAACTTTACAAAGTAATTACCACCAGCACTGATGTCAGAGATGATATCAAGGATAAACATAATGAATTAGCTCAAGAATTCCTGTCGAAATCCCGTGAAGCGTATGAGCGCTATGTTAATATCATGGGCGAAAATATAATTCATGATCCTAAAAAGTTTTTTGATTTCGTGAACACCAAACTTAAAACTTCGGGCTACCCTACTTTGATGTACAAAAAGAACTTTTGTTCGACATGCCCTCACGAAGTTTGCGACCTGTTCGCTGAGCATTTCCAGGAAGTATTTTGTTCATGTACAAGCATGTCTAACATTCTTCTCCCTCAAACATTCCAACCAGATATCATTTGTGAAATGTATTTAACTAGAGAGGAGATTGCCAAGGCCATCAAAGATCTCAATGTCAACAAGGGTCCCAGTCCTGACTTACTACCTCCTAGTTTCATACTCGAATGCATGGAGTCGCTTATCTTACCCGTGTATTTAATTTTCAACAAATCACTTTCTTGTGGGGTTTTCCCTTCCTTCTGGAATCATCTGACCCCGATTTTTAAAAGTGGTGATACGCGGTCAATTGATAATTACAGAGGTATTGCAATACTATCAACATTGCCTAAACTATTTGAAAAAATTGTCTGTGATAAGCTCGCTACTCTAATAGAACCTCTTCTAAATGAACAACAACATGGTTTTAGAAAAGGCAGGTCAACTTCTACCAACCTCGTGATTCTCGTCTCAGATGTTCTCTGTGACATGGAAAAAGGGCATCAAATTGATACCATCTACACAGACTTCAGCAAGGCCTTTGATCGTGTTGATCATGATATTCTTCGAATCAAACTACAGAAATTTGGCATCTCGGGTCTCTTATTAAACTGGTTAGACTCTTATCTTCGAAATAGGACGCAGTACGTTAAGTTTCAGGGTATCCTATCCAAAAAAAATCGAAGTTTTATCAGGTGTTCCACAAGGTAGTCACTTGGGGCCTCTTTTATTCAAACTTTTCGTTTCGGATATTTCTGAAGTTTTATCAGACATCCCTCACCTTTTTTATGCAGATGATCTGAAAATGTACCACACAATTAAATCGAAATCAGACTTAGTTTTCCTTCAATCGAAATTGCTTTCTCTTGAGCAGTGGTGCAAACAAAATAATTTCGACATTAATGTCAGTAAATGTCAAGTCATTAGTTTTTCCCGCAAAACCAGTAATATAAATTTTGATTACCGCCTCAATAATGTTACAATCAATAATGTTGACAATGTCATCGACCTCGGGGTTACTTTGGATAAAAAGCTGCGTTTTAATTTACACTATGACAAAGTCTTAAGCAAGGCTAATAAGCAGCTTGGATTTATCAAAAGACGTGCGAAGGAATTCAAAAACCTATGGGTGACGAAGTCTTTATACATAGCTCTAGTTCGGCCATTGCTCGAATATGCATGTATTCTCTGGCACCCTACCTTTGATGTCCATAGCGATAGGCTCGAATCGGTGCAGAAGCAGTTCTTGCTATTTGCGTTGAGAGATCTGTATAATCCTTACGAATTTGATAATCTACCTTCATACAGATACAGGCTAAGTCTCTTAAGTCTATCTTCGCGGAGGATAGTCATATGCTCCTGCTTTACTTTTGACGTTATTAGGGGCTTGATTAATGTTTTGTTCCTGTCCAATAAGATCACCTTCAACGAATCAGTAAGGCAGACGAGGCACACACGTTTACTGAATGAATACCGACACCACACAGTTTACGCCAACAATGAGCCAATCAATAGATGTCGCAAAATATTCAATAGCTTCGCAAAATACTATTCCCCTATCATTTCCAGACCTAGGTTTAAAACTGCTCTGACTAAGGTGCTCACGTCATGAATGCCCTATCCAATTCCCTACCAAAGATGGTTATATTTTTGAAATTCTTCCATTGTTGTGTATTATACAAATTTATATAAATTGTTAGATATTAATTGTAAGTGTTTTGTACGCCTTGTTTGGTTGAAATAAATAAATAAATAAAAAAAATATTCTTTTTACGCACTTTTGTAAATTTAGAAATATACTTAAGTTATATTTTAATTAATCGATTTGCATTAAAAAAAAAAACAAGTGTAAGAATAGGATGTAATAGGGGACAAGAATTTTATTTTCAGTGATTTTGTTATTATTTGATCCAACTAAATAATTCGATCTGATGACGGGCCAACAAAGCCCTTGTGCTACAACAGTGTATTTGTTTCTTAGAAGAATGATGAAAGGTGCCTTGATGTTATTGATGAAAATGTAAAATTTCCATTTCGAGTATTTTGTTTATGTATGCTGTTTGGCAGCACGCAGGTTCGATTACGACTGGAAGAATTGAAACGAAAATACTTAATTAGAGCTATGCTGGCTTGCCAGCTTTTGAAATGCAAAATGTAACAAATCTTCTAGCGAGCGAGTTATAATAGAGCTATCGACATCAGTTACTGATAGCTACTCGAGATATGGAGATTCCTTGCAAAATATCGACTTGCATCAAAAAGTCCCAACATATTCAAACACAATGTGAACAACTATGACACTTTAAATAACAAAGTAGATAAATACTTTAAAAAAGGATGTATTCCACAATTCGCTTTGTCATAACTTCTGACAAAAACATTATATCATTTCAAAATACACAGGGCCTATTCATATTGAGAAGAAACAGGCATGTGTGATTTTTTATGAATGTGGTACTGACAACTAGTGTTTAGAACAATACGGTGATATTCGTTAAGCTATTAGTTTTGACCTATCGGTTAGAGGTGGGACTTATATATTCGTATCCGTTGAGATATTAGTGAATATGAATATATCATTCACACTTCTACTGACTAAAAGAATGAGCTGTAGAAACCAGAACAGATATTTGGAACAGGTATTTTTTCGGGACAGCCAGTACCTAGTACGAAATTGAAAAATACTAAGTACGAGTATTTTTGTGAAAAATACATGTAATCAAGAATTTATCCAATAAATTTCCTCCATTTGATTCATTTCAATCAAACAGCTACGTAATAGTATTCTAATATTAATATGCACTCGTATTTCATACTAGCTAGTGTTTCATACTCTCATTTCATACTTTCATGCTCACGAGTATTAGTAATATTTTCGTACTAGCTAGTATTTTCGTACTTAGTATTTTCGTAAAATTTATGTAATTTTTGATTTTTGCATTGGTGCCATTACCGACTGTTTTAGATTAGCCAAGAAAAGATTGGTATCAGAGATCGATCGACGAAAAGTCATATACTTGGCAACAGGATTAGTTGGTCATATCTCAGTAAATTTTTTTTGAACGAATACAGGAGGTGTTTTGTGCAAATAACAAAATGGAAATCAAACTAAATTGATTGATTTTGACTGTTTTCCCTTAGCTGGCTCTTATACTGGAAAAATACTTGCCAAAGAAGTAACTGACGATTGGAAAGCTACTGACAAGTAGCACGGACTAATGACTTGGTATCCTTTGAGGGTCATTTTATACCGTTTCTATTCTAGCTTGGGAATTAGTGTCTAGGGGGATACAAATCATACCATTTCATTACACGACTGCAAATTGTATATGTACACACTTCAAAAAATACTAGCTAGTATTTTCGGTTCGGAATAGGTATTAGAAACAGATATTTTTCTGTCCTCGTACTAGTTATACCTAGTATGAGAAAATCCTAGTACAACCCAACTCTACTGACTAACCCTGTAGCGGCACATGAATAGAATCGTTCGACTGACCGAGTCTCCTGAAACTTTTTCGCTTTTTATAATAAAATTATTCAAGTGGCATATATATATATATATATATATATATATATATATATATATATATATATATATATATATATATATATATATGTATATATATATATATATATATGTATATATATATATATATATATATATATATATATATATATATATATATATATATATATATATATATATATATATATATATATATATATATATATATATTTATATATATATATATCAATTTAACGCTTTGTGCCGCTGTTAGGCTACAGTTTTCAAAATTCCAAATACAACATGAACAGAAACTGTTCACCAAACCACCAGAACTTATGAACAATATGAACTCCATAGGATGTATCGGTCTTGAGTAGAAGCCGATCTGATAGAAGTTTAATAGATTTGTTGACTTCGTTGTGGCTGTGGCGGCATCTTGAAGAAACGTGTGAGTTATAACATGATATAACGTTTGGATCGTTAAAAACAAAAAACTCTCCAAATTATTGAATACTTAGTCCCATATCATTCTAGCTCCGACAGCTCGGAGGTTAGTATTCATTTCACTGCCATTTAAAACCCATATTACCGATTTATTTCAAACTTGGCACACACTTTCTTCATGTAAAACACTTCTCCCCAATGATAAGTTTTAGATTTTTTTTACATCAAGGGGTTTTTCCACCCACAAAGAGGCTAAATTTTTGCGGAAAAATAGCGGTTTTCACTTCAAATGACCACCGAAAATTTAAAAATGAAAAAAGAGAAATCAGAGAACGTTGGGGGAGGATTTGATGATACCTTGACTAAATTTTAATGTTTTTCGATTTCCAATAATTTTCAGCTGAGATAGAATGAACACCGCAAATCATCTTTTTCCAAAGGCGTTCTGGAAAAACGTTTGTCACCGGTTTGTTTGTCAATTTTTTCGCATAATTTCAATTTTTTCGCATTCCACAATGTTATTGAAATGATAATTAATAATGTACAAAAGATTTAAATAAATTTATTCTATCCATATTTCTAAAAAAAAAATCGTAAATGTTTTCTCACGCTGAAACCCTTATCACTTCATTGAAAAAAAAACAATACATGTACGTATATCAACGAATTTAGAGGTAGAGCGAAGCACCAATGCAGAGACTCGGGAGTCTTTTTTAGCGGTGATTTCCGCAACATGGAAATTAAATTTTAGTTTAGGACCAAAAGTCACACCCAAGTCTCTGAATTGATTAACGGATGACAGATAGGTGGTGGAGAATGAATAAGAGAATGAAATAAGAGATAGCTTGAGAGAAAAGGTCATATGTTTACATTTGCTAGCATTTAAGAACAGAGAAGTGGGGTTGCACCAATTGAGGAGTGCACACAGATAACTCTGGAGAATATTACAGTCACTTGACCTGATGACTGGGAACAATTTCAAATAGTCAGCATACAGTAACAAGAGGAATCAATAATAAAAGGAAGGTCATTAATAGAAATCAAAAAAAGTAAAGGATCAATGATAGACTCTTGTGGAACACCAGAAAAAGGATGGAAGGGAGCAGAGGGGAGATTATTAATACTAACTTCGCACTCACGGTTACTGAGGTAGGACGAAAACCAAAAAAGTAGTGGCCCGAACTTCCCTACGTATTGTCTAACTTTATTCAGTAATATCCCATGGTTGACAGTATCAAGGGCTTTAGAAAAATCAGTGGGAAGGGCAACTGTGTTTGAAAAGAGGGTGACGTTAGTCAAAGTAGATTTAGCCCTCATGAGCACATGCTATTCCTGAGTTATGATAGGATGAATCACGGGATACATTCTAGAGAAGGCAGTTTTTCAAGAATTTTACTGAAACAAGGGAGAAGAAAAACAGGACGATAATTGGAGACGGAGGAAACATCCCCAGTTGTGCAAATTGGATAAATATTAGATTTTTTCTAAGCAGAGGGGAAAACACTGGATGATAGGCTCTAATTGAGGAAGATAGAGAGGAGTACACACAATGAGGAAGATGTAAGGCTGTGATCTGTACGTTAGGTTGGGTTGTGGTATGTAACACCGCTCAGTAGGGACTGGATAATTGTAGCATCTGACTTGTGTCTTATACTCTTCGAGTGCTGAAAATAAAGAAGTTAAGAGATACGGGTAGTTGCGGAGCCAAGGCCAAATGGATGAGAACTCATGATAGTCATAATTACTGTGTAAGAATAACCATGCAAATAACCATCCAAAATTAGTGAGTAGGCTTTGGTGATAAATTTAATAAAAATGTCCAGCCCTGACACTCAACTTGATTAGCTCAAAGGCAAAACTAATTTCATTTTTATGATTTCGAAATTTCTCGTACTCACCTACATTTCTGTCTATAATTGAAATTTCTCTACTGCCGGTTGACTCGCAATTTTTCCAAGAACCCTCGTGTTTCATTTTATCGTAAACTGGACTGCAGCAAGACAATTCCTATCTTACGTACGTATTACCGATGAGAGCTCCTCGTTAGAAAAAAAGTCATATGCCAGCTTCAGATTTGTGTGATGAGAGTATATTTCCATTTTGCTAAGTTTCGTTCATCACTCTTGCTCTTGAAATGTGATTTCACGATCATCTCGGCAACAGTTTGGCTGCAAGGTAGATGAAGTGAATACTTTTGCCAAGTCTTTGCTAGCAACACAAAACAAATCAGTCAGCGTGGCTCCGTCGTTCAAACGCAGAGACGGGTAATTGTCGGGCAGCCGCAGTGCAAAGTATGCCACTGGCGGTCATTGCCATTACATCAGATACATTTTCTAAGGTAACAGCGGGACGTTGATCCAGTTTCAAACTGTAGCGGTCGAGCGTCGATGACGCGAATCTGCCAACGCCAATAACAGCCTAAGGATTCAGTGACGATGTTCACACAGTCGTTGCCAACATTTATTGGGAAGTTTTCTATGGAGTTCCAATGATGTCCAGATTGGTCACTGGTTGTGTCTTTTTCTGCAAAAGAACGGTTCTCCAAACTCCGGAGAGCACAGGCCACCCATATTCAAACTCATAAGCAATCACGAAAGCAGAGTGATGTGAAGAGGAAATTTTGCAACTGTTTCACAGTACTTCTCCCCGACGCTTGATTTTTCAATCGATCCTATGATTTTTGCTTTCCTGACCCCATTGAAATGCAAAGTTAGCTTCAGATTCCTCGACGCAAGTCCATACGTGGTAGTTTCATCGTCCAGTGTCCAAGCAGAATGCATTTCTGCACATTTTTACTATAATCTATAGAAAAATTATAGCCACACTGAAAGTCCTAACGGTTATCGTGAAAACTCAACTTACGTGATCGCGTAATTCAATGGTGGTTTTGTCCATCGAGGGATTGCTTGGAGAGCAACAGATTGTCGTGGTGGAATCCAGCCACACCAACTAGACGGAATAAGTTGAATAGATGTGCACAAACTGGACCTGGGTTACTGGCGCATCAAGCCATTGACTTCTTAATTCGCTTGCGAAATGTGGGAAAACTAAATGCATCCACAATAAGGCATGTGTCGGTGGCTAGTGTGACGCACATTGCGTGGTGACATGTATTTCGCATGCCATATTGTTTATATTAGATTAAAATTATGATGTTATTTCCCTCAAATATGCCATGGCACTTCCGTCAGAATTTTAGGACCCCAAAGATCCAACTAAATTTTAAAACAATTGGGAAGATGTTTGAAGCTTATTTAGTTTAAATTGTCCTGACCTTCACTATGTATTTTCATTCAATATAAATGTGCACAAATTTTATTAGTTTTTTGAGCTGGCGACCCTAATAATTCTACCGATGGTAAAATTTATGGGCTATTCGCAATCTGGAGCACTATCTCTTCCAATTGTATTAACATGCACGATGACACCCATGTTTCACGCATTTTCTCGTCGATTACTCGCAAATCTCCAGGCAAAAGCATTTTCCCCCAGCAAATCGTCCATTGGAGCGACCAGAATCTAATAAATTTCCTATTGTGTACGAGTTTATTAATCGTCTTGTGGCACGTCGATGCTATCAGTCGAAACTACCGTTTCGCGGTGCACTTTGTGTGCACATTTTCCAGACCTCATTATTGTTGAGATTTGCGAGCAGTTCCCGTTAGTCGCTGCTGTTATTGTGAAAGCAGTAAATGCACTCGCAGTTTTCCTACGAATTGGGACAGGTGGTGCAAAGACGTCTATGAATGTGCACCGACGGTAACTGCTGCATTGGATTCCTCATTGTGGCAATATTGCCAAGAAGGTTCGATTCAACGTTGTGGTAAAAGCTTGTCTAGTTGGAGAACGATAGAGTCATGCAAACAATGGCGCACGTCCATCTGTCTGTATATGTATAAATTAAATCGCGAGAAGATGTAAAATATCCGCACAAGGTTTTGGAAATAGTACAAGCTAAACGACCACAAAAACGCCGATGATGCAAGACCAGATGAATTTCTATCTTCACTTTGATTTACCGCGCCTGTGCAGATGCGATCGTATTGTTACGTTGCCGTTTCTTGTATGGCAATTACGTGATTAGAGAAAATTGTTAGAATGTGCAGTTTTCGGTTGACAAACGTTTTGACCTAATTGTCGTATGAGCCATATGTTACAAGCAAACTAAAAACGTGATCCGCCTATATTAAATCCAATTTGGCAGTCGTGGTGTTCGTCGAGTATTTGCTGGAGCTGAATTTTGGATTTAGACCCCCATATGTAATTTAACTTTATGTTTGAAAATCTAGAAGAACTAAAGAAAGACGTACGAAGATTAAAAAATAATTCGGCTCATATGACTCATATATCTACCAATAATATAACTATCTATTCGGCTCTATAGTAAAAAAAACTCTAGCGAATAGGAATCGCCAAAAAGATTGATTTTCGATGAAAAGAAGTAGAAGTATCAATTTTCGAAAGGACCTGCTCCTTATCACGGCCAACCGAAGGTTTGCAGTCTGACAAGGCAAAGACAAAGACAAACAGTGGAAAGATTTCCGGGGTTACCACTTGTAAGAGTTTCAAAATTCACGAAAGCAAAAATGATGAAAGCACTCAGTGGTTTCAACCTATTCTGTGATTTTCGTTTGCGAGTCTTTGATATGTCCACTAATTTCTGTGTTGAAACTCTTTTCGTTTCACTAAGGCGTTCTCGAAATTTTTTTTTTTTAATAAAAAAATGACGGCAAATCACTGACTATTAATTAGACTGGCATTATGGCTACATAATGGGGTAGTAGTTGCAGTTGTCTAAATGTTTACCATAATTTTGAAAACATCCATGTATTAGTTTTGGATTTATACTGTACGTAAGCGTCTGTATATGAATCATTGAAAAAACCTGCAAAATTATTGTTATTTAAATGTCTCTAATATGATGTACTAATAATCTCCATATTATGAAAATATACAGGAACAATAAAAATAATCAGACAATGCATTCAAAATAAGTAAATAAAAGCTTCTAAAAATCCAAATTCTAGATGGGGTATGTACAGTTTTTTTTTTGTTTCTTGACAGTTTTGCTTTTACAAAACAAATACAGGGTATAAAATGAGCTGTCTATATCTTTGCTTCTAATACAAGCTACCTTTGCGTATAGTCTAAGCAAGCTACTTAAGTAGAACGTGTGCACGAAAGGCAAATGAACTCGTGTTCCGTCGATCTTCACGCTTGGCCTGCTCGAAAGAAAGTTATGCAATGAAAACTCGCAAACGAACAATTTCAAGTTTACTACCGGCGACGCCTCCAAAGGCTCCTCGCCGATACAATTTTCATTATCTGTCTTCTTGTTGCTCCACTTCAGCTGCGATGCTGTTTGAGATGCAATTCTGCAACTGCAGTGGTAGATTTGTATGTGATTCCAATATCATGACCGTGCAGTCACATCGACGGAATATAGACTGTGATGAAGTAAAATATAAAAACGTAAAATATCTCAGATAGGAGGTTTTCATGCATTTGATAGTGATTTTTTGAAAAGTCACATCAGACTAGGAGTAAAAATTTGAGCAGTTTCCAGAAGCCAAATTAAATATCGAAAATGTTCGTGAAATATATATCAAGGTAGGTACATGAATTTTTGCAGAATGCTTCCAGTCCAATCCACTTGTTTTAATCTGAAACAAAACTCAGGGCAGCCAAAAATCGGTTGAGGAACCGAATAAACTTATTGAAAACTCCACCAAGAACTGTAAATCAGATTACTTAGCAGTATAAATTCTTCCGGTGGGTAGGATTATGTTGCATGGTCTCATGCACAGACTATACAAATTTCCGCGGACCAATCTTCAGCCATATAACTTTTTGCATTCGCGGGCAGACTGCCCGATTCTTAACCTCATCTAACCGTCCTCTTCGCGGCGGTATCACCCCGTCTTTCTACAACGTTACGATCATCATAAGCCAGTCAGCGAATAAGCCAACTTGCCTTCTCGTCGAGTGCATGCAGCTCAATTGCTACTGCAAGTATGCTGTGGACCATGCTGTGCGGAGTTTACTGTACGCTCACCTACTTTTCCATAACTACGTCATCAAACATTTTCTTTTCGCCTTTTCGTTTTTTTCTAGGCTTGCCCACTGTTCCTCTACGTCCCTTCGACCACCTGTCCATTAACTAGGCAAGACAATCATCCTCTAGAATAACTCGAAAGCACAACAAACATATGAGCATCTCAGTGCATCGTGTTTAATGCGTTTCTAACGGTATGCTGGTGGTTTTGCAAAAATCGACCATTGGATTAGAACTGTGACCGTTCCGATGTTGCATTGTATTTTGGCGAGAATGGCCATTGAATATTGCACACACGTCGCAACGAGCGTGTTTAATAGAAATAGTGGACATGTTGCCCTGGCATGCAGATGGACAACAGCATACATATCGCCGTTGTTGTTAAAATGCATGCATAAGTTAGTATTTCGCATATCTATTTGGATAATGGTATTCGATAGTAAATTATGTGTCGCCTAGTTTCTGGTGTGGTGCGTACACGAAACGAATTTCTTGGAATTATGGTAATAAAACAATGTATGCGTCCTAGTTTTGTGAGTAATATGTCAATCACCTTAGAAGGAACTCCAGATGCGTTGCAAGTAATGTTCAATTTTGGATTTGAACCAACTAACTGCTACTGGTCCTTGAAGTCAGAGTTCGATATTTTAAATTCGAATATCCATGTTACTTGGGGAATCAAGATAGAAATCAGGGTCTGAGCATCAAAGATTGGGTCTTGCAACCTGGTTAGTAACGCAGGGTTACTCTCATATTAGTCGATACTCGATCTCCTATAAATCTCAATGTTCTCAGAACATAAGGTAAACTCTCGTATGGTGGTCGTATCAACGTAACTCACAGTGAGTCAACATAATTATGCTCAAAAATACAATCCAAAGACCCATAAGTTGCAGGTAAAGAGACGGTCAGCCAAACCACTGATTAGCTTTTGATCAATGACGTCCTAAAGTACAAGTGCCAATGCATCTTTCATTCAAACCAAACCCATTCCTCTACGAAATCTCTGCGCATAGGAGTTGCGTAAGTAGCTTGCATAAAACACCTGAAAAAAACAATAAAAGTCACATGAATAATTGAAATTTTTCACAAACAACGGCTCGCTATCTACATACATATCTGCGTTTGCAAATCTCAAGGAGGTTCGATGCTAAGCAACAATTTGCCTTCGAAGACTAAGCGAAACCAGCAGCACAGCATAGCACTGGCTAGCAGCGTTCACTCGGTCACCTGAGTTCGTTGGCACACTTATGTTGCGAACTTGTAACTTTTCATCGGAGATTCTCTGTTTCTGATTATGTTACGTTTCGTGGACGTCGAGAATGTCTTCCGTATATGCAATAGCTGTCTTGTAGCAGAGCGGTTGCGATGAATCCACTCAGGCAACAATCATGAACGCACAGTCTGTGATGAAATTCATACTATTTGGAAACGTAAATAATTTATTATGTAGTATGCTTCGTATTTTCTTTTATTTCACCTATTCATTTGTACAATTTCCAAAAATCCAACGAAAGCTAGATACGTTTTTATATATCTGCAGATATCGGTGTTTGGCTATATATTTCTAATGTCTTCCAAACAATTTATCTATACCTATGCATAGATTCGTGATCTTGAATATTTTTCATTCGTGGGTATTGTTGGTACTACTTTTCTGCAGGTAATTGTTTTCTCAAGCATTTAAGTACGTACTTGATACACTTGTTTTCGCCTGAACGTTGTCCCATGAGATATTTGTAAACTATGCTATGCAGAAAAGACTGAAACCCAATGGTTCTTGTTGTGGTTTTTATTCTTCCTATCCCGCGTTGATATATTTTACTTGAAAATAAATTCATCCACCTTACTGTGTTGGCATCAAAATCTTGAATGGTATTTTCCTGTTAGCTGTCATCCTTCTTCGATTATTCCGATTATCATGTTTGGCGAGTAACATGTAAGTTTTGGTTCTTTTCAGTGTGAGAAATGACTACCGTTTTCACTACCTACTACTCTAATAATTTGGTAGTTTCTTGCATTTGAATTCCAATGAAAAGAATTTTTTTTAAAAAGCCATGCGCTGTATGGGTATCTTCCCAGATTGTTTTGTCGGCGTATGACACTGAGCTTGCTTTTAATTTTTTTCAGTTTAGTAACCAGTCATATATGGAAAATTTAGGTTGAGAAAACACACTTTAAAAAGTCAAAAACTTGGCTATGACCATAAGCTTCAAAAGTTCATGAGCTAGACAACTATATTACATTAACTATATATAACTTCACATTCGATCTTAATTATTCGTTGTTATATATTATTCCCGGTACCACGCTTCATTTGACTTGTATGTATTGTAATTCAGCTATCTCTTAAACTATTGGCCATCACATTCTAAAACTTTAATCATAAAATAAGTATACTTTAAGCTTTGCTTTGTTGTAAAGATAAACAAAATTAAACTTCAAATAACGAGTTTAAATGTTTACTTCCGGTTTTACACAAGAAAAAAAATTGTTTTTCAAACTAATTTCAAAACCAAAAAGAACACTTAATTTTCTATACCAATCAGTATGTTTAATGTTTTTTTGGATTTATTTATTTATTTATTTACCAATCTCAGAATCGGCTTCCAAAAAAAAAACCTTTCATCAATTTCGTCTATTATTCAGAAGCTCATAGCTCGGTAAGTAAACCTTATGAAAAAAGTTGTGTATCCAAGATCATATCCTCTAGAAGTACGATTTTGCACAATATGAACGAACCTCGTTTTGTTATCTTTGTTCGCTTCACGTGGAATGTCCCAAGAATAAAAGTTTCCTTCTAAAACCCGTTTCTGACGTGAGTTTCATTCACAGTCAATGTTTACGAATGTCAATCGAATAATTCCACAATTGTGAAAAGAATGATCTGCAAACATTACAATGTGAAACAAAACCTGAATCGAACTCAAAAATAAACCTTAGGAACCGGTTGTTTGTAAATTATAACTTGGAAAGACTTCAGACACATCAGATAATCAAAAAATATACCTAAAAAAGCTCGAACATCTGAAAGGAAGTTTAAAGGACACCTCAAAGTATTGAGGCAATTAGCGTTTGCATGATCATGCCTCTAAAAAAATAATTTTGTTTAAACTACGCTTGGATGCTATTAAATTCAATACCCGTCATTCTTCTCTGTTCTCATTGATCTGTACACGTTTTTGGATTCGAATCTAATGGCGCTGTTACAACTGTTCAAATCCAAAGCAACAAGCTACAGGACAGCCTATATATAAGTATTTAGGCTTACAATTGGAATTTCGATCAGAACAGAAAATATTATTTTCAGCTTCATCATCACCAGTTTCAATGTAACTAAAATTTTTTACACTCAATCCACAAAAATAGTGTTTTTGCGCCATTATTTGAAGCAAAGTAGGCCTGGATAGACAAGTTAGAAAAAACTACCCGGAATCAGTAAATGCTTTCGGGAAGCTGGAGCTGAAAGACTTTTAATTTTCAGTTTTCAAAGTCATTTCCTCAATAGATCAGTCATTCCAGGCAAAAAATGGCCAATCTGCCAAATAAATCCAAGTGAAGTTTTTTTTAACGGAATTGTGCTTATTGTAAAATGACCAACATAATTTGTAAAGTCCATCACGGAGTCGTCCGCGTAACAAAAGTTTTTACAGGTCAAATGTTACGAAATTTAATTTTTCTTAAATGTCGTGTTAGCTACTAGTTTAACGTGAACTTTTACTGCATTGAATTTATTAAGCACAAAAAAACTGCACGTAAATTTCCTGCTTCATATTCACGTAAGAGTAATAGTTCTCGATATATGGGTAGGAGAAAAATTGGATGAAATACACATAATCTACTATCGTCTAAACGCAGCGATGTAAAAATTCGACATTTTCTCAGGCTCATATCTCAAGAACGATTAGTTTCACGTGAATTTTTCGTATGGAGTTTTTGTGCCGATTTTTATGGTGAGCAATGTGATGTAGGAAAATTAACGTAAAACCGATAGTTAATGAAATATTTAAGACAAACTGATTTTCGGGCCCTATCTTTTTTCGCGCACTCGATTTCAATATGAACTTTTCACATTGGGCTTATCATCTTACAATAAGCAAAAATCAGTTGATAAATCTTCACTTGGAAAATCTAAAATGCCTGGTCTACTACGTGAAACCCTTCTAATTATTTATTCAGAGCAGAGTAGTCACCTTCATAAAATTATGATATCAAAACGAGCATCGGTCGCATTTTCGTTGCACAGACTGTACCAGGCGCACAATGCTTGATCTAACTGTGATGCTTGCCTCTTGACAACGTATCATATGATGCATGGCTGCTGATGACTTTGAACGTGAACTCGTTTCAAACAAAATGTTTCTTGAATCGTATTGTACAATACAAACTCATACATATGTATGTCAGATTAAGCGATGGTGTGGCAATTGAAATGATACTGAAAAGTCTAATGTTCACCACAATATTGCAACGCATTCCTTAATCTATTGCATGATAATTTATTTGAAAAAATCATGGCCTGATAAATCTTGGCTCGAAATGACTTGAAATTTCGTAAGGAAAATTGATAATTAAGGTCAATTAATAGCAACTACATATTTTGATTTAAAGACCAATTTTTTCCTTTAGAAGCGAGATATATTTTGTTAGATATTCCGAGGGTAATCAGCCTTCTTCTTCATTGTCTATCGGCAGCATTGTCTATCTAGCATCTAAAGGAAAAATTGGTCTTTAAATTAAAATATTTTTTTGAAGGCTAGCAAAAATTGGTTCACATTAAAATAATTTGCAACTATTTGTTTGCATACTGAGGATGTTTTTGATTTTATCCTGATATATACATATTTCTCGCAAACCTTCATTCCATGCCCTTGTACTCTATGAGTGTCGGAACACAAGTTCAGTGCAGGACTATAAGGCTATTTCGCAAGCTTACGATTTGGCAAACATTTCAACATGAATTATTTTATATACTTCACTGCTGATGAAAAATTTTGACAGTAGAAAATATTTTAGGAAAGGCTTCGAATTACGAAAGACAAACAGGTTGAACGGTGGTGCAAAATTGTTTAAAACAATTTTGATGAGATTCATAGTAATCGCAATATCTTCAAAGCTCAGATGCACTCCTACAAATTATATCATGAGTGATTCATCGAAAGTCCAATTATTATTCTTTCGAACGGAAAAGTAAAGAATGCTTAAGATATTTGAATACCAGCTAATTAATTATCTACATTAACATTAATAAAATCTTCATGCAAATTGAATCAAGTCGAGAGCTTTTGATTGGATCTCACCACCACAACTATCTATGGATTTCTGTGTGTGTATCGCTCTCAATTTTCACTCACACATACATAACCGGAAAATCGCGAAAATCGATCACGAAAGTTTTCGATTCTCAGTGTGAGTGCATGCGGGAGTGAAATGTATGGTGTATTTGTCGTGTTTGATTGTTGGCTACATTGTTTTGTAGTTGGCAACATGATTGTTAATGTTTAGACTGTGGAGAATCAGAGCGCGGTCTATGTGGCGTGTAAACTACGGCCAAAGTCAAGGCAAAGAGCGCGCAAACGCATATTACTTCCTTGTTACCTAACCAAATTTACCTGAACTGAACTAACTAGCCAGTGATGGTATTGGTGACATTCTCTATAAATCGTTCTGCACACTGTCGAAGGAAGTAACACACATGTATGTAACGTTAAAGTGGAGCAGAGTTGAGATTGGAGGGGAACCCCCAGCCCCAGAGACTGATTTTTCTTACGATCTTGACTTTGAGTTTGAATTGAGTTGAGACTGGTAGACTAGAGGCTACTTCGTTGCTTTAGCTAAGCCACTTGGCTCGAATCGGATCGGATTGGAGTCGCCAACACAGTTTAAGTAAGACGGTCGTTGAACTCTTTTGTTGTCGTTCCTTCTTCTTTGGCAAAAACGAGTTGTTTTGCGTGTAGCAAGCAAGTAGGAGTCGGTATCATGGAGAACGTGAGTGCGAGTTTGAGTAAGAGTGCAAGCGATCTGGGGTATTCGCGAAGAAAACAAAGAAATGGAAAATGGCATAAAAGAAAAGAAAATTCGGAGCGAAAGTAGGGCTGCAAGTTCGCACGGAGCGAGAGAGTTTTTTTTCCGGAGTTTTCCATTGAGAGTTAAACGGTCCGAAGAGTGCTTTTCAGATTTTTCGGTACCGTTGTTTTACCTGGGTTTGAGATGGTCGAATATTGAACGTTATCCATCTCGACAGCAATTTGTGGGAGGCTATTCCGAACCTTCCGTTGACTTTGTTATCTAACTACTTTTCGAATTGACAGAGCTCGGAATGGGCTGTTTCACTTGTAGCGGTGCCGCAGTACAAGACAAAGTAGAGAGGCTGCTATGTTCTTTTAACCGGTCATTGGCCTACATTTCAGTTTCGCAATAGAAACCAGAACAGCGGTGGAGATTACCTTCATTTTGTTTTGGCGACTTCCTTCCATATGTAAATGCGATGTTTCTTCCTCGTTAGAGCTATGTTGCATACTGTGCAACATGTACATATGACAGCAATTCATGCAATCTATTATATTATTATAGGCTCTATTGCTGTAATGTGACGCAATGTGGTCAGCTTTTATTTATGTATGTATGGGTTCTTTTAATGCTGCAAGCATTAAATTGTTTGCATAATTGGGTTGGCTTAAATGACAGTGCCCGATTAAAGATTAAAATGTTATTCATGGTAAAATCGAGAAATCATCTGTAGAGCGACAAATGCATTTGCAAATTAATTCCAGTTTAGGCATATATGTATATTTGATTTCCAGGCAAACATGTTGCAAAATAAAAAGACAGCATTGTTTTATTAAGGAGCCAAATACCAGACCCTAAAATTCAAATCTAATTTCTATTTCGCTTTGAATTGCATTGTTCTTGAAGAAGCTGCAGACTACAAATCAAATCGTCAATAAGTATGAGACATCACGCACTGTCTGCTGTGTAAGTGGAAAGTGGAACGTTATTTCCACTTTTTCTCTTTTTTCAATTGAAATATATGTGCACGCAGTGGCGACCACAGCTTTGCTGCATTTAAATCCAATATTTATGTAGGGGTGAGTTGCAAAGTGCTAGAAAGCCAACAATGTCGTCTGGAACAAATTGAACAAACATGTTTGCATCTAGTAAAAGAAAGAAAAATTAGCATTTACCAAAATATAAGTGAAGAAAATTGATGTCTATTGGAATAATTTCCATACTTTCCCAAATCATATTTTCACTGCCACTCATAATCGAAGGGTAAACCACTTAATAAACTATGCGCCCAGCGTGGGGATATTGACATTGCTTTTGCAATAAAAAGTCAATAGATTTGTCACAACATAATTCCTAGACGATGAATGAAATCCATAATTTAGGTATACCTTCCATTTGTACTGCAATTTAGGGTAACGATAGTCTAGAAGAATTGAAAGAATTCGCCAAAGCCAAGATAAGACTAGATTTGTGACTGTTTTTCCATTTTTCTCGAACAGGTTAACTCTGCCGCATGAAATACATGGCAGTCATTTGGTGCCAATTTTTGAAATTTTCAAATCAGAAGGCAGATACTGAATGCTCATAGATTTAAGGAAATGTAATTTTATATATTATTTCTACTGTGGTACTGTATCAGCTCATTATCTTTTTTCCTTTTTAGCAAAAAACGGATATGAACGAACACGGAAAATTGCATATTACCAGCAAATGTGAGCACTCAAGGGCGTGATATTTCTATAGCAGCTGAAATTACGAGCTGTCAGGAAGCATTACCTCCAATCTCCCAATTTTAAACCGAATTTAAACCGAAAATACCTATCTAGTATATTCTTCCTTGATAACTGCTTTCCTTCTTCAAGCCGTATTTAACCATGCATGAATTATAATCGTCCATTTATCCCTTGTTGGTTTGAGTTGTTGAGTTTTGTGACCAAATGATTTTTTACCTAGCATAAGGACTCCCAGTACTCGAACGTCTTATTATTCCCCAGAAGTGGCAATATGATTTGTAAAAAAAAATCTTTGGAATGGGACGAGACACACGTACCATATGCCTCTCATTATCAAGCTCCACTAAATTTATCGTATTTGATGCACCTGTTCATCCTGCCATTCATATAAAATAATCCTTGTCGCAATTCTGTCCTTCACATTCATTTCATCTGCAGCAAGGCCACAAGGAGTTTTATCATGGCGTTGTTTCATTGATTTGAAGACACCTCGAACCGATGCCTAGCCTTTATGAGCGCCGACTAGTTGGAGTTTCTTGTATATGTCGTCGCTCGACGTATCGTAGCCGCGCTTCAAAAACGCAGCGCCGCATCCTCGTATTATCCGTCGCTTGCATCGCAAACAAGTCGCCGAGCCGTCCATCCACTCAGCAATCTCAGCATCATACAAAAGCAAGAATACAACCGGAGCGGCAGTTAGTGTTAACGTCATCCTCATCGCCGTCATCACCATCAATGCCGGAGCCGTGTTGAGCCGTTGTTCTTTGCCTGGAATAGCGGTATTCTTGCGGTACTTTTCGTTTTCATTGCAGAGCTGAACGTTTAGCCTAGATTTGCGCTCAGGTCGACGAACTGGCGTTGTCCAGCCCGGGTTGGAGCGCTGACGCGGCGTGACGTTATGTCGGTTGTGTGGCTGCACGGCACGACTTGCGGCCGTGGCTTCTAATTTTACTCTTGTTCAAAGTACAGTTGTTTTTGCGTTTACCTCACCGGTTGGTGGCTGAGGTACACACGAAATCAAATCGAAAGGGGCGAACTGGTGGGAGGCTTGGCCCGGTGCCAGGACCAGTCGGCCCGACAGTGGAGATTTCTTACCGGCTTCGCAGGTACGGCAGACTCTGCAGCATACCATTACGTTGCTCGCCGGATTTATGGGGCTCCATGTAGTTTTTCGGTGCATTGCTAGAGGGTTGTCTACTTGCACAAATCCTTGTCAGGGGATGAAATGGTCTAGGCACTAGTCTGCGAAACTGTCTTGGTTGCGGTGACAGTGCGACCATGGACCAAAATGATCAGCAGAACGACATCATGATAGAAAAGACGACAAGCGCGCGGCTGGGTCACGTCGTTGGGTGTCGTGTCATTATGCCATTCTGGGATGATGAACCTTTTCTGTGTCGGAGTAATGAACTTGGCATCGCAGTGGGAGTACTCTGCTTAGGCGCGAGCTGGGGAGAATTGGATTTGTTGCCGTTTCGCGACTGTCTTTTGTCTTTTGATTTGAACTGCGGCTTCGCCGGATACGTGCTTCATACGAGACGAAGACAATTTGGCGATGTAATTTATTGTTTTATTTCGGTAACAACTGGCAGATGGCTTACAGGTAGATTATGTCGAAGTGCCGATGAGTTGGCGGAAGAAATGAAATTACCTAATAGATCCCGATACAGCTCGATTCAGATATAATTGAATTTGTAAAACGGTACTTTAGGACATCAAAAACGTACGTATTTTTTTCATAAATCAATTGATTTTGAAAAAATATTGTGGCTAGAGTATTTATGATGTTGGAGACTGGAGATGCGGGAGATGCTTTGACTTACCTTGTTAGACTGTGTCTTAAAAGCAGACGATAGGTTTTAGTACTTGGCTTGATATCAAAAATTTTGCCTCTCATATACATAGATAATTTTCAACTGCAGCAGCGCGGAAAATTTAAGATCAGTAGCCTAAACTGTTAGCTGATTCAATATGAAAAATGCATTCATAATAAGATGCATTATCTGAAGACTTGCTAGTGCAGAGCAGACACCGGCTGCAGCACACCAATATTAGATAATACCGAAATATAAGCATGCTCATATCTAGCAGGTCAAAATTTGTTATTAACTGGTTCCCTGTTTCTCTGTTAAAATATATTTTATTCTGTTTTGCTACCTGTAGGTTGCTCGATTTTTGCGTGTAAAATATATTGGCTACAGTTTTCTTCGAATGATTACTAAATTTAATGAAATCATATACATTAATTGAATCTTCATCTGTTAAGCTTGCAAACCATTGAAAATAGATACCGAAAATCTGCCATAAAAATGATATAAAAGACACATTTTGAAACAAAAAAAAAAACTTACCACTTAAGACAAAATCTGACATCAAGATGGGAAACTGTGTGAAAATATTTATAAATTATCTTCAATGAAACATAAAATTCTGCAAAACTTTTCGCCAAAAATTACCAGAAATTAGTTTATAGTTGTCCTGTAGTGGAAAATATTGCAGAATTTGATGTTTTATTGGGGAAGATTTATTAATATTTTTACACAAAATTTCATCACTACATAATAGCCTGAAATTAGTTTAAAGTTGCTTCGAATTGAACATATTCAGATTATACATCGTAGTAGAAAAAAATCTCGAAAAATCAAATATTTTCAATCATTTAACATTAATTTTAGTTGCTGTCTTTACTGCCGTATTTATCATGTCCTTTTCCACATTTTCTACAAAGAATTCACAGTTTGGTTTTGGATTACTACGAGTCTTTGCTTTATTATCCGTTTTAATTTTTTTCAAACAACTTTCTATCACTGTTTCTTAATTTAAAGCATTAAATAGTCTTCTTTAAAGTTCCTTCAACATAGATTTCTTTATTGCATATTAATATTTTATTTTTACTCTTCATCTATATTTTTGTAGACGGTGTATGAAACCCGTTTTAATTGGCATTCCTTGTGTTTGTAGCAAAGAAAAGAAGATATATCACATACATTTGACTTTTTTGATGGTTGATGTGGTTTAAATGGATTTTAAGACTCTGTAAAACCAAAACAACAGCAAACACACTTATGCTTTCATTGCATTCAACACTGAATGGTCTCTAATATGACTTATGAATGCGACAAAGCTAATATTTTCGCTTCAAATTAGTTGTTATATGATGAATTTTAAATTTAAGATTATACAATTTGTGCTAATAATTATCTTTACATGAGCTATGTTTCATGTAGTCTCTGAAGCTTATAACGAGTAAGAGTGCAACGTATAAACCATGCGCCCAGCGTGGGAATTTTTATACTGCGTTTGCATGCAATCACACATTAATTCCTAGATGGGGAACGCACGTCATAATTTGTTAAACATGTGGATCAAATTAAACAATTTGTAATTGACCTCATATTTAATTTGTTATTCTGAGCTATGGTAGTAGTGGAAAGTTGAAAGTAGCCAAAGCCAACGTGAACCTGTAAATATGGCTAAGAATTTACAGAAAATTAGTCGGATTATAATGAATGAATGGACAATGAGTGGTTATAAAATTTAATTTTTAAATTGCTTCCCTTCTAAGAAATCCAATAGATTTTCTGTTACTGCCATCTAATCGCCAGGTTAACTAACGTTTTCAATGCTTCTTAAGTAGAACTTAGTAATATTTCCTTAATAAAGACGATATTAAACAAATATTACCAAAGTACTACTTAAGAAGCCTTGTCATTTATGTATGTCTCTTGTGATTTATTCAAAGCCAACAGGAAAAAGGTTGTGCGAATTGTACGAATTATTTTCGTTCGATCTTGCCCAAAAATACTTGCAAGTATTTTATTCAATTATTCAAAAAGTTTTTAAGGCAAAAATAGGTGAAATCGGCCAAATTTGGGTTAGGGTGGTTTGGGACATAACGGGCCAAGATCTCTTCCTGTGATACAAAAATTTCGGTTTTGTAGGGGAGTAAGGGGATTTTTGGCCATAGTTTCGCAAAAACTGCCTTTAGAGCGCTTTTTAATCATTTATAACTTAAAAGCGCTTTTTAAACATTTATAAATAAAACATTTTTGATTGGAGAAATTGGGCGAACACGACCAATATTTTCAAAAAAAAATTTTTTTTTTGTCTAGCATGAATTTAGGGACCTTTCTGAGTTACAAATCTGGGAAAAAGTGGCCTAGTTTCCAAGATACGGCAAAATGATTCCCCGGATAAACTGAAAGTACGAAATACTCGTGAATATGAAAGCACTTGCAAGTATGAAATACGAGTGCATATTAATATTAGGATACTATTACACACTGTTTGATTGAAATGAATCAAATGGACGAAATTTATTGGGTAAATTCTTGTTTACATGTATAGTTCACAAAATTACTCGCACCTAATATTTTTGAATTTCGTACTAGGTGCTGGCTGTTCCAAAAAAATACCTGTACCAGTATTTACGCTTCATCTCTAGCATAAACCATAGAAGATCTCAAAATCACAAATTTTTTCTTACTCGTCGATTCCAAGAATTTCGATATCAAATGATACATATCCATGTAAATAAGCAAACTATTTAGCACTATATTTAAAAAGAAGAAAGCACGTTTAAGGGTTGTACATTTAAGTGTGCTAAATTTAAAGGGAATGCATTTAAGGGTAGTACTTGTTTATTAGTTACTCAGCGGATATCGATGAGAATTCCATTTTGTTCGATTTGGAAGCTTTTTATCTGACTCAGCTGAATAGACCAAAAAAGTTTGCCAAACATGAGTAAGTGAAATCTACTGAGGACGTTGATCTTTCCAGATACTTCTTTCCGTTACCCATCAATTGAATTCGCAACATTTTTTCTTCAAAATTCAACCCAGCCAAAAACCGTTCATACAGCACCTCTGTAGCTCTCATCTCCACAACCATCGCAACAAACAAACGCATTCACCGCACATGCTAATTTGTCAAATGCAGAGCCCTCATACCACAGCCATTTCCGCAAAATCGATCGCACGGTAGACCTATTTTACGGCATTTTCTCAAAATTTCAATTAGCACCTAACGCCATCGTATCGCTGCAGCAAAATGTATCTTTTTGCACTTGGCTGCCGTCCTAGTTTTCTGCCGTAGATTTGAAGTCGAATCTGTTCGGGCGATAATGTCTCGAAAATGTTGCGAATTAGAAGAGAGGTCACCGAGAAAGAGCAATGAACGCTTGATAACGCTTCGTACTTACGGTCGGTGGATACGGTTAAGGTGCTGGCTAGAGTGGCGAAAGATTTCGCAGTCGGGTGTCTTGAGGTTCCGTTCTGCGGAAACAACTCTCTCTTCTTATTTCATCGTCGAATAATGTATGTACGTAGAAAAGATTTGCGTATACTACGCTACGAATAAAACAGCTATCAAACGAATTTTACTAGCGGACACAACAATATTCTAGTTTCGTACTTATTTTCGAAGAGAGCGCAATGACCGCACTCGGTTTTTTACGTCATCATAGTACCGTTGCTCAATGGAAACATGAAATATTCGATGGCGCTTCTTATCTGAATAGTTTCAGCTCACCTGCATTTGTACCGGTGATTGATGGAAGAACCAGTAGGAAAATATTGAAGTCGAAACTGAGAAGAGCTTGCGTTTCAGGAAAATGCAATGATTTGAAATTCATATTTATATATGATTTTGACTGTTGGTTTAACATGCTATGACATTTTAAAATTCACTATTAACCAAAACTATGTTGTAAGATCATCCCAAAGACCTCTCATTCGCTCAAAGAAATACCTGATTCAACTGAATTTTTTCATTGTGGTTTTGCATTAGATGCGTGCATACGGCTGGGCTCAGTCAGCGTTTATTTGCATTCTCGTTAAAGTGAGAGTAAGATCTTAAAACTTGCAAATTGTTATTAGGAACGTTACTTTTTCTTAAATTTAAAGCTCTCTAGTTTGGCAAACTGCAGCTAGTTCCCAGAGCTTCGTCCCTCTTGTTCCGAAATTTATCTTTTCATTGGTGACTTTCCAAATGTGATGCTATTTTGAACAATTCATTTAATTTCTACTTAGTATTGTTGAATGTCAATTTAAGAGAAATTACTTTCGAAAGGTTTCAAAATAAAATAAAAACCAAAACACTTTAGGGTAGTTCTGGCCGATTTTCTTCAATTTAGTGTAGTTTAATGCTTTCCGTTATCATTGAAATCACCACTTATTTGACAAAATTGCAGGTAATTATTTCCCACGTTATTTAGAAATGTGACACAGCTTCACAATTCTTAACTGAGGTGCAAACCTATACGATACATAGTGTCGGGAACATCTTCAAGGGACTGCACTGAGTTGATCCTCTCTTAAAATTTTTCTCAAAGATAATAAGACGAACGACCGAGTTTTATAGTGATCTGGGAAAGTTTTGCCAATCAATCATTTCAAGGCGCAGATCGCAAAAACGTACAAAAACAGTGGGAATTCATCTTTCACTTCAGCTTTTAGTGCTCGTATAATGAAAATATTTATTAAAAAAAAATTGAAAATAACCGAAGTAGAAGTTCACATTAGAGCTGGCATAAAAATTGTTGATTTCCATCTGGTTCGAAAATGCCGAAACCAAACTTCGACAGCGCGTACAAGAAAAATGTCAGAATGAAAAGTAAATTTGAAGAAAACACACAGTCAGACGCAAGCGACCATGTACACCTACAGAGCAAATGAATTGGCCAGTTAACAGTTATACAATTTCGCTGACCACTTTTAATTTTCGGCATCGTCCAGCGACCAAACGACTTGGCCAGCCAGTCAGGTCAACAAACTCTGTTTCGATTTTCGGTGCCGAAGTTTTCATTTTTGAAGCTCGATGGCTGCATCTTTTATCGCAGCCGAACTTTTTGGAAGAAAGACATACTTGGAGCCTCTGCATCCGCTTAAATGGCCCGAGCTGGGTCTGGTTGGTCTTCTTGGTTTTAGGTCTTTCCGCTGGTGCGAAAAGCCATTGATGATGCGGCTGCTGCCATTATCACCGTTTTTATTGCCATTATGACACATCACGTAAACTCAGTCATAGTGCAGGTGACTTAATTTTGGCTACGACAGCGATTACGTTGGCATCTTTTTGGAGATTTCGGTGATTGATTAATCGAGAGAAGTTTGGACGAATTCAGATTTAGAAAGAGGAATGATGGCGAAACAGGCGCAAGTGAGTGCGAGTCATCTGAGCTGCTGGTTGACTTGAACCCGTGTACGAAAGTCACGAGAAAATAATTGATTCATTGTCGTTATGGTTTATATCAGTATGTGGGTCAAGTATAATGTTACCAAACAGAATAATTTATTTTTGGTTTGATTATTTTTGCTAGAGGAATTGGCGACTTTGAATTGAATACGATTGAGGACAAAGACTCAACTCTTTGAGACCAAGAAGAAATATAATTGGTCAAGAAAAAATATAATTGGTCGTTTCCTCCTTGACGTTTTTTCTAAAAAAATGCAAACAATAAATGCATTCCTGCAGACTTTAATTGATCGAAACCCTAAAGTAAAATTTATTCGAAAATTTATTGCGTCCGCATGCGGCGATGTTTTTATTCCCTTTTCAGTATAACTCATTGTCCTGCTTATGATGTCGTTAACCGACTACTGTTGTACAAGCAAACAATGAGACCAGCCCTACTTTGGGGAAGCATCGAGTTCAGCATGATATCAAAGAGATATAAGCACAAACTACAAGCCTGTCCAAACTCCACACAGCGAAAAATTTTCAGAAAACCATGAAACATAGATAAAGCCCTGAGAGCAGAGACAAAAAAAAAATATATACGCGACAAAGCAATGAAGTTATTCGACAAAATCTACAGGATATCTACCATGGACATCCTGGAATTCCCTAAAAACGGTAAATGCGAGACCTATCCGCATCTCAGAAGAATCATGTGATAATGGGAAAAATGGTGAATATGTAGTGGGCGAACGAATGCAAAATAAAGTAAGGGTGCAAATCACTAGCTCCAAATAAAAACAATTCCATATGTGATTACTTGTTTAAGTTGCATTTCATAAGCATTTTATCATATTGGTATATTTTTGACTTCAATATATATTATTGGCTCTAATGATTATTTAAATTTGCAATTTTCCCCTATATAGTTGAACCAACAAAGCACAGGAGCCGAGTGAAATGTATTTGTCGTTGATCCTGCGCTGTTACTTATCTTGTAAGTTAAAAGTGTCTGGTTCGAACTAGGTTGCGTTTTCATTTTCTCTTCTTTAACTAAATGAAAATCAAACGCTGGACTACACGTATATCAAAAGATTTATTTAAGATCGGAAATAGGAGTGCTTAACTACTTGAGACTGGGAACCAGAGGGGGGGGGGTGTCTTATTCAAGTTGAATAAATACAAAACAAAAGCTACGCTAGTCAAAATTAATTTTGTCTTCAATGGATTGTATATTCGTTCGTTCAATGTTTTAGTACATGAGGTAATATCCAGCAGCTAATGTCCGTTATTTTATATTATTTTATATTTCCCGGTTTGACACGATAATCGAACGTACATTGCAGGATCGCTGATTAACTTTTACGGTTAGAGTGCTCTTGAATTGCATTTTCTTTAACAAAGGAGAAACCATAAACACCTTGGATTCGTTTGAACTTTTATCAGAATCTTAGCTCCCATTTAAAATGCATTTTTTTGGAAAAAGATTAACAGCAATGAAAGCTCTCAAATCGAAGTAGAGTGTATATTTTGAAATCATCATCAGCTTCGGGGCACTACAGCCCGAATCGAGCCTTAGCCTCCTGAATGCTTCACCTCCATTCGTCTCGGTTCGGTGACCGCTTCCTCCAGTTCTGTGCTCCCAGAAGTAACTTGCTGTCAGCATCTATTGAATCCTCCCAGCGCTTGCGTGGCTTACCGACTGGCCTGGCTCCACTTGCTCGCCCCTTGAGAGACCATTTGGGAATTCGATTGTCACTCACTCGTTCTACGTGGCCACCCCATTGTAGTTTTTATAGTCGTAAGACGGTAGAGACATCCGGTTCGTCATGTATGATATACAGCTCGTTGTTGTATCGGATTCGCCATCCATCTTCTTCCCGCATTGGGCCGAGGATCCTTCGCAATACCATTCTTTCGAACGTACTCAAGGCTTTTTCAGACGCCTGGGGCAGTGTCCAGGTTTTGCTTCCGTAGCATAGCACAGGTCTGATAATTGTTTTGTAGATGCGAAGCTTCGTATTCCTGTGTACCCATCGAGATTACAAAGTGGGAAGTACCGAAAAGAATGCCTTATTGGCTAATTGAATCCGTCGTTTCATTTCATTCCCATTCTAGGAAACGAAACTGTTTGGTGTTGAGATTATGGACATGAAATACAATCTTCAAAAGCGGAAAGTCATCGGGAAGTCACGAATTTGAAGTAGCCTTCATCGTGGAGAAAAAAATGAAACCGCAAATAATCGACTTCAAGCCTGTCAACGAAAGATTGTGTGCCACCCGCATTCGTGCAAAGTTTTTTAACGTTTGGCTCATTATTGAAGATAAGGATGAGGCAGTGAAAGATAATTTTTATAACCTTCTGGACATCAAATGATGTGAAAATCCCGCTGGGCGACTTCAACGCAAAGGCTGGAAAGGAGGAAACACATCGTAGAACAACTGACCAATTTAGTCTCCATAACCTATGCAACGACAATGAACAACGACTTGCCGACACTGCGAGTAGCAGGAGTCTCATCATAAGCTCCACGTGTTTCCCGCATCGCGATATTCACAAAAGAACATGGGCATCCCTGGACGGCCGCACCTTTAATCAGGTTGATTATATTCTGATTCAGAAAAGGTTGGCCTCCAGTATTTTAGCTGTGCAAACCTTCCGTGCGGCCAACTGCCACTCCAACCACTACTTAGTCAAGACTCAATATCGATGTCGAATACCACTGCCATATGAAGCCAGAGAAAGTTCAAGACGCAAGTTCAATGTCGATAAGCTTCGAAACAAGACTATGGAAGCCGATAATAGATCTGCTCTGGAAACGTAAATGCAGTAAAAGCAGCAGCCGATAAAGTGGGATATACACCCGGGCAACGCAGAAATGAACGATTCGACGAGGATTGCCAAGCCGCGTTGGACGAAAAGAATGCAGCCTACAAAATCCATATTGAACGACCGACTAGAGCCAAGAAAGAAAAATATGACGATCTTTGGAGAGTAGCTAAAAGAATAATTAGACGTAAGAAACGAAAGCATTCTGACAGCATGCTGAATAACATGAATATCAACTTTATGGCTAACAACACTTGACAAGCGTACAAAGTAGTGAGGCACCTTAAACAAGGCTTTAAACCACGAACTAGCCTATGTAGGCATCTGGCAACAAGAAACGATGCCGGATGAATGGCGAAAAAGCGTTATATGTCCCATTCACAAGAAAGGAGATAAACTGCTATGCGAAAACTACAGGGGCATATCACTACTTTGTACGTCGTACAAGCTCTTGACAAAAATTTTAGAGTTAGGGATTTCCCATCACGCTGAGAAAATTCTTGGTGAATATCAAGGTGGTTTCAGACGTGGAAGATCGACAACTGACCAAATATTTACGGTCAAACAAATTTTGGAAAAATGCTGGGAATTCAACATTGATGTCCATCAAATATTTGTCGACTTCAAACAAGCGTACGACAGCATCAACCGAACTGCATTATATAACATCATGCTGCAGTTCGGAATCCCAGCAAAGTTGGTACGACTGGTGAAAATGACCATGACCGACTCCACGTCACAAGTGCTGATTCAGAATAATATGACCAACTCGTTTTCGACGAATACAGGGCTAAAACAAGGGAATGGATTAGCTAGCTCCTGTACTCTTTTACCCACAAATAATCATACCGATCCTGTACAAGAACTGGGGATACCTGGGCAATCCCTGGCTTAAAAACTACCTGACGCTACATTTATGTTCCAATCTAACCTAATTATAATTAACTTAACCTTATTAGACCTAAAACTTGACCTAGGTCTAACATCTAGTCCCTCCTGTTCGATGGAAGCTCTAAGTAACTAAATAGAGCATTCATGAGCTGCCGTTGACACGCTGACCTTGCGGAGCGCACAAATGGCTCATTAAAGTCACCTGTACGCCGTATTAACCGAACCAGACCGTTCTCATATCCGTTTGTATGTCCGCAGAATCTTGTCGTCAATGCTACAACCCAGGCCCTAAATGGTTTCAATCCGACTCCTGATACAGGGGAAGGCTCTTCAAAAGCTCATGAAAATCAACACATATGTAGTTACTTTGGAGATAAATTAAGACTAATCTTAAAAGTTTCGTACGAGACAGCGAGTTTTTTTTGCTATTATTTCTTTTTTTATCCACGATGAAGGCCACTCCGAATTCGTGACTTCCCGATGACTTTCCGCTTTTGAAGATTGTACCCGATCTCATGTCTATAATCTCAGCACCAAACAGTTTCGTTTCCTGGACAGCGAGAATGTTTATTTCGTAGTGAGTAACCTGTTCCAGGAGAGCTTTGATGGCCCCCGGTCTGTACAGAGTTCGCACGTTCCAGGTTCCAATAGAGTAGTCCATATTTTGTTTGCGTCGTCGTTTCCGTTAATCCAATCCAAGTATCCGAAGCGAAGTATTACGTTCCTGAATAAGTAAAGTTTTACGGGAACGGGTTATTGGCCCATTGCCCAACCCCAACCTGGAGGGCCAGTCTGGTTAATGTTCCCGATATAAGGCGCGGGAAACTCGCCCTCACTCTCCTGCGTTGGCAACATTCATGATCTTAAATTTCATGAAGGCTCCCGGCAGCCACCCGATGTGGAATTGTAAAATCACATCTTCGGGGTGGTCGAAGGTAGGATTCAGTAGCAGAGCTGTAGATGTTGTTTCCAGCAGGCATTTCTCGGGATTTCAATTGCTTTTTCGTTAACCAACATCCGACGATGCCCCCGTGGCCTGCCATATTGACTGCCATATTTTGAAATATGTAAATGCCATTATAAAAGTTATCAATTGAAATTTTATATTTACTTGCACACGTAAAAATATAACTCGGACTAGATATATGTAACTTTATCAACATATCGTCGCTGTTAAATCAAACCGGCATATCTGCAAAAATTGAGTTTTTGAGTTTTTGGTATCAAAAAATTCCTTATTTTCCCGTCTATTTTTATGTCGCACTGGCATATCGTATAGTTGAATAAAAACCCGTCTAATGGTGTTGTGCCGCTTTGCATTCACGTGGAAATAGCCCACATGCGAAAACTTTAAAGCGCTCTGGTGAAAAATATGCATTTTGCAGATATGCCGGTTTGATTTCACAGCGACGATATAATAAACGAAAATTGCTTAACGTTATTCCGCACTGTATTTCGGGTGTATCAGACTGACTACCAGAATTATCCGAATCTTTGAAATACAGCAAACCTCCAGGCATCTGTCTTTATTGACAAAACTTCTTCTTCTAGCATGAAAGGCAGTGGCTGTTATACATTTGGTTACTGCAACTTGGAGTCAGAGAATTCATAGCAAATGCCAGATTCTCTTCACAAAAAGCACTCACAATTTGCAATGTAGCAACAAGAAATTTAAATTTACCTTCTGAAACTACTCATATTTTTGAAAATTTTATTTATAATCTTAGTCAAGTTTTAACTAGTAGGTTAGACTAAGAAGCTTGGTATCGATCGTAGTAGTTTTGCATTGCAGAAGATATGTACTAATAAACCAGTATAGCAATACTGTTGAGAACTAAGTGTTATTAATTATAATATATATAAAATGATTGGTAAAAAAAAGATCTTTTCCATCGAAATAGTGTAAGCACAATATTTGAAAAATTTGCAAAATTTCATTTTATCAATTATATTAAGTATTTACGAAAAGCATATATGAATTTATTTAATAAATACACATTTAAACTTTCCTCCGAGACAATTACTCAAATTTAACAAAAATCGGTATGAACATTTTTTGTTTTCAATATTAAAAAAATGACGATATTAAAAAATCAGATTTTTCCAAATCCCGTCCATATTTCTACAAAATGGGTCATGTTTGATACATCATATTCCAGCACATAGCCTCTACTCAAAAAAAAAATTTAACTGTTTTCGGCATATGGCAATATTCAAAAATTGAATCATGTATACCACAGCTGCCTGCTAGAAACTCCTACTTGTGTATAAACCCATTCACCACGAGTCCTTTACCATACATCTGCATAAATCAATAAACCGATCGAAATTCATATCGCAGACGATCTAATCAACCAGCCTTATGTTTGCTCCTAGTTTGCATTCATCTTCATGCATCTCCGCTCGCATCGTACTATAGCAATTGTTGAAAACTTAAGATTACCAGTAAAACATCTTGAAAGGATATCGCATTTCTCGATGTGAAAGGATCAAACGGTGCTTGTGGACCCACAATCGTATGGTTTTTATAAGCACCCTGCTATCGAATGGATGTTGCGTGGTGGTTTTAAATTTCTGTATCGATTTTTTTGAGAATCTTACCTAGTATTAATAAAAAGGATACCTAACTGTTTTCTCTCTAACAGTATTTTTTCATTAAAATATCAGGCGTTATTCGAATGAAGATAGTTGGTAATTGTTAAAAGATATGCTCTGCGAGTGCGTTTCGGACGCAAACGATTCAAAAAGATTTTTATTGTTCGAAACATTCGTTGAAGCCCACCTGGTGCTCGAGTACTTTAAATTAGAAAAAGGGCGATTTTTTCGAAGTGGAGTAGGACACTTATACATTGTACGAAACAAAAGGTTGTAGGCCGCGACATTTTACATTCCCGATGAATTTGAATCTTTAACTTTGCGGTTCTTGCAATTTACAATCTTCTGCACAAAAGTTTTTTTTATCAATAATTGAAATACATAGTAAAGCTATGGGGCAATACATAGCAAAGCAAAGCTAAAGGGGCAATACATAGCAAAGCTATGTCTGAGCCTGGATTCGTAATTTCGATGGAAGCAGAGCGTGTACATACAAATATGAATTTATAATCTCGAATTCGAATTTCGAATATTCGAGAAGAAGACCAATTTGGAGCTACTCGTGATTTAATCATTCTTTAGTTTTCAAATTTAAGACACAAACACCAATCTCAGCTTCAGACCATTTCACGAAAATAGCAGCTTTTTGAAAAATCGAACTTCTAATTTTGTACGGATTCATGTTTTGCTGACCTCTAACCAATCTACAAGGTGAGAGAAGGCAAGGCGCAACTCGAGCAATAATTCAGCAGAGGGCCATTCGTCCGTACTGACTATAAGTTTGTCAGAATTTGAGTTTGAAAGAAAGCAGTTCTAATGAATTCTTGTTTATTAATTATGCTTATTAATTATGTTTACAGTTAGAAATCATTTGGGAAGCCGCAATGGTCTAACATCCGCCTTGAGTACGCAAACAAGGCGCACAAGTAATTATGAAATGGCAGTGTGATTAAGTTTTTATGACTTTCGCGGCTGCGATGCAAATACGATTAGTCGCTGCCATTCGAACGTCATACATATTTTAATTCTGAGAAAAAACTGTGAAAAATATTTTAAGAAGAGCTCAGTGTGCTCATTTTTGCTCAATCCAACGCACGAATGGCTCAAAAACATCATTTGGAACTTACATTCTTCTATTTTCTTGCTAATGGCTGCTACTGACTTAATCATAAGCTAAAATTTGACAAGTCTTTATTATCTGGTCATTCTTTGGAGTGCAATTTTTGATATTGGGAAAAAATGGAGACTCTATTGTCTTACGACAGATAAAATGTCAAGAATTTCAATTTTCGACCGATTTTGCTATTGAGAGGACATTTGTACAATTCAATTTTCAAATTTTTTCACTGAACACTAACCTTTTAGCACAAAAAAATGAGCTGCACATACTAAATTGGCGTGAAATGATTGGGGACATGTGTCAATGCTCCGAATTTTCAAAGCGAATGCAACTTTCAACCAACTTTTCAACCAACTCTTGCTTATTTTCAAGCTCAATTTTCGCCGAAACACGTGAAATTTTGAGTTAAAATTTCATGTGAAATCAACGATAATAACAGCCTTAAATAGAGAATTTAGCCCTATTAGTATTTTTCACTGTAGGGAGAATATCAACGACCAGCCGTTATTTCAGAAATAGAGGAGGTACTTCAGGGTTATGAGAGTGAAAAATTTTGCAGAACGATATGACAAACTGTGCCAATAAGATATGATGCATATTTAATTATTTTCATGAATAACAATTGCACTGATTCACTTGAAGACTAGGTATCTAGCATTTTGGTGTCAAACTTTAGTAGGTAATCAAGCTTTGGTGTGTAACCTGTATTTTAAATAGCAATTCTAAAACTGGAATAATGTTGGTAAAACTTTAAAATGTACTGTGCTCCTCTAGAACGATCCAATATGAATAAGAATTGTATAAAAAATAAAAAGACCATGTGGAAACCAGTACGCAAAAATATTTAATCACTAATATGATTAACACTAGCCAGAGCTTCGCACAATTTCGGGAGATCGAAGAACTGCTGATAACTTTATATAAATAAATACACAAAGGAGTATCTGCCCAGGTGTGTCATTAATTACTCTTCATAATATATATGTTTATTTATATATATATATATATATATATATATATATATATATATATATATATATATATATATATATATATATATATATATATATATATATATATAATGTTTTTCCGTATATGGGGCATTTCACGTGAAGCGGACAACGAAAAAAAATCGGGGTCCTGGATTTCGTTCATATTTTGCATAATGGTACTTCTAGAAGATATGAATGTGGATGCGCAAGTTTTAGTTTCTATGAGGTTTAGTTGCCGAGCTATGAGCTTCTGAATAATTGACGAAATTGATAAAAGGTTTTTTTGAAAGCGGATTCTGAGATTCAAAACAAAATATAAAAAGCATTAAACATATTGATTGGTATAGAACATTAGTTGTTCTTTTTAATTTTGAAATTAGATTTGGAAAAATAGATTTTTTTCCTGTGTGAAACCGGAAGTAGAGACTTATACTCGTAATTTGAATAATTTGGACCAGGTTAATTTTGTTTATTTTTACAACAAAACAAAGCTTAAAGTATACTTATTTTATCATAAAAGTTTTAGAATGGGATGGCCAGTAGTTTAGGAGGTAGGTGAATTTCAATACATAAAAGTCGCATGGAGCGTGGTACCGAGAGCTTGCTTAGGGCAGCTAGTTGGCTCGAAAACAAAAATTGATTTGAAATGTGATTAGAAGTGCCATCTTTTATTTGAAAAAGGTTTTATTTTCCCATAAAAACCTAATTAAAACATATGACGCATATATAATATATTTGACGCCAGGCCAATTCTAATTTTCCGTTATTTTTCGAGTTACTGTTCAACGCTTGCAATTACTATTACTTTCGTTGATAAGTTAAAGAGTCTTAATTATGTGTATTATGTCTCCGTTCAGCTATCGATGTTTCAATCCATTCGATTTGAAGTTTCATCGGAAGACTAAAGACCTAAGAAAAATTCCAACTATATTAGCAGAAAATAAATTATGTCGAATCTGCAGGAAAAAAATGATCGTAGAAACACCTCTAGTTATTAAAAAAAAGAAGTAGTTTAAGAAACGAGAGTAAAATTGTAAAAATTGTGAAATAAATTCATTTGTCCATACACAAGTAGCTTTTTTTCACTAAGTAAATCAGCATTAGCAAATTTTTAATATTTTATCTTCTATATGTAAGTGATACAAGTGATATATAATAGTTTTATTACAAATATTTTGCTTTCACACTCACTAGCTACCATAATCAAGCTCCCGGTACCACGCTCCATGCGACTTTTATGTATTGAAATTCATCTACCTCCTAAACTACTGGCCATCCCATTCTAAAACTTTTATGATAAAATAAGTATACTTTAAGCTTTATTTTGTTGTAAAAATAAACAAAATTAACCTGGTCCAAATTATTCAAATTACGAGTATAAGTGTCTACTTCCGGTTTCACACAGAAAAAAAAAATTGTTTTTCAAATCTAATTTCAAAATTCAAAAGAACAACTAATTTTCTATACCAATCAAAATGTTTAATGTTTTTTAGATTTTGTTTTGAATCTCAGAATCCGCTTTCAAAAAAACCTTTTATCATTTTCGTCAATGATTCAGAAGCTCATAGCTCGGCAACTAAACCTCATAGAAACAAAAACTTGTGCATCCACATTCATATCTTCTAGAAGTACCATTATGCACAATATGAACGAAATCCAGGACCTCGATTTTTTTTCGTTGTCCGCTTCACGTGAAATGCCCCATATATTCAATTTTGTGCAGACGCAAATAATGCTAGAAATAAGATGTTTCCCTGGATTAATAATATGCAAAAAAATGTTTGCTTGCATTAATGACGATTGTGGGTGACGTTAACTGAGCTAAAACCAGCCAAATAAACAGTGAATTACATTCACATTTTAATGTGTGCTTAATTTCCGAATAAAGAATATTATCAGTTTTCAAAACATTTTTTGTGTACATAAAATCACAGTTTAACGAAAGAATGAGTACAGGAACCAAATCTAAAATTCTCCTGAAATTTAAACAAAGTGACTCTTAAATGAACGGCTAATCATGAGCTGACATCAATCCAAATGGTGCTGGAAAGTTTCTCGTTTGCTAACTAAATTCAACTAATTAGTATGTCTTCCAACTCTACATAAACCATTATTATATCGAATACTTTCTCGTAAAGAGTATGCAACGTCCGAGCATTTAAGAGCATTAGCTGCAAGTAAATAATATTCCTAATGAGAAGTTCAAGAAGTTCGGAAGGTAATTTAATAATTTGGTCAAACTCTTTTAAGATGTACATTTAGATGTCCTTTCATTATTAGAATGATTTTTGTGAATCGACTGACGTCATATCTGCGTAAAAGCTCATGGCGATCATATCTTCCATGTTTCTACCAACCTATACGCTTATGGCTAAAAGCGATCACCTAAAACTTATGTGATTCATTTTTACTTGTGTTGCCGCGTTTAAACAATATCATAGCAGAAAGGTGTTTTCGACTTAATGTAAAATATATATCCCTTTAAGATAAATAAAACGAGTGCGATTTTCATTCAAACCGTTGTACACAAACCAAGCTTTTTGAATTATGCACCTTTGCACAATCGCGGTTAGTGATGGATTTGAATACGTGAATTGAGGCTTTCCGCACTTTACTTGCGAAAATATAACATTCCATTCCGGAATTGTAACTAATTTTCAAATGTATATCGATCTTAACACATGTTTTAAATTTCCCTGCGTACACTCCCAAAAATGTTATTCCTTTACACGAATTTTCCCAGAATTTTGATTGTGTGGGAAATTTCAATTGCAAATTTTTGTTTTGTATTCCCTCTTCCTTTTTTTCGAAAAATACTTAAAAACTGAAATCCAATAAGTTTAAGACCCTTGTTTCAGTGAATGGTGTTGCCTTTGATTTGTTGCGAATTTCACTATCAGTAAATTTAAAGTATTCATTCGTAAAAACCATTTAATCTTACCATAGGCAAATTCAGATTCAAGCCCATGATCCTATACTTGGAGAGTCGAAGCTTTACCCAATAGGCTACACGAGCTTATTTGACGGCTATTGTTGTTGAGGCAACTTTAATTATATTTGCCGCAGTTATGCTCGTAGTAGTTGGGGCTTTATTACGTAGGAGTGGAAACTATGTTTCATGGGACAGCAGACTATTTGCCTAGCAGAATCTCCTATAATTTATGGCGATTCGGCCCTTGTAGCTATATTTTATAGTTCAGCGCATTAAATCGCAGATCTCTTTAGGAAAAGAAAAGGCGATAAAACATGTTCGATGTATAACCTGTGGTTTTTCACTTTATATTAACAAAATCGAAGAATTTTAAAAAAATGCAACGAATCACCAAAATACATAAAGTGATATAAAAACAAACAAATTTCCAGTATTGCTATGTATTTGAATCTTTGCGTGTAAGACAATATTTGAAATATTTTTTTAAGTATTACATTTTTCTAATGCAACATTTGTTTTGCTAAAAGTTATAAAAAAGTGATATAGTATAAAAAACAATTCACCTATCTTTCGCACTAAACCCATAAAAGCATTTATCGAAAGGTATGTTTTCAAGGCAAACATCCAAAACAATCTTTTTCTTCAATAAATTTATTTGCTAAGGTAAAAGCAAGGAATCCATTTATATAACAGGATTTTTTCAATTACTGCGTCCTTTCAAAGCTTGAAATTTTTGTGTACTATCGAATTACTTTTTCAGCCGTATTGATATGTAGCTTATTGCATTCTGTTGCGCTTTCTAATATCGATCCTCAAATCAGTTTACATCCAACTGAATCACAAAATTAATTCAAATCCATCACGAAATGCGCAAATTGATATTGTTCGTTATTTGAGTCACAGCTTTGATACTCTAACGAAGGCGCTCAGCACTACTCAAAGAAGCATCGCACTATGGTATAATGCTATCGAGACTACGTGCTAAGCTTTTAGAACTGAAGATTTAAATTTAAAGGCAGCATATTCCCTTTAAATCTAAATACATTTCAATTTTCTGTCAGATATGGATATTTTAAGCGTACTCTGCTTGTCTTGGGTATATATTAGCCTCCAAACCCAAATGAAAATGTTCTTGCCCAAAAAGCTTCAATTCAATATGAAGCCAAAATTTATATGATGTGAGCATTTTATGTTAGCATATGATCAATTTTACTCCATACATAGCTTAATATTGTTTTCAAGTGCGAGCGTTTTCAAAGAAATGGAAAAATTGGGAATATCTACACTGGATGCCGAAAAGATATCCTGAAACCGAATTTCTGTTCAAAAACAATTATTATCCTCGGATAAACTCTGCTAACATCATTTGGTCATTTATAAGCAAATACCGTCTCCTTAATGACTGACTGCATCCTGCGAAAGCGCATGCTTCCGAAAACTCATTGTTTAGCAAACAACATCTCTGGGTGAATCAGTAAAAATCATAAACATTCTTTCGTGTTAAATGTTTTTCGACCTCGATACGCCTTTGCTACACTTTTGAAATGCTCATACAAGAACATATTCGCCAGCTTTTCGCATAACCACTAGCAGTCGGCGCTCTTTCTCCTACAGTCGGGTCATTGTTCCAGAAAATTTTCGAAACACCATTATTGATTTCGCCACGTGAAAGCAGCACGGGCAATCCTCCGTGCATGCATCACAATGGTTTTCGGTTGTCGTCGACGCATCTTTGTCCAAGCACTTCCAATCCATTGCGCGGACTGTACATACCGTACATGCCTCCGTGAAATTGATCGCTAATTAAAAGCTTCTCTTTCCACAAATCGCGATGGCAGTTAAATTGTAACTGACCCGAAAACCGTTTCGATCCCATGATCGTGCTATGGTATAAACTGCCTGCGCCGGCATTCTGGCTGCCCGCTTCTTGTCTCCATTCCAGTGTCCGCTGTCCACCGTTCGCAATGTCTCAAGACCTTCCTCATAATGTTGTGACCCAATTCAGCATACCATCCAACCGGGTAAACATTTCTGTAGAACGGCTGACCCAGGGAGTTTGTTGAACTCGACACTCTTGATCTCATTTTCGTCGTATTAGTTGACTTGATTCTGAGCATCGAGCCACCAGCAGATTGCTTCGGCCGAGGTACTGTTTTCAACTTTGAGAAATCGAATCTGAGTACGACTCATCAAAGCAAATGTATGAGATTGGAAGATCACTAGTTTCGAAATTTCGTGAATATTCAGAGCAGCTGCTTCAAGGCATTTTCAGCGAATTAAGAGAATAGGAATCCAATTTTCCGGAAAATTTACACAATATATTCGTAAGATATAGCGGATATAGTAAAAGGATATTCAATATGCATCCCTCCCAAGCAAGCGGAAAAGTGCTCATTGAAAATTTTTCTCGTCATCGAACCTGAGAGGGGGATCACAAAATCTCAAGCTGCATGTATCAGCTTGGATACATACGTGTAAATGAACCCAACTCAAAATGCTAGCAACTCTCGAATTACTACCGTACTATGTATTCTTCGTCGGTGCTAACTGATTATCGAATCGTTTACTACATACTTGTATTCGTAGAAAGCTCCTCTGGGCGGTGAACCAACTCCAGAACGCAACGTTTTTAGGTGATCGAACTCGAGTAACCTTGCTAACTTTGCCTCGACTCTATCCAGTTGAGCAGCCACATCCGATCCGCGTCCCGCCACTCGCTGGAGCTGGCTGTTTTCTCCCGAACCTACAACGGGATTTTGCAGGGGAAAAGCAAATGCTTTTTCTTTCCAGCGTCAAACGGCGATCGTGGTATCTGCAAATTTATTCTGCTCCACGTACAGATGACACAGGCTAACGGTACTGGCAACAATCACTTTCCAATGTTTAACCAAGAACCAGTCCAATGGGGAGCCAGTAGAGCAAACTTCTGGGTTCTGTCGATTCCAACCGATCGCGGAGGCAGCGGAAGAGTTCGAGTCGACTTGAATCAGAATCAAAGCATTTCACGATTATTGCGATAGAGTGAGGCATTTTCCGCAAGTAGATGCGATGTGGTGACGACACCGGCAGATATAAGATACTTACGGAAGAGCCCACGAATGCGATTGGCGATCGCGTACACTTCTGCATCTTAGAAAAATTCTTACAAGACTGCAGCAAAATAAGGTACTGCGAAGTCACAGTTTGCAACACTGAATGCCAAGAACCGCTCCAAACTGAAGTAGATAGTTCGTTGACCTGCAACCGCTTCACTGGCTGCGTCTAGCGCCAGAGATCGGAGTCTGGAAAGTCAAATCGAAGTCGTTAAGTCCCGTTACAGGGTGACCTCCCACCTTCCTGGAGCAAGAGCTGTGTCTTCGTGAATGCTTTTAATTGCGGTTTGCATGCTTGCGATGGCAACGAAGTCATCATTATCCGAGATTAATTTATGCGTCCAATGCGTATGGGCATGTGCGACTAGGTATGTACATATATGAGATAATAAATGGGTCAGAATCCGGGGCTGTAAATATTAATTTCTTTTAACACTGGAAATTTATAAATCAATATGTCTCCTATACATGACTCTGCAGCTGTTTTAGCTTCCTTTCTTCCGCTTAGCAGTTTTTTGGACATCCATTTGATCAAAGACGAAATTCAGAGCTTTAGTCATATTTCGATGTCATAAGCAAATTATCATCTATGCAAATTTGAGTGTTATTCCGGACGAATCGGAAACTGTACAGCATGAGAAGAAGACATATTTGTGGCATGTCAGTAATGTCATTGGTTTTTAACCTATGTATAGACTGTGAAGACAGTATCGAATGACCTACAACTAAGAATTACCGTTTTTTGGTTTACCTGCAACTTTCACGTTCATTCACTCTGAAAAATGTCATTTAATAGAATCAAATTTAAATCAAAAGTTGAAATCACTTTGAAATAAAAAGCGAATCTTATTTGAATTCCACTTTATTCTAAAAATTTTATTTTCAAATCAAATTTTTCCTCATTGAATTAAAAAGAAACGTATATGGAGCCAAATCATATTTGAAAATTTTTGAATCAAAAATGTTCAAATATGATTTGGCGCCATATACGTTTCTTTTTAATTCAATGATGAAAAATTTTGATTTGAAAATAAAGTTTTTATTATAAAGTGGAATTCAAATAAGATTCGCTTTTTATTTCAAAGTGACTTCAACTTTTGATTTAAAGTGATTCTAAAAAAGTATTAAGTGGTAAAATTTTTCTGAGTGTTGGATTTAACTGATTTATGTTCGAGTAGAAGATAACATAGATTCCTGTCCGTGGAACTAAAGTTTAGTAACTCGTCGTCTCATCCTGAAACCCTTATTCGGTAATCGAGCGTCGAAAAACTTCTGAGCTAAGACTTTTAATAAAGTTTAGCTCATTTCCGTGAACAAAGTCACCTAACACCTTGCTGACAATCTGACAAGTCATCGCTTACTTTATCTTCATTCATTTCTTTATGTTCTCTTTCCCAATTGAACTCGGTACCTAATAAAAATGGCAGAATATTGGATCTAATTTTTTCTAATATCCCAGTGTCTTCTGTTCATTTGGATTCCGATGCTCTACCCTATGTCCCTCCTGACCCTTACCACCCTCCTGTTCTTTTAGAAATTTCTTTCAATCTTCCTCTTAGATCCACAGTTTCTTGCTACAGGCGCTTCAATTTCTTTAAAGCCAACTTTGTTGGAATGGCGAACGAAATCAATCATATTAACTGGTACTCATTTCTTCGCTGTTCTGACGTTAATGAGGCTCTCCATAGGCTTTACGTCTTCCTCGCTATTCTCATTCCTCGCTTCACTCCCACATGTCGTCCCAGGAGACCAAATGATGCTCCCTGGTTCACCTCTGCAGTTGCTGCTGCCCTTAGGGCAAAGGATATTGCTCGTGCCAAATTTAAACGTTCAGCTTTGCATGACGACCTGCTTGAGTTTAAAAAGCAACGCTCTCATGCAAAGAGGATCGCTAAAGAAGCCATGCGTGCCTACGTTGCCAGAGTTGAGGCTTCTATTAGATCCAACAATTCTTAACCCTTCTGGTCATTTATTCACTCACTGAAAAAATCCCCCGTCATTCCTCAAAATGTGTTTCTTGATGAAACTTCTGCCGCTACAATTGAAGAGACCTGTGAGCTCTTTGCTCGTCATTTTCTTCCCCACAAAACCCTCTTTCTCCTCCACATGTTTCTTTCATCACTCCCTCGTCGTTTCGCGCTAACCTTAAAGTTGAATCTTTAATGAGTTGTCTCGATTCTAACGCTTGTTCTGGCTGTGATGGTATTCCTTATATACTAACTAAGTCACTATCTTCTTCACTTTGTGTACCCCTGTCCATTATTTTCAAACTTAGTATCGCCTCTGGTGTTTTTCCTTCCATATGGAAATCAGTCAACATTTTTCCCATACTTAAGGCAGGTGACCCCACTAGCATCTCCAATGACCGTCCAATATCGCTTCTACCTTGCTTTAGCAAGCTACTTGAGAGAGTTGTCTACAACAGAATTTATCCTCTACTCGAGCCTTTCTTTGCCAACGAGCAACATGGTTTTGTTAAAGGTAAATCCACTGTTACCAACTTGTTATCTTTCAGCAATACTGTTGCTTCTGCCATCGATCAGCAAATACAGGTGGATGTTCTTTACACTGATTTTTCTAAGGCATTCAACTCTGTCAATCACGTGATTTTCTCTTGAAATTAGAGAAATATGGTTTTTATTGACCGCTGCTCTCCTGATTTGCTTCTTACATTTATGAACGTGCTTGAGCTATTACTGTGGACTCCTGCTCCCTTCTATCCCACCTCTGGTGTTCCGCGAGGATCGATACTTGGCCCCTTGTTGTTCTTAATCTTCATTAACGATCTGCCAGGTCTCCCACACTTATTCTCCCTTCTTTACGCAGACAATCTTAAAATATTCAGAGTAATCGATACAATTGAAGACTGCTTTCAGCCACAGAATGATCTGCACACTCTGGGCAACTGGTGTAGTGCAAATTATCTTACTCTGAATGTTTTAAAATGTCGCCAAATGTCGTTCACGCGTAAAACTAACCCTTTAGTGTTTTCTTATTGCGTTTCCGGTACCTCTCTCGATGCTGTATTCTGTTTTAAAGACCTGGGAGCTATTTTTGACACTAAACTCTTATTTGACCAACACATATTGCATATAACTGCCAAAGCGTCCAGGCTCTCGGGTTTTATACTTAGATCTTCTAAGCATTTTACTGATATCTCCACCTGTGTACACCTGTTTTGCTCTTTTGTCCGCAGTATCCTTGAATATTGTTGTCAAATATGGTACCCACATTTTCAGTACTTAATTGATGCCGTTGAATCTGTACAACGCAGGTTCACCCGCTCTCTGCTTTTCAAATCCAATTTGACTTACTGTGGGTATGGCGCGAGAGTTACTATGCTACAAATTCCATCCCTGAAATCTCGTAGGCTGTTCTTCGATGAATGCCTTCTATTTAAACTACACCATCGACTTGTCCCATCTGACCTCTGCAACCTGGTTTCCGTCCGTGCATTGGATCGGTCATGTAGATCAACTTTAACATTTAATGTTCCATTTGCACGGGCCGATACATATTACTTTTCACCGCTGCTACGTTTACCTAGGCAGCATAACGAACTCAGATTTGGTCCCCTGCCACCGACCTTGATGCTTTTCAAAAACATGTTAAAAGATGAAGTAATTACTTATTCTGTTTAATGCATGTTCATCTTGGCTAGTTGCATATTTAAATTTTGGAGTCTTATTTTCTATTGAATTATGTTACTCTTGTTCGTTTTATATATATTTTTATTTATCATTGTCTATTGCGTAATTGGACTTGATCTGCTGTTATAGACATTAAATCAATAAATAAATAAATAAATGATTTTACAGTAAGTAACTAGGAAAGAAGTACCAACATACGTACTTTGAGATCGAATCCGCCACAGAACACCGACATCATAGTTTAGGAGTTCATAAAAAATTATCTTTTGAAAAACACTTCTTCCCATCAATTCATTTCAGTTTCCACTCCTACGAAAATCGAATCCAAAACCTATGCACCGTTATTGCGTCTGCATCTAAATTAGTAAAGGAAAACAGGTAGATTTTGAATCAACACCCCACTTTTTTACACTATTCGACTACAAAAGATCTTAAAAGGGTCCTTTACCGTAATAATAGGCATGGCATCACGATTTTTCTTTGTCAGGTTCAACAGAGAAATCGTCTAATGAAGATTTTCTCAGCGAGGCTATGTAATCGGCAACAGAACAAATTTCATCCGATGCTTTGATAGTTCCTTTCAATTATTGCAGCACATGTTGCACGTCTCACATTGCAATACTTTGACAATACACGATGAAATTTGTCATTTAAAAAATAGAGGAAAAACATTTTTATCGTTTCTCTGTATTCGGTTAAACAGTTACATTCATGGGAGAAAGTGTCCTTGTTGTAATAGTCTTTTCTCGGCGAGATGAGACTTTCTCTCATTGAAAATATTCATGTGTTTGGTTGGAAAGAAGGATGAGCTGAAATGCGAAGACAAAAGAACTCAGTTACTTCATGATTCGTTCCGGTTCTGTACAATGATGCGACGATGGTCAGTGCGCTCAACGTAACATTATTCGCTACAGGATATTGTTCTTCTCCCGTTACCTGAGAGAAAAGAATGTTTTGTAAGTTCAAGGACAAAGTTTTATGGAGGGTTAGTTTTGTGTAGAATTTTCCTTTATTGCTCGTAACGGTTGTTTTGCTGGAGCAACTGTAAATATTTCCATATAGGGCGTATTCAAATGAATTGATTTTGTGGTGAAATGGAAGAAATTGTATACCTGACTTCTGAACGGTTTGCGGTAGTTGAAAATTGTAGCACATTGACATGGAAACAATATTCATGTGAAATTACATATAGATGTTGTTTCCGAGTGAAAATGTGACATGTCTAAGTTTATTTGGTCTCCAGTGTCATAAAAAAAACTCATCCGCAGCAGATGGAATTCAGCAGTTTTGCAAGAATTGAGCATACTTGCTTCTCAATTGTGACGTTGAACAAATATTAGTTACAAATTACTAATAAAAGATACTGAATCGGAATCGCAACTCTAGTTTTTTGATTTAAGAATAATTCTGTTCCTACAGAGGCAATTGTTATTCCATCCACCGCCGCATCATAAGAACGTTCGTATAAAAAATGGTGGTACTCTCCAAGCATGCTAATAAATTAATTTTCAATGCAGAAATTTGCTACTTTTATTGTAACTTTGAACTCTAGCTTTATAAAAAACGAAAAAAGAAATCGATTTTAGATTCACATTCAATTGAACCACAAATTCCGGCTGAAACAGAGCCATTCTGTGATTTCCTAAAAATAAGATTATAGTGGCTTAGTAGAGCGGTCCGAAAAAATTCAATTTTTATTTCAAATGGTAGCACCATGAAACAGTTGCAAATTCAGTAGACTAAAAAGAGATGAAGAATACTTCAGAGGGAAGCTTAGGAGTCATTTTTTGGGGAAATTCTCTAATAATATTAAACATAAGATCAAATGTGAATAATTACATATTGAATCTCTATTCGTCGCGGTCCTTGGCCGTTACGAGTATTATACCCCCGGAATATTCTGCAGTCTAAATGGCGAGTTCAAAGAGCTCTTTCTGAAAGAGCCAATTCAATTATATCTATACTGTGCACAATAATTTAGTACATAATTATATTTATTTATTCACCAAAACAAGGTACAAAATTACATATAAAATATCAAATTAAAAATAAAATGGAAAAGTAAAGTAAAAGAAAAAGTAAAAACAAACAAGTTAAATAAGTAACAAACAAATTAATTAAAAGTAACAAATAAATTAATAAATAGCATTAAATAAATAAAACATTGACATATAAGCTATAGGTTATTTAATTGTGATCATGGTTCCCTTCTTGTCAATCAGCATAGACAACGTATATCGTCTCTAAAGCTTATCAAAGCAGAGAATATTGATTCGGGAAACTCGATCGTTTTGCGGAATAAGCCTCCGAAGGCATGAAAAAGGGAGGATTTGAAGGATGATTTGGAAATCGTAGGGGAATATAAATTGCTTATGCTGTTGAATACTCTGCAGCATCTATTTAGTGGCTCCTTAGCTCCATATGTGGTCGAATGAGAATATTCTTTTAAGAAACGATTGGACCTGGTGTTTCTCACAGGGATATTTATCAAAATTTTATTTTTCAGGAATCCTACATTAACAGCACCTCTAATGACGTCGAATGTGAAGCAGGCTGATATCACCATTCTTCTGGAGGCTAGTGTCGATAAGTTTAAATGACCCAGTCGAAACTCATAAGAGAGTAGGCTATTAAAATCATAAGGGTTGTACAGCTCTCGCAAGGCGAGAAGTAAAAATTGCTTTTGTATTGACTCGAGTCTGTCAATGTGGGTTTCAAAAGCAGGATTCCAGCTAATCCAAGCGTATTCTAGAATAGGACGTACAGGTGAAGTGTATAAAGATCTTTTGACCCACAGGCTACGAAATTCTTCGGCACGTCTTTTGATGAAGCCTAGTTGTTTGTTCGCACGAGAAAGTTCTTTATCGTAGTGTAAAGTGAAGCGGAGTTTTCATTTAAGAAAACACCGAGGTCAGCAATGTTATCAACTCGAGTTAGCATATTATTTCCGAGGAAGTACGTATTGTGTGTGACCGTGCATTTTCTGGAAAAACTAATAACCTGGCATTTATTAATGTTGAAAGAGAGCTTGTTTACATTGCACCAATGATCAAGGGAATCAAGCTTGGATTGGAAAAAGAGGGCATCCGATTTCGATTCAATGGTCTGATAAAGTTTGAGATTGTCTGCATAGAGTAAATGAGGTATGCCTGCTAGGACGTCAGATAGGTCGGAAATACATATATTAAAAAGAAGTGGACCAAGATGGCTACCTTGGGGTACACCAGAGGTAGCACTAACGTTTTTTGATAAAAATCCTTGAAATTTTACACATTGTGTTCGATCGCAAAGGTAGAAAATCAGCCAGCTGAGTAAAGACCCGGTAATACCGAATTTCTGTAGCTTAAGAATTAAGGTAGAATGGTCAACTCTGTCAAATGCCTTACTGAAGTCTCTGTAGACTGCGTCAGTTTGGTAACCTTTTTCCATTTTGCATAGAACGTCTGAGATTAGGATTGTCAAATTCGTGGTAGTTGAGCGACCTTTTGTAAAGCCATGTTGTTGCTCGTTCAGACAGGAATCAACTAGGGTAGAAAATTTTTATTCTAAAAGTTTCGGAATCGAAGACAAAATGACAATGCCGCTATAATTTTCAATACAGCGTCGATCACCATTCTAGAACATGGGTGTGACATACGAAAGCTTCCAACAGGGTGGAAAAACTCCTGACGAAAGTGATCTATTAAAAAAAAATATACAAGGGAGTTATAAGCTGCTCCACACACTTGCTAAAAAGATCGGAGGAAGAAGATCGGGCCCAGGACTTTTGTTGCAGTTGAGTTCCAAAATAGCTTTACGTATTTCATCGCGGGAGATTTCTAAATGGTTGACAAAAGCCGTTGGAGTTGAATCAGAGGAAGAAAGGTGTGAGTTTGTTAGGTCTGCTGCACTAAAAACTTTTTGGAAACTATCTGCGAATAGGTCACATATCTCTTTAGGAGAAGAAGCCGTTATATTATTCAGAAACATCGACGATGGATAACCAGTAGTTTTTCGCTTCACATTAACAAAATCGAAGAATTTTTTCGGGTCGCGGACTATATTTTCGCCGGTTGACCTAATGTAAGTATCATAGGCCTCATGAAACTTTGCTAAAAATTGCTTAGCGACTTGATTATACTCTTCCTGAATAGCAGGACTAACATCAGTATTTTCTCTAATCCGCTTATATAGTTTGCCTAAGGTCTCTATCAAGCCATGGCTCAGACAATTTTTTTTTATCTTTGGTACATATCTCTCAACGGCGTCAAAAATTTTATTGTAAAAAGAGGAAATGGCTGTCTCGAGATCCTGAGTTGAAAGAATATTCGTCCAATCAGCAGTATCAAGAACATTTTTAATGCTTTCATAATCAGCATTACGAAAGTCAAATACAATTGAATTATTGTAAGTTTTTAAGTAGGTGGAATCAGGAGTGGAAAGTTCGACTGACAGTGCTGTATGGTGTAAACTGTTGCAAAAACGATAATCGACGTCTTTAGTTGGACTAACCACTACTTTGTCATAAGCATTCGTGAAGACTAGATCTAACCAATTACCATTTTGGTTAGCGATGTGGGGACCTGCTGTAAATTATTACGATACAAAGCACTCACAAGATTGTAATCGTTGGTGTCTACAAAGTTTACGGGGAGAAGGTAAGAGCCATTTTCATCCGGAACAAAGCAAAGATTTGGACGATTGAAATCACCCAAAACTATTATTTAATCTTTTTCGCTAAGTGATGTCGCTAATGAAGATATTGTGTCACAAAAATTGCTGTAGATGGATTCATCAGATCTAGGGGGGATGTAGACAATAGTTATGTAAAATGAGTTGTTATTAGAGGAGATCCGAACAATTATACATTGGAAAAAAGTATTTGGGGTGGTATCTACGAGTTCACTTGAAAATGTGTTGCTAACAGCAAGTAAGACACCACCTCCTCGCGACTGACCCGTAGAACAATAATCCCGGTCGCTTCTGTAAATGGTCCAAGTACTATCAAGAATCTCCTCATTTTTATGAGAGGCATTAAGCCAAGTTCCGTGATGGCGAGTAAATTAAAATGGCACGAATTTGGCGTGAAGGTATAATTTACTTAGCTTGTCTCTCATACCACCACAGTTGTGGTAAAAAAGTTTGAAGCTTACAGGCATGTAATACCACGATAAGAGACTGAAGTACGATTTTTTTGTACCTTAAGTAATGAATTAAATTTTCCAATATTAATTTCAGGAACAGAAGCTAAAGTTTTAAGCGACTCTTCTCGATACTCTCACTGACATCATTGATAACAGAGTCCAAATTCCGGTTCCGAGACAGCCGTGCTATGGCTTCAACAGCAACCTTTAACTACTGATAAGTCCTCAAATCTCCTTCTTTTTGTCGCCCTGCTAGATTCGTCCAAGCTTTTTTTTGGATGCCCAGGAGTGAAACACATACCATATGTTATTGACTGTGTGTGGCAGATGGATATCCACTCTGAAATTTTGGCCCCAATCCTGGTTCCGTTTAAAACTCGAGTATTTTTCAGCCAATTTCGAAGAATGTCCGCTGATTTCCTTTTTTTTTGTTTTCCTCGTAGAATCCTCGAGGATCTTTGAGAATTCATATTTCGACGATGAAAAGTCATATGGTCTGCGGTACTAGTTTTCTTTGACGTGTTCAAGCGTTTCCTCAAAAACATTCTGTTTTAGAAATCGAGTAACCATAACATTTATTGCGATATCCATATTTTATTGTATATGCAACGAACGGGGCATTATATAGATAATATGCAAAATATTCAACAGAATGAGCAAATATTATTCACCCACAGTATCTAAATTAACCCTTGAATCCTGTCTTGTTAAAACCCTTTCTGAATGTTTCACACTCGAATTTTTTGCAAATTAACTCCTTAATTGCCGAAAAGTTTAAACAAGTTATGTTAGTTTACGAATAGTTTGTTTGATGAAATAAATAAATTATATTTTTGTGCTGTATGCCAGCCGCATCAAGCCAAAGGGTTTTCGTAGCCAGTCATTTTCGGTAGCTTTTGATATTTTAATTGTAGCTTGTTTCGAATATAATTTTTGATCATTTACTAGCGTATTCTCCTAAACCGGAACAGATATCCATGTTTGAATTCTCTAACATCTTTATCCTATTGCACAAGCGCTTGAGCAACCATGTCTTCTGTACAATCTTATATACTACTCCTGTTGCCTACGTCCGGCTCGATATAGCTCAGATTGGTCGTTTGCGAAAAGCGATATTGTGGCGCTTCTACTCACCTGAAAACAATCAAATAATTCCGCCGTAACCATATCTACAATGCATTGTGTGCTTGCATATTTCACAAGTGCAACACAACGACAATCGCAAATGCACTCCGCGTCGCTCTACACCAACGAGGCTCGTTTTCAAGTTCTCGGCCATGGACAAACACTTCGCAGCATCTGGACCCGATACAGTCATCAAGGCAAAAAGCTCAGCTGAGTGGGTCGAGGCGAATCGAATTCGTGCGCAAATATGCGGAAATACACTCTAGCCGATGTGGTAATTCCGCTTGTGAGTGTTCGTTAGGCAATCGAAATATCTGAGTATCTGCTCGCGCAATAATTTTATCTTGACGAGATTACCAGGTGGGGACGAGTTCTCTGGCAAGTTGAATTAAACCATTGGGAAAGCAGAGAATATCGCTACGGTTATGCTGGCTCACAGGTCTTGAGAGCAAACAGCAGTGTTGAAGAAATCTATAGGTGACGCTCCGAAGTGAAGACGCGATTCACAGCAAAATGAAAATTTACTTTGAAATTTTAACATGCGGGTTCTAATTGCGATAAGCTTCAACAGACAGTATCTTTCACAGATATGAATATTCTCGCTGGTTAAACCCCATTCATAAGACCTTAATACTGCAGATATTCGCAGCATCTACCCAGACTTTTTCACGTATAGTTTGGCGTACTCGCAGCTCACTAGCGCCACAGTAACGGAGACGGAAGACGTGCAAAATATTCGCAAATGTATGTTAAGCCAATGACCGGAGTTTAGATCAAGTGAGCGTTTCGCTTCTTTTGCGTCTGTTTATTTGCTTGCGTTACTTAGAAAAAATATTAAATGCTGTTGCTTGACTCGGCTCGACTTGGCTCAGCATGAGCAACGCTCATGACTGAAAGCGTGGACATCGAAAAAGTAGGAAGCATTGCAACGAAGAAATCAGACCATTGATTCAATGAAAATTCGCGGGAAAATTTCAATCTGAACGGAGAAGAGCTGGAAGTGAATAATTGCATAACAGACGTCATTCTAGAGGATACACAGATTCATTCACAAATCACATTCATTATAAAAACGTATGGAAATGAGGTGCTAAGATATGTAATTAACCATTGTGTTTTGGGAAGTTGGTACTGCAGAGTTCTGAATGATAGCTGATGCTGAATGAGACGTTAAATCTGTAAAATATGGAAATTCTATGTATCCAGTGTCTCACAGTAGGGGGAGATTCTCGTCATTAGAAAAAATAACGAAAAAAGCGATGTTTGATTTTCAGAATGTCTAAAGAAAGATTCTTTGTATTTCATAAATATCAAAAAGCTTCAATTACACTTGGATATGAACAATGTAAGAGTTTTGTTAATTTTTTTCTTCATATTTCACTGTCACAGGGCAGAACAAACTAAACAAACGAGTGTGGAACATTACCTGCTTCAACAGATGCAAATTTCAATTCATAGTTTTTAACCGTTAGCTCTTTAACAATCCCACACAATAAATCTGAAGATTTCCTCTCCAAAACATTTGTCTCACGAAACGGGAAAACAACGAAAAACACTCTACCTAGCGGTATTCCTACACATGCTCTTCACAAATTTGTTTGCCCAAATGTCCAATAAAAAACTCTTTCCACTTAACCGAATTATCCTTTCAATCCTTTCAGATCATCATCTACATTCACAATTTCTTCTCATTTTTTTACTCCTCTAGTTCTAAGGCCCGACCAACATGTATTCGTTCCCATTCACCTGAATCTCATTGCCAAGGTCCTAGGTTGTCTTACCTGTTTACCTGCGATCTTCGTCGAAGGTGCCAAACCAAGCATCGTCAACTGGCGGCTTAGATTTCCGTCGAAGTCAAAATGCTCTTATTGTGCATCTTTTGTTTGTCGTCTTTTGGCAGAAGGGTTTCAAGGGCTTAAACGTCGAGTATGGCGGGCTGTTTCTAAGGATACGAGTTGAAATGTTACGGTAAATGTTTTATCTCACGTGGCATTGAAGATTAATGGATCTTTTTACTGCGCGATTATGACTGAAAGGTTGGATAGCAGAGCGACATTCGGGGAAATAGTACGAGAGTCGTGGAGGATGAGCGTATGGTAGAAATGATTTAATGATTAAAGCAATCACAATCAAAATGTTATAACGCTTTCGAACGGATTCATGCCTTCTGCCATCTTAATTTTACAGTTATTAGAGATCTTTGATAAGTGGAAACAGTTGCTTTGTTTGATGCAGACCATATGTTAGATCTGTTTTGAATATTTTTTGATTTTGATTTCTTGAAATGCAGCCATCTGGTCGTGAGAGCACAGATTTAGCAAGTAGTTTTGAGACTAGTTTCTTTCAAAGCTTCACCCATAAGAGTTGCTTTTTAAGTCAAGCACTGCAACGCCATAGATCATTGATTTTTTGTCACGATTTAGGAAGCGCAGTCGACATTTTATGATAGCGAACGTCTTTGATTCAGTCATATGAACACTTGCCTGGGCAGTTTTCTTATTGTGCAGCATAGTGTTTCTTCCTAGTGTACAGCATACAAATGAACGAGAATGTCATATGAATTCAATACGGTTTGAAAATTACATTAAAAGCCTGTTTTTTGCACATGGACATAACTCTGATGAAAAAATAAAATTGGATTTGTTTAAAGGAGCAAAAGAGTATCGTTTACGTCATACATCATACATCATACATTATAGCTCTTTTGCAATAAAATTTATACTATGAACAACGATATTACCCCTGAATTTCATAGGAAAAATCTAATTTTGACTTGTCTTGCCAGAGTCCATACAAACTGAAAACAGACGTGCGGGAAAAATCTGTTCGAAAACGGCCACTCGCTCTTGCACTTAAACGGATCATCACTTGACCGCTTTTAGCATGAAAAACTATTAAAATTTGTATATAAAACTCTTAGAACATATTCTGGAATAATTTTACTAGCAATGTATGGAATAAAAAAAGTTGATTTTACGATCCATCTTAGCTGTTTTCCCCTTTAAACAAATACATTCATTTGGTAATTTTTGAACGAATTTCCATTACGTAAATAAGCAGTGGAGCCCTAGTTAAGGCAATTTGTTTTATTCAGATATAATATGTACATCGTGTCAAAATTTTGTCTTGAAAACAAGGAATATATAAGACATATATGAAGTTTATGCAGGTTAAAAGATAAATCAGCGTTTGGCGATTCTAAAATCGAATGATGTTTTTAGATTCAAATATTTGCTACACGAATTCACAGCTAGAATTTCATTTTGCAAAATAAATTGAATTAATTTGAGTTGCCACCTTTTTGTTGACCCAGGATGTAGAAATTAGAATCTTGTCTAATCAATATGTTATGCATAATGTCTAACCGCTGTGTACTTCTTGTCAAAGAAGGGGTGATCATCTAATTCAAAGCTACCCATCAGCACTATGACAGTCACAAAGGCACCCTTTTATCAACCTTTGGGTAATGTTTTTTTGCATGTACCAAATAAATTATGTTGCATTTCATAAAAGATTTTATGTTAGTTTACGTAAGCAAAACTTTTTCTTAGAAAATTCAAACCTTCGTCAAAAGCAAGTAAGTTACCGTATCTATGAAACCGTCGTCGAAGATCACCGGCTCCTACATAATCAAACATCTTTTCATGATACAAAAGTTTAGAAACCCTCATCCATCATGGCCCAACAATCTACATTTTAAAAAAATATTCGCTATCGAAACGAATTCTTCCACCCAATTTATCGACCCAGTTTTTAATACAAAATTTTTAGTTACATAACACTTTGTCAGGATTATTACGAGCCAGCATTTGATTCGCACAACTTACCGCCTACGACACGGTTCGCCTCAAGGCAGTTGAGTTGCTGGCACAACGGTAAAACCATTTGTACTCCGGCTCGCAGCATAATAGTCAATACCGTCACAGATCGATCTCGGGCCATTCGCAGAAGAGAATAATGCAAGTGGAGCTAGGCGATCATGGTGCTACGCGGCAACTGAAGAGCACATTCACAAGACCACATTCATATCTAGCAAAAGCAAGACATGTCTACGATCACTGCCCTTCTTCTGCGTTCCGTCAACCATCGTCGCTGCCACGGTCGCCGTCAACGTTGTCTTCAGCGCGACTCTGCACGACGTATGCATGCAAGAGCAAGAGGTTATTTGCGGACACTGAACTAGTTACCTAGTGCCAAAGAAGCTCATGACTACCGCGCCGTCATTGGGGCCGCCATGGAGCCAGCACTGCTCGTATGGCTTGAGCAGCAAAGAAACATTGCGCGGGCAGACGAGGCCATCATTAGACGCCTTTGAACTTGGCAAATTTCTTCTGCAGCACAAATCAGCGAATCAAATAGTTTTGAGCTCTTTGAGCTCGTGATCAAGTTCAAGTCAATCATAATCCAGATTTGCGAAGAAAATTGGCTGTGGCAACAGACAGTGTAGTATGCATGGTTAATCTGACTGCTGCACTGCAAATTGCTGAGGTTAGAACAATCGCCGAAAATGGGTCGCTTTGTGGACCCTGGCTGCACAAACACCGTTGTCCGATTAATGTGCCGCACCTAAATCTTCTTTAGTCCAGAGCGAAATTGAGACGTCGTTGAAGCGAAAAGTATTCTAAAAGCGAAACCAGCGCATGTAAACTTGCAGCATGCAGTGGACCTCCAGGAACGAATTGACAAGAAAGATAATTGACTTAGATACATTTTGCTACCAAAGCGGGAAGCTGCATATTTTAAATTGCGAGTTGTTTGGCACGCCGTGAGTCACAAGCATGTGATTTGCGTTGTGATTGCAACAAAAGACCATCATTTTCCATAAGACCCAGCTTTGCCGCTTTCACCGCCTTATCACTATGCAATGCGGCTGAAACCTTGCTTGATATAATTTGTTCTATAGCTTCAGATCGGAAAACCCAGGAAATCTTTCGAAGAGTCAACACCTGACTCATCATCAACAACAAAACTGTTGCCACCGTTGCTCACACTGTCGATCACTGCGTCATCGTGTCATATTTTGATGCTGTTGAACTCTTGCCGAAAACGAAACCCAGCAACGATGAACCGTTTCAAGTGTGCAAAATCTCGTCACTCGTCTGGCTTGCGAAAACCTACAAGTATGCGTTCATTGACTTACGCACTGCAATCAATTTGCACGACGAAAGACTTTCATTAGAAGCGGGTGCATTCAGGCCACACACACAGACCCGCGTATAGTTTAATTAAAACAGAAATAAAATAATCGAAACGTCGGGTGTTAATAAGAATTATTAGAGGTTTTCCAGTGCCAGGCCACATCGACTCAGAACGAAAACGAAAGACTTCAACGCAAGCAAAGGCGAGCAACCTAATTTTCGCCAGGTGGAAGCCAATTGCAAACGATCGAACCAAACAACGAGTTGATTCCAAATTAAGTTAAAGCTGTTTCGAAATTGTTTTCACTTTACATTCGAAAAAAAAACATTATAGTTGCGAGCTCGAGTGTGAATGATATCGGAGCGAAAAGGAAAAATGGCCAATTTGAAAGCAATTTCTTCCGTTCTTTTGGAAAATCAAAACACTTTGCAAATCGAAATTGGCCAAAGTGGGCTCGCCGCATCACACTCATTCAAGTTCATTGGGAAAACATCAATCCAGTGCTTGGGCAAAAAAGACAACGGCACCATCGAACACAAGCAAGACTTGAGGTGTACCCGCCGTTGTAAATTTTGGAGGTCGATAAACTCCGAGTCGAAAATAAAACCGAAGAATGTCTGCATGAGGAGGTAGCGCTGTCCGGCCGAAGTAGCAGTGTTGTAGCACTTGAATAATATCAGAAAAAGAACCGGCACACGATCTGTTCTCGTGACTTTTCTAACGCTTCTTGTTTTCCTGAGTCGTTTGCTACGGAAGACGACGAAGTGGAAGCATTGCGAGCGGCAAGCCACGGCAGTTCATTGGCATGGAAACCGAACTTTTTCTTTTCGCCTGAGCAGTGCAATATAAGGCTAAGCGTTATCATAACACAATTTAAGACGTGAACGCAAGTTTTTCATGCGACAAAGTTAAGGGTAGTCATTTAGTGCTCAATTGCCGGGTCGTATTCATTTCGCGTTTTTAGCACTCCATTAAATTAGCATCTGCAAAACGATCATCTAGAGATTTCCGGGAAAATATTTTTTTACTTTTTATACTTTCTTTTAATACTTTCAACTTCTCGGATGCTCCCCTTATTTCAGTGAGTGTACGTTAAACGGAACGCACAATCATATGTGTGCGTACGAATGCGAATGAATGCGAGTGATATGAAGGCGAAATATCTGCTAGCTTTAGTCATCGAGCTCAACGGAGAATACGATGGAAACGCACAGCTTACCGAGAAGGTTTCAGCCGGAATTAGGTTAGAGCAACGAACTCTTCTCGAGCAAGCAGTAGACCTTTCTTCGGGCTCAGCTTCAAAAAGCTCCAGTTGAATCTAGTCTTCTATTACTAGTCTCACCTCATTCTAGTTCGAAATGGCAGCCAAATTAGATGAAAGACACCAGCTATTTCTTTGACAAACAATTTCTAGATAATACACTGGAGTCATTCGGGAACAATTAGCGTTGGTTTTGTGGAAATTATGGTTTTCATTCTAAGTCAAAGAGCTTGAGGCTACGTTAGGCTTGAGAATATGACTACGAATTGATAAAACACGATTTTTGATGTCGAGGTAGTTGGCCTAAATTAAATACACGTCACACATATGTTGTATCTGCAAATGATCCAATTCATAGCATGAAAGTCAGTAAATGTATTATTTGCACTTGATCAAATAATACATTTACTGACATTTACTGGGTTGTGCTTTAAATTTCATCTACAATGGATCTCGTCTATTTTCAAACAATAATTGAGCCTGATTTGTGGCAATTGAAATGAATTTACGGTCGTGAAAAAGAAAATTTCGTCGCAATGATGTATAAGCGCAAGTTAATTTAGTATTAGGTAGTACAATTGCTCTTAAAATACTATCCATATATTTTCCAAGGAAAAAATACTTTGCGACATAAAAATTTTGTTGTTTTTTGAATTTTTGTAGCTGGGAATAAATAGTCTTCAACAAACCAATCTGCTAAAGTGTACACTGTGGTGAAGCTGTGTAGACGTCGGCACCTAAAAGTAACTCGACTTGTCGTGGAGTATGTTGTCGGGTATTGGCCATCTTTTCGTATCAAATATGCAACTCTGTTGGTCGGAAGTAATCTCAGGTAGAATGATGGCCTTTAACACTATGTTATAGTTGGTGATGTGCGATTGAAATGGTTACTCTTTCTCTGCTTCGTAATGGAGAGCCTCCAATGCCACTCATATCAACAGGCTGCTCACCACCCGTGTGTCCAAGCTTAGAAAACAGTCATGCAGATATACAGTTGAGCTGTGATCCAGAATTCAATATAGCCTGACATAGTCAATATTGTCTGTTTCGATCATTAACATTAATTACAGCCGTTCCCAAAAAAAACAAAGGTACCCAGCTTTACACAACTTAGGGTTGAATAGATAACTTCTTTCTTGTCTATTGACGTTTGTCCCACTTGGGAGTATCATAGTACAACAATGTATGCTTGCTTGTTGTACTTAAGGCAACTTATTGAAGAACAATTTTTGGAGCGATGACATTCTTGGAGGCAGTTTAGACATCGCTGTAATTACCTAATTGTTGCATATCTCTCCTTTATCAAGAGCTGTATAGACTTAAAATACTGCCATAAATTGCTACACTGCTGTTGACCTTTTGTTTAGTCGATAAGAAAGTGTCTGACAAGAGAGTTTCTTTCGTGTCTCTTGGATTTTTCTTCCCCGAAACCTTCTACTGACTGCAATTTTGCTTCGATGAAACTCAAAAAAATGTCCAGTTTTGCACATGCCGGGATATTTTTTTTTTCTCCTTTGTTCCTGAATCATATGCCATGCAATAAGATGATTTTTATGTACTTTTCTTACAATACTTAGCATTCAGTAAGTTTTGTGAAAATCATTAATTCATGCAGTTTGTGGTTTATGTAGTTTACTTTTTCGATGGTTCTAAAACATGTACTCAATTTTAACACCTGTGTTACATGAATTCCAAGAATATTTGTTTATATTAAAAAGGCTTTTGACACTGTTGACTATAATATCGACCATATATCCAGAGGCTCCAAGTATATGCTATCCGTCGCAATGTTTTAGCTCTAGTAAATGATTAACTCAATAATAGGCATATTATGACCAGCCACTATGCGTATAAAAGTCATGAATCCACTGTAAACATCAGTATTCTTGAGGGATTAATACTGGGCCCTCTTTTTTGTACGCTAACAGTATTCAGGATATTAATTCATCAGGCAAAGTAGTTCTATTCGCAGACAATATTCTGCTGTTATATTCAGGGAAAAATATGTCGACTTTGGAACGCAGCATTAATACTGACTTGGATCAATACTAAACTAATCATAAATGTTCAAAATACCAAACACAAATTATTTCTGAATATTTCTGAATAGAACACCATTGCAAAAAGTTGACTCATTTCAATGACTTGGATTTACTTCGGATGAAAGAATATCCTGGCTGGACCATATCAATAAAAACAGATATCAATTAGCGCCTATGAGAAGAGTCTTAAGAGACATCAGTTTCTGCCACAGAACATAAAACTTTATATTTTTTGTTTATTTATTTTCCCAAATATATTCTTTGGATCAATTTTATGAAAACAAAAAGCTACGCAAAATTTTGTCTTTAGTGAAGATTAATTCTGAAATCAAAAATTATACAGGAAATCAGGCTTATTAGATTTTCACCAAATAATAAAATTTGAACGAGTAAAATTAATATACAGGATTTTTAATAAACATTAAAAGTACAAGCGATATAACGAACGCAGTTCCAAGATCTGCAAATAACCAGCCAATGGACAAAGCAAGAACTAACCAATTGAAAATTGTTCCCATTCAGCAAGTCCTCGTATTTTATGGGACCGTAAGCAAATCAGTCAAATCGGTTAAATTTAAGTAGAACCCAAAATTACTTCTTACCAACGCGCGAATAAGTATAAAATTTGACTCTTTGCAAATAATCTTAGTGAAGTAGGATGGCAGCTAAATAGTTGCAAGAAACATTCCACAAGGCTATTGTTTTCGCGAACACATACACATGCTGCAGATGTTCAGATCAAGCTCGTGAACATGTATGTGACAGAAACACTAGCTGTTGAAGGACCCACATTAATTTTCGAAACGAAAGCCTAACATGCGCTTTTTTCAGCATAAATATCGTAAAAACCGTTCTTGGATAGTTCACGCCTTAAAAAAATTGTATACACTATAAGCAGTATTTATCAGTAGCTATTAACGTATGCAATCAGGGTCTGAAACTTACTAGACAAGTTGTTATGCGTTGTTATTGTTTGCGTTTGTAAATGCAAGGTAAAAGGTTTTCAGCTATAATTTCCATTTTGGAGTAATTACAAAAAATATTTTACACACACTTTTTCATACCCATATGATTAAAAACATAACTGAAATGCTTGTTCTTCTAAATTTCTCACATTATGCATTTGTGAAAGTTACCAAAGTTCAATGACCATCTCATACTCGAGTTGCAGAATTCTAACAGGAAAACTGCTATGCAATCATTATATCGACAGAGAATTTCGTTCCATCTTATCCCATTGCCAAAATCACATTATTTTCGTTTCGATTTTCACACTCTCCCCGGTCCCGAAGAATCCAATCACATTGCTGTCGATGGCCGATCGCTGCATTCGAAAAACAGTTTCCTGACGAATTCTAATTTGAGTCGGTCACAGCCACTGCTGCCATAGTAGTCATTGACCCCGGCCATTGCTGCGTTGCAAAAGTAAACAAAACCAAATTAACCAAATCCGAGAGTCTGAAGACCCCGTGCGTGTAGTTCTGCACCGATCGTTCGGCAGTTCTACTATCTATCGACAGTTTCGATTGATCGGCGGACGGAAAGATAGAGCTTATTTCGGAAACCGCCGGTCCGAAGCGGTTTTGTTTTCAGCTGTAAATTATTTCGGCAAACAAAAGACTGAGAACAGTAACTTGTTTTTCTTTTCAGTGATGGTCGGGAGACTCAATATTCGAACGGCACGTATGTCAGATGATTTGCGTGAAGTGGAAAACTGTCAAAGGTAAGACAACTCAGGGTTTGAATTGAAAATCATTTAACGAGAAGTTTTCTAGCAACAGTAATAATCGTGAATACGATTAAATCGAAATTATGTTCAGGCTCAAACAAAATCAGCTGATAAATTTTGAATTGTTGATAATTCGAAAAACTGTGAGCATTTGATAAACTTCTTTCCCTAAGGGGAATGAACTCGCCTGGACCGATTTCACCCACGTCAAACATCTGCAATGCCGTTATTCTTTCTATAACCTGGAGTAACCTATCTGTTCTCCAAAAGTAAATGGCGAATTTTCCGAGTCGAGAGTTGGGGAACTAGAAGTTTTCCACTCTGATCGGTTCCAACATTAACTCTACTAGACTTGGCCCGGTGAAAGCAAGCTGCCACTTGAAACTTCTTGTTTGCGATTTTCCTGAGAGAAATGGAAGAATTTTCGTTCTTCCCAGAAGTTTCGCCTTGACAGCAGGGAAGCGATTCAGTTTGCGACTCTCCTGGAGGGGATCCGTAGGGGCAAAACTTGAAACGCACACATTGACCCACCAATCACTTGCTACGGTATACGTGCACGGGTTCCCAACCACTCAGCACGGAACAGCCGCGAAAACAGCAGCAACTCTAGAACTTTGGTGTGGCGCTGTGAGGCTCGCAGTGAAGATACTCGGGCGTGTGCACACGAGAAGCACCTTGAACTTGTACTAACTGCCACGGTAAGCACACGGTGAACGTGTGCGTGGCCTCTAGTGTCGATATACACGAATACCTGTGTCTGTTTAGAACTTTAGCACAATTTCCCGATACTCCAGCGATTGGTTTCGTGTACGGCCCGTCGGGGCCCATGGTGGTATGAGTGTTAAATGTTAACATATGAAGAGCCCATTGATAGTGCTTCTCTACGACGGCAATTCTCTCGGCTGAACGGTCGTCGAGGAAGAATTCTGGTTGCACGAGTGGCAGACAACTCGATGTCTTCCGTGATTCAGTTTTCCATAAGCAATAACACGATTAAGACGCTCTTTGCTGAGATCACAGCGGTTTGTGCGGGCGATTTATCTAGATTTTTAACGTGTGTCGAGACTTAGCTCAGATTTCGTCGATCGTGTCTATCGAGTTACGGGAACATGAACGATCGATCGTTTCAAGAACAACCTGTCGGCGATTCTTTCAAGTGCGCGAATTCAGCTGATAAGGTGGTTGGGAGCTAGTTCTTATAATTGTGTTCAAAAGACTGATGTCTTAGGATAGTTATTGTGATTGTAACCGATAAGGATAAGCATGCGAAAAACTCCTGGTGGATATTTACTTTCTACAATTGGATATCGACGTTCAAAATGATTCTGCAACGCTTGATCTCGTGCGGATCTTGTGCGGACCTGTGATTTCCAAAAAGGATTAAACAACAGTGATAGAAACGTTCAGTGATATTTATTTTGAAAATTGATTGGAGTTTTGAATTAAGTTCGGAAGTAACAAGTGTTGACACGAGTCCATCGAAAATAATGATACGGAAGTGATTTTTATTGCGTTCAAGTGACAACGTTTCCATAGACATTTTTTTTTGGATTATTCCAGATGGATTAAATTACTAACACAAGTCGGGTAAGTAGCAAATATATATTAATGCAAAATATTTATTCCGAACAAGTTCAGCTCCCAGTTCATTCCAAAGAGAGCACATTTGCATCTATTACGTCGTTTATATTCCCATTTCCGATTGTCTAACGCTTGCGATCACAAGCGAGGGCCGCGAGTGAATCATTTTTCGAGCAATCGTCTATGTCACATTTTCTCACATTCAGCTTAAAAGCTTGATCGACACTAGAATCGGAATAACAAACATCTCGCTAGTCGCAACTCGCCTTACATAACCCTTAAGGTCACATGCTAGTCAATGCTTTCAAGGTCCACTCGCTGTATCATTACCTATTATATTTTAATTTATTTCGATGCAAAATAATTATAATTCAATTCTATTCAATTCACAAAACATTCGTCGTTGTCGTTGTCGCGCTCGTCGTCAACAAATCTCTGACCAAGTGTGCCCGGAGTGGCGACTGTCGATGATAAATCGACGTGCTTTTCAAGTGACCACTTTTGCTGTGTTTTCATCTGTCTCCCGTACTGGTAACTGATTGTACTCGGCGAATTTCCGAAAGCTTAAATAGTCTGGATCAGTATGTGCAGTCAGAATTTGTTTCATTGTAGAAATCAATTTATTTGGTGAGCTCATACTAGGTACTTCAGGCCAATTTCTTTAGTACCTGTAGCAGCTTTCGGGGGAGGGAAACAATTCTGAGACGAAATTTTTCGTTCTTTTACATAGTTTAGGTAAAAAATATCGATGAAAATTGACTGGCGGATGCCTTGTTTGACATTTTATTTAACATTGATTCAACAAGTTGTTTCCCTCTGCCTGTTTTCGGAAAATTCTTACCTCCAGCCATTATCTTTTCCATTGCTGTGAATATTTGCCTTAAAGCGATGGGCAAACTTACAGTAAACAGGTAAAAATTAACAAAGTAACTCCACTCTGACTCTGTACACCAGATACGGCAGCGCTCACACAGACGCTTCATTATTATTTGTTCAAATGGAAAAACAACAAAAATCTGAAATTACGTAACTCGTGTTTAAGACTGATATCAGACTCTGAACCACCGACTTACGTACATACAAATATGTACATTCATCAATTTTCCTACAAGCATCTTCCCGCGCCGAATCCAATCCAAGTCTGCTGTATATTCGACATTCATGCAGCCTTCACACCATTCCCCGCAGTCCGCTTCGAAATATCTCCCGGTCTCGGTCAAATGAAAATCCTTGACAATGACTTTGCACGACACAGCTTGACTTTGAATTACTTAACAATGATCCGACGCAATCCCAAGCTTTGTCTAGGAGTAGCTATTATATTGTTGCCTATCTCGTTCAGTTTGCGCTGGAATGGATTGAGTAGAGATCGGAGCTCTGCTCGTAGACCTGGCGTGCGAAGATCAGATGAAGCAGCAAGTGAAACAGAAACTTGATCTTAACCATAGTGATGCTGAGCCAACGCGGTGGACCTTACACGTGGGGCTCGTAGATTGTTTTTCAACCTAAATGAATTTTTCGCTTATGTGCATTTCGAAAAGAATATTGAATGAAGCTTTCTGACCTGCGTCATGGGAAACGACGAGCTCAGTGTTTTGGTGTCTACTTTTCAAAGTCTAACGAGCTTTACAAATATCGTTGGACGATTAAGGGTTAAGTTAGACACTGACTAGATAAATGAGCAAATTCGCTCTATGGACGAGACCAGGTGTTTTGACGAGGGCGAGTCGACTCGAGACATCAGGCGTGGGGCTAGAGCGGAGTGATAATTCATTTGAGGCGTCTGTCGATCAAAAACTAACTCGGAGTCAATGACACGAAAAGCTTTTGGCCGATCGTCTAGCTTGTACATAGGTATTAGCGCGAAAATTGTTCAACGTAATTTGGACGATGTGGCAATAAAAAGCAAATCAACACGCCAATAAATTTTAATAAAAATGTATTTTATTATGACGACTTAAAGAGGCAGCCAGTGAGGTGTACCTATATTTTTCGAATATTGTTCAAATAATTTTGAATTTGTAAATTTTTTGAATATTTTAGATTCAAATATTGGGAGTGTTTCAGTTTATTGAAGTTTCGCTGTCCATTGTAAGTGTCACAGTGTGTTAAAGTTTGAGAGCTTTGAGGGATCCAAATGGTAGTAAGGAAAACTAGTTGCTCCACTTTTGATCGATCAGAAAACCAATGAACTTTAATGAAAACGGTCTGTTCACAGCATCGCAATAGCTACAGTAAGTCCATTAGGCTAAATTCATGTAAGCCATTAGAAATTATTTCTTACCATCAACGGTTTCCGGATCATATATGTAGTTCTCATTTGAAAGTTGATCCATCCTGCAAAGAAATAACCTTGAGAGCTACTTACTGGGTGACTCTTGACTGATAGCATGGTTTCGAATATAAGCGGCTCTTTCTTCAATGTTTACCAGCCTTTTCTAACCTCGTTTTCACTTATTTTCAGGTCGTTTCAGGAATAATCTGATCTCTTTGCACTTACAGGATCCTTTGACAGAATCGAACCTGTTTTTCGAACTGATACAGGCTTGTCTAAATATAGCAACGTTCAAAGGTCTATATTTTGTCTTATTGTCTACTGAGCTGTCTGACAATTTGTTTACAGACCATTAAGAAATTTTGTTTAGAAGCATGGATGGGAGAGTATTCATTTTGAACGTACATTCAGTTCATTTTAAGCATGTGTTCTTTCCTGTCGAGACTTTTGTCGAATGTGGATCCCAAGTATTTTTCACGTTCTGCGCCGTCTGAGTCAGTAGAAACCGCTGACTTTTTTAAACCAAAAATCAAAAATCAAACCTGAAACTTTCTGTAAACCTATCAAACCTGTAGTTTTTTCCCACCCAGGACTATGAATGATGTTTTCTCCGTCTTCGAATCCCAGACCTGATCGTGATGGTATTGGTACTACTTTACTTAATTTTTCGTCTAGAATTTAAATCTGCTTTTATTTATGAAGTCAGCCATAATTTACATTGTTATTTTTCCATTCCATATTATAGAGGCCACATTTATGTAAATACCAAGACCATCGACATATCGATTCTAATTTGGCTATAAAATGTTTTAGGGATAGCACTGGTTGAACGACATCTCAATGACTTCACTGGTTGACGGATGTCATCAGATCAAAGCAAATTTAATGAAACATTCATTATTTTAATGACCAAGCCATTATTTGTTTGAAATAACACCAAACTATAAATTCTCGGTTGCTATTTTATCATCCGTATAAATATCATTAATTATTACTATGGTAACATTTTTCCTCTGATCTACTCAATTAAAATACCATTGAATCAACGACAAAGTAACACGTACATTCGATAGGCAACAATAGCAAACACATACTCAACAGAAACAAATGAAGCCATTGACCATTATCTTCACCATCGCCTTCATCACTGAGATCAATACACAGCTCTGCACTCAAGTTCTGCAGCAGCACTGTCGATTTCTTTTACGCTCACTTCGACCTTTCCAAGATCATGTTCAAGATATTCTGCTTCTTCTTCTGAGCACTTCAGAATAACACTTATCTGTTTTTGCATCTTCGTATGTGTGTAAAGTGTGCGCACCGTGCAATAATTTCCACGCATACTGTCGGTAATGTCATCGCCTTCTCGAAACCATCTTCCTCGGAAGAATCATCTCGAGCCACTGGTAGGGGCCGTTTCCAGAAGCTACTCAAGAATATTGAATGTAGATGCCTTCCAGCAATGCAACCAACAGACCATCCAATGCAACAAGTCGCACCTGTAGTTAGAGAGTCCATTGCACTGAAATGAAAATGAAATTACATGAAAAAATTCAGACTACTCTTGAAATAGGAGGCACGTGAAAGAAAATGAAAAACAGGGCGGCGGCGGGAACGAAGAGGAGTGCATTGCTACTGGTACATGAACATGAGTGAAATGATGGTATGAAAGGGTATCTTCAGCTGGTTTATACTAAAATTAATGTTACCATCTCTACATGAGCAGGGCAATTAAAAAAACGAGCATACCTTTATAAAGGATGCTTCTTTTACGTGTTCAGCAATGAATAAAATGAATTTGAGTTGGTGTCGTATTGATTTGCTCAACTCTAATTAGGACTGTTCCAAGCCAAATACTCTGCACATACAAACCCAAGCAAATACTTTTTTACCCATCTAAGTTTTACCAGCACAAAAAACAGATACACCAACACTGTCAGGACAATCAGATGAGATACTATAATTGCGCGCCAACACGTTGAGGTCAATGAATTCGAGTTGGCAATGTCAACAAACTTTATGGTGTCAATCAAGAGAACAAAAAAGACGTGAGACAAGAACAAAGCCTAACAACAGCTCTTTTATATCGTGACGCGTCGATGGATAGCGCCGCTAGCCAGTATCTTTCCAAGTTCTTGATGCGTGACCATTCGGCAGCAAATCGATGAAACGCAAGAACCACCGAAACCGACAACGAGATATTTCACCTGCCTTGTCTGACGTTGCATGCTCTGATTACATCTACCGGTTGATACTTTATTTGAATCAACTCATATTGCCAAGAAACGCTTTTGTAGTCTAAATTTTGTAAGAAAGCGTAGTCGTATCTGTTGAAAGCTATATTAAGCAGTTTTCGGCCACTACTATCGTAAGCCGCTTGACGATGCTTCACTGAAATAAGCCAAAAGAGGCTCCTGCTAGAATAATACTAAACATGTTCATGCATCTCATCTTACCCGGAAACTGATAGCTGCAATCCGTGCAATATGGCTCACGCTTTTTGACAGCCCAAACTCAAACATCAACAATATCACCGGGTTCACAAAACAACTCCACCAGCATGACACACAGTCACCATGGTATCTTTACATAACTATTATTCTTTTAATGAACGATAAGTTCAACCTGAACTACATACAGCATACTCACATTACTCGCCAACTGACGATCAACCAAACATACGTATGACGACCCGATTGTCTGTCGTACATAACGCGCAACATACACAACATAATAGAGGCACTTTAAAAGATAGTTGCGGCCACAGGTTAGATGATTGTGGCAAACCAGTTTGAAGGAACCACTTGCCGTGAAAAGGGCATTCAACTGGTGTTTGCCGGCCGGTGACCACACCACGACCATTCAAAACATCGAAGCCACCGAGAAAGCACAAACTCGCCAAAGTCGTTATGTTTTTCGTTGTTTTTATGGTTCGCGCCACATTCAAGTCAAAGAATCTTCAGATGAAAGATGGTTTTCGGGCAGTGTGCGAACTTACTATTGTAGGTACTTGTATGTTTGTGAAATCATTGTCGAAAGATACAACTGAGCGTTGATATCTGTGTTCACGGGCAAGGTTTTTTCTGAGGGTCATGGCGTAAGCTTCGATGGAGTTGCGTAATCTTTTAGCATTGTAGCTCTTAACCTTGTACTGTATATCGTTAGGACGGCTTTGAATATTCATTTGCTGTGAAGGTTATCGAAAATTTGGCTGCTCGTACTCGTGTGTGAGTTAGTTGTAGGCACTAATTCAGAAGAACTATTCCATACGGACTGATTCAATCTCTGATATCATAAGAAAATTTGTCATGAAGCCATTTTAACAGCAGTCCTTGTCCGTATACTAAACCTGATTCAGGTGTAATTCAGAAAATTTTTCCCGAATTAATCAAGATTTATATCATCCGGGGTTCATCCATTTTTCGTCAGCATTACCAAAAACAATAACAAACACCAAAAACACTTCATTCCGTTTAAAAAAGCATCATCGACACACATTGATCGAAGACGCAAAAAACCCCAGTTTTTCCAACTTTGTACGTACATATGTACCATGTTCCCTGTTTTCAAATGTTGTTTACTCGTGAGCTTGAAATTGAGACTTGGAAGACTTCAGAACGAACCCATCAGTGCTTCTGCTTTGCTGCGAGGCGTCCCATGGATACCTCGATCGCGTTTGCTACCAGGTGTTCGGTGTTTTTACCAAAACAGAGTTCACGAGGTGTCATGTTCCAAAAAATTAACACAAGCCAGAATTCAACCAGCGAGGCAGTCCAAGTCGTCAAAAGCTCTCTGAGCAGCAGGTTTCATAGTATTTGTTGCTATACATATTGTAGCCAGTCGTTTTAGTCGTTTACCTTTGATTCTGTTTTCGGATATCTATCATTAAATGTGTTTTTGCATCAAAGTTTTCAGACTTGTGAGATTTTTTCAATGGATCGAATGACTTTTAAGAGGAGATGCTTGCGTAATACAGAAGTTATCATCAGAAGTTCTGGTGCTCACACTAACTCAGAAGATTTGTCTGCCATATTTCGTGTAGGTTTGATTTGACCTTGAATATAATGCAGGGTCAAGAGGGTTAAAAGATGATTGTATTTGGGTTGCCAATGTTTTGTTTTCAATGTAAAATCCAGGCTTTGTTTCGAGCTTACAAATAAGATTTAAGTAGTTTCATTTAAAAGGATTCAATGCTGATATGCTTGCAAAATAAAATCCTTTCGTCTGGAAATAAGGCAAAGCAATAATTGACCTACTGAAGATTCGTCTTGATTTTATTGACTTTATCATTCGCACTTGCATTCTTTTCAACTTTCTGAGTAATTTCAACCTAAATGGGCTGTTTTCCAAATCCAGCCACAGTAGAGACCAATATTATTGTTGGATTCTTACAATTTTATTTCAAAATTCTTCTGCCGTGCTTAGCATGAATGCCCATCTCTCAAATTTTTCATTTTTGAGTTAACATCTGATTTGAAAACTACATACTCTATTACATCATTCTACAAAGTATGAAAAGCCAATCTTTTGTGGAAGAATTTTAAAATCAATAATGAAAAATGCTCTATCTACAAAAAAAAACGTTGCCATTACTTAGCATAAACGCCCTATCTTCCACCCAATATTTCCCAAACATAACTGGTAGGACCATTCCAGGAACTCGAGCCATCAATCAAATGAAAATATCACTTTCAACGTCTTTCGGTTCAGGCATAAAACCTACTTTTCAGGACAACTGTACATATTTATTTCATTCAAGAGTTCTGAGCGAATTGTAGCCCCGCGTGCAGACATTCATTTCCTACTCAGACAGTATTGAAATTTTCAGCCTGTACCTATCCTCTTTTATTTCGCCCACTTTCATAAATGCCGCTAATCCACATCAACCACTATTGGAGACATGCACCTTTCAGACCTTTCCCCGAGTTACCGTTGTCTTTCAGGGACTATTTGAATAGTTCACTAGGATTTCAACGAAGAGGATATTCAAATAATAGATGCGAAATGGAAGAAGGTAGATGATGTTAGAGTGAGATGCAAAGTGTTGAAGAATGATCTTTTGGTTTTTTCAAAGATATTTCAAATCGTGAAACTAGAATTTCGCATCTTCATTTTGCAGATAATTACTATAACGTATCAAGCAATCGACCACAATTTAAAATTTGTTCAATTAAAATACTACAAACGCAAATTCGTTATTGTTTTTAGTTTAAATGATGACAATATGAGAAACCAACACAAAACTGAACCTTGGAAACAACAAGAAAATGAAACAATAAAAACAGCTGCGTAGCACTCTTTTTGTTTATACAAAGAGAATACTGAGTAGAGAGCCATTTAATATTCAGTTTTGCGTTGTTTTCTTTTGATTTGGATCTATTATAAATGACAGTATGAGTAGTTGCATTTGTCAATGTTTTCGAAAAATTAGTTGGCATATAAAAAAAATACACAAACAAAAACCAAAACATCATCTACAGATAAAAACATTTATACAATATGCTGCATAATGATTAAACATTAGTTTTAAGAATAAGACGAACTATTTTTATTCATAAGTTTGACCATGTGGTGGGACTGTGTTTCGCATTTGTTTTCTGTTACTTTGTATTTAATACATAGTGCAACACAGCATCTTAGTAAATGTTTTTTGGATGATTAGCCGTTTTAAAATTGTTGTTCCGCAGCAACTTATATTCACCTGAGAATATGCGCACTTGGTGCTTCATTTTGAAAAGTTCTACGAGGTAGCAAATGTCAAAGTATATTGTTGAAAATTCACATCAACATTCTTGATTTAAAAAATGTAGTATACTAAAAGAAATTAAATATATCTGAATACTTTTCATTGACATAGATTCCAAACTTGATTGATTTAGATTGCCAAATATACAGCAAATATTGCCTATTTTGCCGGTATTCCGTCTCCGAAACAAGATAACTTTTTCTTTGTTCTAGTTTCGATGGAAAGTGTTCAATTATTTTGCATCACATATATATTTTGCATCATATGTGTATGATCTCAAATGAAATTATTTCAAGCCAGACAACATTGTTTTGCCGTCGAATTGAATTGAAATATTTTTATTTTAAATTAATCGTAGATTCTTAGCCTCACTTAAAGTTTGATTAACAAAGAACACTTGAAACATAGCGGCTACATGACGAATAGCTTCATGTTGCAGTTTAATCTCCGAGAGCGTTGGACTGCAAATCGTAGCACAGGACCAACAAGTCTTGACCATTTATGAAGACAATGGCAATAAATCTGAGTAAAGTAAGGTATCCCACGACAAACTTTGGTTAGGTCTAGTGGTTGAAGCTGATAGAGAGCTTTATTCATACATTAACAATCAATGCATACGAGCGTAGAGTTATCAATTCCATGACTTACTATACTTCTGATTAAACCCTGCTACGCTCTTATTTCATTCATATAAAACTAGTGAGTATAAAATGATTTCAAGAAAAATCCATTTGATGGCTTGATTCCGAGGTGAGTGAAAAGACTGCCACAGAATAAAATGAAAATATAACTCTTTCTTAAAGCGAGCGCATATACAAAAGGTTTTCTTGAATTAGTTTTTGGCAAGAAATCTGGAAATATAATAAGAATTTGTGCTTTAATAAGAATCATTTAGAAGAATCAAAAAGAATTTTGTGTATTTTAAAGAGGATTTCATTTCATAAGCATTTAGCTACTGAAAAAACAATTTATCTGCTACCGTGCCAGAAATATTGTTTTCTCAGCATTATATATTCCTAACGCTTCTAGTACTTCAGTAATTAATTTGCATATAGCCCTCCAAAGGGCATACAATATAAATATTCAGCCTCTAACCAGTCCTTCTACGTTTTCTGTTCGAACACTCTACCGATTACAAGTGCGAATACAAGAAACATTTAATTCTGTTACAATATTCATTGCCCGTCACAACAAACTGACACATTTCCCGTACACAGAAAACAGGAAGAAAGTAACATATGTACTTGAACACGGCAATCACTTTCATTAGCGGCTAGTTAATACACATTTTGTCTGTACACAGAAGAACACCTCCATTCTATCGCATTCTTTATATTACTTTCATTTGAATAAACCAAAAGCCATAGTTGAAGCAATACAAGTTAGCATATAGTGCGATTTATGACAAGGTACTGAGTCGAATCAAAATGGAAGCAACTACGAAAACCATTTATAGGATCGTTTGCAAGTTTAAGTAAGTAATGTTACTGAGATCCTGTTCAACGCACAATGTATGAGAACCTGAGTAGTTCATGCTGAGCAGACACGTATGGACAGCATTTGTATGCAAGCTATGGTATCAGGCCACCAGCGACTCGTTCTTAGCTCAGAATACCATAGTCAATACTAGCTGTTGCGAAAGTCAAAATCAGAACTAAATATGCGGGTTCATTAAATGTTGCCAGTTCTAACCTACAATGAACTAACCGAGACAGCCCTCGAATAAAAAAACACTACTCCATTTACTGAGGCCAACCAGTCCATTAGATTTTATTCGATTGCAGCAAAAGCATTTTTGTGCGCTTCCGACAACTTATTTCAAATCACCAGAAACAGAAAATCTTGCAATCCTGAAATTCAAGAAAATGTATTTCATACGTACTTTTCAATCACCTTCAAACACACAAATCAAGTAAGTCCAGACGGCAAAAGAAATTGCCTGCACAACAACACCCACCTAGCTACCTTCTTTTTGATTTTCCCTGAAAGTCCGATCTTGCCTACCTTGAAGAACGCTCTCTTCCCCCCAAAAAGCTTTTGTGCATTGCGTGAAGCCTGCCCTGCTGACATGACGACAGCGTCGACGTCGACAGCGACACGATGGTGATGACGACGACGGCTCCGATTCCGACCGGGCCGGGTCAACAACCCGAAAGCAAAACAAACTAGCAACGGGATGGAGTCTTCCTCACAGCAGAGAAGAAGTCCTTGCAAATCGATTTTATCTGAAATCTCACTTTTCAGTGCCAACTGCTGCATCTGCAGGCTGGAAGCTTTCAATGCGAGGTGAATCCGGAAATGATGCCGTCGGTACGTTGTACTAGTTCTTTGTAATCGGTGTGATTATACAATGTTGTAATGTGATGATAGTTTTAAGAAATAGTGTTGTCAGAGATTTTAACTAAAACTTACCAGAATAATAACCACTTTGGCAAAATCGTTACCAGAAATCGTTTCAAACGAGCCAGAGGTGTGACCGGTGCTTACCAGCGTTGAACTCATATCTGTCAATAAAAACAAGTGTTTTAAAAGGGGAGCACGCTAAAATTGTAACCGAATTACGAATTTTCTTTGAATTCATTTTAAAATTATGTACGACTTGAATCCATTTTCTAGAGAGGTTGTGATTGCATTTTTCTAATTCCAAAGATTATCATTTTTTCTTTCGACATAAGTTATTCTTTGAGTAATGCATATCAACCTGCCAGTTAAAGGCACAGATTATTTGTAAACTCCTCAGTTGTTTGCTTCCCAAGTGTGATTTCCTTACGCGGAAATTCACGCTCTAAGCTCCATTTCATCACAAACTGTGAAAATGCCAAACTAACATCAAGCGCCCAGCGTGGGTAGACTACAATATGGATTAGGTGAATGACCGACCTACTCAGTCACCAGTTTTGCTTCCGTTTCTCGTCGGATGCACCTCGAATGCCAACCATCCAGCCAGTCAAGGGCCAAAACAACATAGAGTGGAGACAAATGCAGACAAATGGCTCGGTCGGATAGCATCGACGCACAACTAGACCCGGTTAGCTCAAGTTGAAGCTCAAATTGAGGGTGTCTGCTAGGCGTACAGGTGTATTGTTAGCGTTGTTAGTGTTTCGCAGATTTCACGACTCTTTCACAGCAGTGACATGAGATGCAAGTATTTGCTTTGATATCAGTTTTGAATCTGCTCTAGCGTTGCTCCGCCGCTATTAGTTTGCGCTACTTTCGCCCCATATGTGACTTAATTGAAAATGAATTGAACGAAATTGAACGAATATCAATTGCTGGTTAAAACATAACAGGCCTACAAATAGACGTGAAACATTTCCATGGTAATTGGCTGAAAAATCTTCGCCACTCCGCTCTCAAAAGAAATTCACAAATCCGAGCAAAACATCACTCGCATTTTTCACGCCCTTAATAATTACCCTTTTCAGATATGAAAGCACTACGCCGAACTTGGAACCGTTTTCTCATGAATCCATTTCGCTGTCGCCGATGCACCACTTCCCATTGAAGCCGCTGCTGTGCAACGCTCCCATTGAAAACTCTTAGCCGTGACACCATACGACTCGATTGTCGGCTTTTAGTGTCGATTTTACTCCTCGCAAGCCACTGCACGTCAAGGACGTTTATCTACAACAAAGCTCAAATGCAAAAGCTCAGCAAGTTGCATATCCTGTCTGGCAGTCGAGCACAACGAAAGTTTGCCTCGTTTGTCTCATCGTTGTCGTTATCGCATCTTCTCTGTTGTGATTCGTAATAAGGGTGAAAGACCCTTGTCGGGGGTCAGGTCTCCACTGGTAGTAGAATGAGTTGAGAAGTGAGGAGAGTCGGGCTCGTGGGTTTTTCTAGCAGAGTATGAATGCGAGAGTGAAAGGCTGGCTCGAGTGGGGTGGTTTGAAATTGGTTGCATGTCACTGAGCGGATATGAAATTGTAGTCTATTTTAACCAACTCTGCCGAATAAATTTTTGGTGTCTGCCGCCAGCCGTTCAGGGCAAGCTGACTGACTTTGTTGTCTGCAGCTGGGTTGTGTAAGGTGGTTTGACGCCAGCCAGCCATACGGACGGCTCGGTTGGTTTTCGCTTGTCTGTGGTCATGGTGATATTTGACGTTCGAGCCGATGTCAGCCAACTTGTTGTGCAGTATGCAGAGGGAGAGTTCGCGCAATCTAATATTTTGGTAGAAAAATTGCATTCTTAGGCAATTGTTGGAAATGACTCCTGGTGGATGAAGCGATTTAATGATAATGATGGCATTTGTCGGGTTGCTTGGTTAGCTTGGGGTGGAAGCAATATAAAGGCACTTGCTTAGTAATTAATAAGACGGGAGATTCCGAAGGCTGGAAACTTAAACAGAGGCCTAGAAAATATACTTGGATTTTTTAAGAGATAGCTTATTTTCGTCGTTAATTTGCATTTTGTTTGTTCGAGTAGCATTCCAACCGAAATTCGTTCAAGAGATAGCTTATTTTCGTCGTTAATTTGCATTATGTTTGTTCGAGTAGCATTCCAACCGAAATTCGTTCAACTCACTGTGAATACTCTGCATTCGAAACTTTCGCTATAGTTACATAATATGTACACATATATTGACATATCTATCGTACTCAGTTATCAAAGTACCAACCAGCAACGTTCTGGGAGTTCTATCATCTCATTATTATTTTGCTCATTTTTTCATTCTTTCGTTAGTGAATTATTTGTATTTTATATTTTCTATATTCAGTAATTGGATTTTATCACATTGAAAGTTTCATTTGCATTTTTTCGCCAACAACCAGACACTCTATTTTTGGTTGTTGGTTCATTACCTGGAAACCACTAAGTTTAACGTTTCCAACGAAATATCCGATAGAAGTCACCGCTAGCAAAAACACTTTTCTAGAAATATTCAGTCTATGGCTTTCTGCTACTTAAGATAATTCATATCAACATATCCAGCATTCAATGTTTTTATCGCATATCAATTTAACGATCTTTCAACCGTGTGTACCAACGCTTTCAGGAATATACGAAGAAAAATCCCAATACGAAACCCAAACACTGGAGTGGGAGGAAGAAGTCCTAAACACTCGTATTGCAGCTGACGTATTATATTGAGCCTGAACTGAATTGAATTCGCGACAGAGAGTTCATGACCCCGGACAACATATATGTTGCAATTTGTAAACTATACACTCTATAGGCGCATGAATACGAAGGACACCATCAGTGTGGGGTTTCCCCAGATGGTTTCGTGGGGTTGAGGTTAGACAGCCTGCACACAGCAACTGCAGGCGGTTCAGGCACGACGTCATAGCTAAACTGAAAAAAGCTTATGAAACTTATGATAATTGCATTCGCATGCCTCTCGTGAGTGAAACGGAACTAACAGTGCAGAAGGTGTAGTCTTCGGCAATTTCATTCTACCCAAAGTCCGTGAAAACTTCGAAAAGGACTAGCCATTTATGAATCGAAAGTGTAAATATCCTGTCTTAAAGCTCATGTATGCACCGAGCGTACAGGGTGGCTTGTGGAGTAAGAGCAAGAAGCTGAGGTGCAGGTGCTGACAATAACGGTGAATGGACTGGCTGCGCGTCACATTAGGGTTTCATTTAATGGGGTTGAGAATGGGTTTCTTGCATACAGCAGCCGTGGGTGTGAGCGAATTATGCTATTTGCTCTGCTAGAGCTTTTATCGTGCTTTCTTCGTGCTGTATGCGATTCCAGTCCTATCCCGGGCAGTTGGCATGTAAGGCAGGTCATGGCGTTCCGTTTGTTCGAGTGAGTGCGATTTTTCCTCCGGTGTCTTATTTTTCAATTGTTGTCGTTTTCCTCGGAATAATTTTTGTTTCGAGAAAACATTTCATTTTGCGAAGTTACGCTCGGAAATTCATTTAGTCCGAAGAAATAATATGGCATTTTCCGGAAAATCGCTTACGGCAAGTGTTGGTATGAAAATAGCGTGGAAATCACTCAAGTTACGATGGTGCAGTAACTATAGTAACCTCGTGTTCAACGAGTTGTTGAAGAAAAGTCGTCTTAAAGTCGATATGGATTCAACAAGAAAATAGGACAAATCCTTAGTGTATGCGACTGGTGGTCCTTCTGTTTACTTTTGGAACGATCAAAAGGGAGTCGGACTCGAAATACGCACAAGTAATTTGGTTTTGATAGTTTTTGCATGAAAAACCCAGCCCAACTGAACCGTGTTCGAAATCCCTTCGGTTTCCCATCCTTCGTCCCTCGTCTACACGCTTTGGTCCCCGAGTCTTGCAGTCCTATCTCTATTGCTTCACCGCTCGTTTTCCAGCTGAGCATTCGGCAGTCGTTGCCGATGCAAAAGTTCAATGACCGTGTTCTTTGCTATGTGGCCTTTCCTCTTATTTTCATTGAAAGCTTGATGATGCAGTTCAGTGCAATTTTGATGTATATTTCCTACGTGGAGAGGAAAGAGCATAATAATGAATTGGTGATGCAGTTGTGTAGTTTGGGTGAAATAGAGATGGTGAAAGAAGATGGATGTTTCGGGAAGGAGCAGGAGAGTCAACGCAATGCTGAAGGTGCCCTAGGTTAGTTGCAGTATTGGCACTGGTCGGTTGAAAAGTGCCGAGTGAAATGGCCGGTGAAAACGGAATAGCAGGGGAAATTTTTCTCGAAGAAATAAGTAGATAATTATTATTTATTTGTTGAAGTCCTTTTGAAGTCGATAGCTTTACAATTTTACAGAATTGTATTGAACCGTAAGTTATTATTGATGAAATCTGCATTATTTTCAGTGTTTGCTCAGTTTTTCACTGCTGTTTTATGTGAATTCACTAGCGAATCTCAGTAAAAATTACTGCTCGGGGAAATATCCATAAAGTTGTTAAATTGTTTCAGAAATTGCTGGTTAATCGATGAATATTTCAACGTTGCCAGTAAAAGCAATGCGTTGAAACCCCGGTGTAGTTTTTAACGCGCAGTATTTACTGGCGTTTCCCTCAGGGCACACGTAATATCGTGGATTTTTTTCTGATGGCAGTTTTGGTATAATGCCAATAGAATACCATAATAAATATTACCACTGCTATAAGCAAATATAGTTTATGTATTTGATGCTTGCAAAACTGTGAAGTTTGAAGATCACTTCAGCCACTCTTTAGCCCCACGTGCCAAAGTTAATTCACCGACAGCATTCGAAGTATCTCCAATTGGTTCAACCAAATGCTCATTTAAGTTTTGAAAAATTGGCCTTATCAAATCTATATAGGCAAATAATTTGTCGGCTTCACATAGTTCAACGCCAATTCACATCGTATGCATTATTTAATCAGATTTTTAACAAAATTTAACATTACCAGCACATGGTTCACAGCAGCCATGTGAAGAATAAAATTCCAAAATTCCATAGCTTATCGTTAGATTTACGTCACAGTTGATATCGTTTTGAATTTATCTATCAGAAGTATTCAAACGCTGGCTGGAGGCTTCACTTTTTCCTATCCCGTATGTATAACGAGATCGATGCAATTTGTTTACTATATTACCTTTTCGGTCCATTTTTAAATTTTTAGCAATTACTTCAAGTAAAACCGCAGAATTTTCAGCCGAAAGCAAGGTCCGGTTAGCAACTTGGGCACTGTAAGTGCCTCTCTCCACAAATATATTTATGTTCGAATTAAAGCCGTTCTTGCAATCGATAAAAATTACTACAGTCTACTCTTACAGTCGTTCTGTTGAATATTCGTTCGGCAAGAGACAACAAACCCAAATTCAAGCAGGACAGCAGGTGTGTGTGCTCAGATGTATTCATCTCAACCACATTTCCTAGCTGGGGCTACTGAAATAGCTATAGCATTGCCATTGTTAATATTTTGATTTGAAGTTTTCATCGCCGTGATGTTCATCTTTAACAGTTTGTGAAATCAAAAATTATACATTATCATTTCTAGAGCTTCAATTATTCATAAAGGTTATTAGTTTGTGATCACTTTTATGAGTAAATGATATCGCCAGATATAAGTCGAGGATGTTAAAATTTATCGCAACTTACGACCATTGCAAGTGGTCACATCAGTCAGGTATGCACTGTGAGCTGATGTCTGATGAGAATCAGTGCATACTTTCGAAACCACTTAGTTAAAATAAAATTTTTCAATTTTAATCATCCCACAAAAAACAATTCGATTTGACTTCAATTATAGTTCGCAACCTTAATTTTATCGCAACTCAATGTTATTCCTTTTAATAGAAATACCCATCAGCTTTGAGAAAGTTTAAGACAACAACAGGTGCAGTAACTGTGGCTAATATTTTATTATTTGCATGAACTCTCGGAAGCGCATCATTTAAACTACTGACTGGTTTAATTTCATTTTCTTGCTTTATGAAGAAATCTAGAAGAAAATAATAAACATCACGAGCTGAAAAATTTGTATTGTTTTTATAACAAAACTTTCAACGTTTCGCGATTTTTCAAAGGTTTTGTTCCTATCAAGTACTAAGACTATTTAAACTGTGAGCAATTGTACGTATTATAATCCACTTGATTCGGTGGTGGGGACTTATTTCGAAACCGTGACCATTGAAAGTGTTTGCTTCAAAATTCTTCAAATTTCGGTAAAATTGAGTTGTTGCTGCATCTCTCTTGATTTGAAAGAGAATCGCGTGCTAAATTGCTAAGCAATTTATGGCATATATTTTAACAACTTTTGCGCCTCAGAACAATTTCGAAAATAGTTAATTTCATTTAAAAGAAAATTAATTAAATCTGGCAATCAAATATTTATCGCGTCATTCTTATTTGCCCATTGTCTGTCAAACGTATTTACAATAAAGAAACAATTTTTATATCCACTACCATTCACATAAACGTTTGCTTTTCATATAAAGTCCTTCAAATATCATAAGCTCCCTGCTGTCTGATATAGCGAGGATTCGAGTAAATACGTAAAAAATTTTTCATTACATCGATTTGCCGAAAGTCGAGATTTTTCAAATTTGCCAATAATAGCCGTGTTTCTGTCTCTCTCCAAATTGAATATATTTTCTGCGATTTGGACTCCTCAAATTATCTTGCGCCGTACCGTCCAACATCGTCAACACAATCACAATCAATTACCATTTTTATTGGTGTAGAACATCATGCACACCTTTACATTCATTCACACACATAATTTTCTAGTCATATTACAATAAAGCTTTAGTAGCATCTCTGTCAAATTGACTTTCGTTTACAACACTTACATAAAAGTATTTTTTTCGTTATTTGTTTATTTTCATTTTTGCGTTATTGCCACTACGTACTGATTAGATATTGCAAGCTGAAAACTATCTGGATGGTTGCAGCCACATAGCAAGCTAGCTTGCGAATTTAGAGTCGTAGATTATTAAGTTCTAGCATTTTAGTGTTATTGTGAGGAAATGCATTTATGAGTGAATGAGTGCATTTTCAAACCGAAAGGAAAAGTTATTATTTCCATGTTTCGTCGAGCCAGTGTAGTGCAGTTCGTTTTCATTCGTAGAGTTTGGGTAAATTGGCTCTAGCTTGGCCTATTGCGTGTCATACAATACGTGAAATACCCACGTCGTGAATGAAAATAAAACTCAGAACTCAAGTGCTGTGACTTTTGTTATTTGTTTGGAATTCAAAATATATTGACGTTGAAAAGTAGCACCAGCTGTAACGGTAAAATCGCTTATCGTTACGAGAGCAGCCGAAAAGAAGTATTAAGTATTATTTCTTTGCTCATGTTGAAAAACTTAATTTTGGAGCTTTGGCACATTAACATCTCCCAATATTCAATATACTTGACTGAAAATAAGGCGGATGTGTTTCAATTATCTACCGCGTGGTTAAAACTCCACAATAGGGATTTTAAGAACAATGTTTTTCGTCTTTGTTACATAACATCCCATTCTGAGCCTGGTTTTCAATACTCAATGCTAGGCTTTTTTATCTCAATGCCTTAGGTCCACTTATGCACTCTTGACAAACTATTTCACATTACCATAAATATGTGATACAACTCACTTTTGTATGTTTAAGTGGAGTGATTCCACTCACTGTAGCTTTAAACTGCACTCAACCTATTACTGTGGCTTGTGAAAAATACCAAGGGAAACTGCCATACAATTGAAGCAATTTTCTACTTTTTAGGATGATTTCGGTCAAATAATAAGTCTCTCAGTTATCTTGAGAAAAAGAAAGTTCAATTACCATTAGGTCTCGTATAGAATATTTCGGTCTTACGAAACATCAAACAGCTACATTTGTTAACTTATTGGAGGTACTCTTCACCAGATCTGTTCAACTCCATCTTTTATTTGAGCTATGATTATTGATTTGCTCACATTCGCCGATTTGGTTGGGTCATTCAGCTCAAGTAGGCTCAATTCGAATGGTAAAAATCTCAAGTAATCTACCGAAAGCACTCACTTAAGCTGCAATCACTATACTGCATCTAAAGCCCATTCTCAAATTTCGGATTTTCGGCTGCTCCAGCAAGAAGGTGAAGTATTCAGTACAATAACGACTGCCGCTAGGTATATTCTCACAGTAAAATGTCAACCGAAAGCATTCGATCGCGTAAATCTTCAGATATGATCTGAACTGAGATCTGAACTGAATTAGAATCTGAGAGTACAGCCTCAAAAAATTAATAACGGTATGTGTGGCAAAACTAGGCAAATTATTGCATGAACTATGTAACTCTTTGATAGCTTGCAAAAGCAAAATATTAATCGATTTATTTTAGAATGATAGTGCAAAGCTTACGATATTTAATTATAAGTGGCTATGACGTTTCAGAATATTCAGCTGCCATTCCATGCCAACTTGACACTCCCATTCGCTCAATTGGAGGTACCCGGACAAATGCTACTTCTAATAGTGGCAATATTCCGTGTCTCGACACAGAGCTCATTTCTTTGGCCACAACCCAACTATGCTCAATGCGCCTAAAGACCCATTTCAATCGATACAAATCGTCGTGGAAAACTTATACCACAAAAGGGACACAAAAAACGACATGTTCAAATTCAAAATAAATGAACAGATGTGAGATTTACCTGCTGAAATAATCACAGACATCAGTTTTTCAAGTGGCCAAGTATTAAAGTTGTAGAGAGGAAAACGACCCTGCTCGATGCCTGATGCGCAACATTCAAGGTTAAAGTGCAATGAAATCCATGCAACTCCACATTCACCATACCCTTCGAGTAGGAGTATCCACAACCAATGAGTCAGTAGAGGGATCCTAGGAGTGGGCACATTCTTCGGAGGTGTCACAATTGTCCCAACCCAGGGAGTTTGTCTGCGCAACTCCCCCAACCCCATGCGAAATCGGACGGCGCAACTTTTTCGTCCACCATTGAATTCTGCCTGGAAAGTTTTACCACCAAAATACAGGGTGATCATAACGAGAGAATTTTCGCAGAAAAGCTTCACCATTTCAACCACCCTTACAGAAGCGGAGTTATGGCACTTCGTTTTTCAGCGTTGTATTGCGCTTCGCCTTTTACAGCCACAAGCAACGGTTTTATTTAAAATCGATAAGAAATGCAATAGTAAAGTTTGCGCTTTGTTTATATTGGAAACACATGCAAGCATGCTACACAGATGATGAACAGAGCTTGCTCGTCGTCGCCTCTTTGCGCTTGACCCCCTCTATTGCATCGCTTATGCCGCTACTGCATATGAAATGCATCGCACAGATGCAGCATTTCAAGGTCGGCGTAAATCGAAAGCTTTTTCGCGTGCCCCGTGCGGCGACCATGGATGTTGTTGAACATAGCGTTTACCCCTGCATCTCCGGAGTCGCAGGAAACAATTGGCTGATGAACGATGAAAACTAGAAGAGTGGAGGCAGATAATTTTTGTTTGGATCTTAATGATTTGTAGCTGTGTTCACGAGTATATGTAGATTCGAAGCCAGAAATGGTTTTTTGAGGCATTACGGCCTCAAGATGTACGTGTCTCTTGATTGCACTCAGATGCCAATTTTAACCTCCCACTTTGAATCTTTTTTAAACATTTTATTTGCTAATCTGTACCGGAGATTAATTTGACATAAAAAATTCTTAATAAAATTCTTAACTAATTTATGCGACCATGAGAACAAATTAATATCTAATTTACCAATGAAACCATTCTGACATCAATACCTCTTTTTCCCTCGAACTATGTACATCTTCAATTAGTAACATGATATAAAATATGCACAACCACTTCTTCCGACCCCTTACAAAACAAACGATCAAATAAAATTTCAGTGTCAAATCTACTCGGTATTGTGTGAATACTACAGCCGTTGTTTATTAGATGGCATTGGCAATGCAATTCGCAAGGCTTCCGGCAAGATAGTAGTTGCAACGGCAAATATGTAAGTAAAACGGCAATATGCACATCATATTGTGCTTTGTGGACTTAGCACAGGCATATGTGCATGCATTAGTTTTCCTATGTAAGTCCGATCGCACTCCATATTACATTGAACGATTAAGTGCCTATTGTCGACTGAGTTAGCGAATCATTAGATAAGATTAGATGTGTAACGGTAAAATGTTCACAATGTAAGGTTTAACAATGGGCGGTTGGTAGTAGATAGTCAGCGATTGACCGAATCACGTGTTCTCATAATTTACTGAATTGAATTGAAAACCAGTTTAATTTTTCACTTTAACTGTTTATACTTAATCTAACTTTTAATAAATTAGACTAGCTGTACTATTTTAGCTATTTTTAGCTTGGCTCTTATCAGTGATAATCAATAACGTCTAAGCATTACTTGATGCCGTAATATCGCAATGCCGCTATGCCCCTTCCCTGCCACTCTCTACAAATTTCCTCCCTCGGTGTTAGAATACGCAGGAATCAAAAGGCACCTGCAGAACAGATGAGATCAAGTTCAACTCTATTCTAGCCTTCGATGATGTTGTTCGCTTTACAGAAACTTTGTTAGCGAAAAATGTCTCTGCAGTGGCTTTTCGTGCTTCCTCTCCCCCGTTGAATTCGTATTTCTTTAACCTGTCCACAAATTTAGTTGTTGAATCCATCGACATCGCTTATTATAGTCCTATTTCAATTTATAAACGCTTTTTGTGGAACTATTTTTCTATATTAACAATCACTTTCCAACCGCATTTTTACCGTTTGTAATGACTGTAAAATGCAATGTTGTATTCTCGGCTATGAGATCGGTGAACAACATCTCACTATTGGCCTCCGCTCATGTTATCACTGTGCCCCTTTTGTCAATTCAACACCACCCAGAATTCAAACAATGAAATCCTTGAGATTGTTTTGTATAATACAAGTCTCCAATCAGGCTTAATGCAGTCTTTTTACCTTATGTACCTCCTGCTCCGCCAGGATACGGCACATTTCTTAGTCCGCCGTACCAAGTTTCAATTTTCGAAACGCGAAATGTTCTACAATGGCTATTGCAGCAAATGGAATGAATTTGTTCTCTTTCTTTTACGCTCTTGCCATTAATAATGCCTTACAGAAAATTAATGCATCCCTTTCTAATCTGACTTCGTCTAACACAAATGATGTCCCATGGTTTGACGCTGACACTGCAACTGCTTTTGAAACGATTATTAAAGCATAAATCTAATCAAACCAGTCTAAATGATTTTTGTCCCATATTCATTCTTTGAAAAAGTATCTTTTTATCCACAATAGTGTCAAGTTCAACGATGTAAACCCTTCCACTTCGCAAGATGTTTGCGAGCTTTTTACACGCTACTTATTTTCTCTATTCCGCAGCAAAATTTTCTTCCTTCCGATAATTCTTCTCCTAAATAGGTATACTTTTTTTTTCATACGAAGCCTACTGAAACAAAGTCCCCAATGTACTTCTTTCATACCAGCGTTGCCAGTGGTCCCGATATTGAATCATTATCTTTATCCCTATGGGCTCCTATTTTTATAATATTCAATATTCTTGCGACTTCGGGAATGGTCCATTCCCAATGCGAAATTGCAAACGTTTAATGATTCTGTTTGCATCTTCAATTATCACCACATTTCCCTACTCCCTTTTTTTCTAGCTTAAATTAAGTCTATATTTCCATACAATATTTTCTAGCTCCAGAGCAGCATGGATTCATAAGAAGTAAATCATCGGTCGACTTTCATTCTCTCGACAACACTGGTTCAACAAACTGGCATCTAGTGTGTGGAGTTCCTGGTTCGAATCGAGGTACGAACGATGGATCGCACACCGTGCTTTGAGTGCAGGAATTTCACGACAACCCCTGGCGGGTGTAGAGTTTGAAAGTGGCAGGGAGCCTCATTCACAAATTTTACAATCAATATGTATACGAGTGTGGAGTAATTAGTTCCACGGCAGTAGGTCCTCCTACTATACCTACTCACGACTCACTTTACCTCTAACTTAACTCAGGCCATTATTCAGAGCTAAGTTAACTCAACGGTCGGTGCGGATTGGAACTTCGTACCCCATACGCTAGAAGCCACTTCTCTTCGCACTATAGGGCTCTAGTTTCGGAAATTCGATTATACGAAAATAGAAACTCTGTCGTGACCAATTCCGAGGGCACCAAATGTGCGATAACGGGACAACTCTGCTATTTCAGAACGACTTACTTTTTTTGGAGTTATAGTCTAGATTAGTCACTTTGAGAAAGCGAAAGGCTGAATTTGAGGCGAAAAAAGTAGAAAAAATCGATCCAATCACTTTGAGTAAATATAAGAAGATATTTGTTCATGCGTTCTTGGCATAAACGCCCTATCTGACATTATTTTCATCTTTGAGTTAGCACCGGATTTGAAAACTTATATTATATTACATCATTCTACAAAATATGGAAAACGTTCAAATCATCATGTACCTACTTATGTTCAAATCAATAATGAAAAATGCCCTATCTACAAAAAATGTGGCCATTACTTAGCATAAACGTCCTATTTGCCGTAGACAGGGCGTTTATGCTAAGTAATGCTATCATTATTTCCTTGCATTTTCTACAGAAAACCCCTATCTGTTTAAAACCTATCTTCCACAAATATTTTCAACGTGGAAGCGGGTAAACTCGACTACGTGCCCACCCATAGCCGTTAGACAATTTTACCGATTGTGCTTTTGATTGATTGCTTACTTGCTTGCTTCTCGTCTTTTCGGAGTATTCTTCTTCCAGTTTTTGCCCCTGCTACCACCAAAGCTGCAAAATTGAAGAATAACTAACAAAAACGTACAAAAATTACACGGGAAGACAGCACACTGAAGATAAACAAGCGAACAAACAAAAAACACCCCCAAAAACATACAATCGGTAAAATTGTCTAACGGCTATGGGGGGCACATAGTCGAGTTTCATCAAGAAGTCTGCAGCATTTAGAAAAACACAAATCATTGAATATCTCGAAAGTTTTTAAAATGTACATATATAGGGTTGTTATGCTAAGGACGACAGTATACTGTCTAATAATGTCTAATAATGCTATCAATCTCAGAAACAAGAATAAGTTACAAATAAAGTTTTCATCGCAAACTGTGACCATTCGCATTCTTCCAATATGCAGACCGCCCGAAAAAAATAAATTGTAGACATAGCCATGAAATTTGTTGCCACCATTTTTGTTGTTTACTTTAAATTCAGCTCATTTCTGTCACTACCTCATATATTTACTGTCTTACATATCTACAATAGACTATTTCATTTCAGCCTTGGAAAATTATTAGTCGTCTGAGCATTGTTATGTATCACCATACTATCGCACACTCATATATGCAACTGAGTACTTTATATAAAGATATTAGGCTGCAACTACTTAGCCGCCAAGTCTCTCATCCCTCGAAACTTCCCTTGCATTCATTGCTCACATCCAATGACGATAACCGAGCTCCCATCAAGCTTAATTTTGACGTAAAACAGATTTGTAGTTATGATAAGCGACCTCCATGCGAAAACTTTACGATGCGACGTAAGCTTCGCAATTTGTAGCTGTTTTAAATTTGATGTTGTTTGTTCAGATTCCAGTGGTACAGAACGGAAGGTAGGGAGGAACGGCCTATTAAATGGGCTTTTAACTCGTTTTTTTTTCAACGAAGTAAGAGCTTGAGAGCAGAGACTAAAGCGAATAAAATTTTAAATTAGTAAAAATTAGGTCCCCAAATTTTTACGTTTGAAATACATTATCTAACCGATTTTGATGCTGATCAAACAATCTTCCCAGGGAATGTAATGTAGAAACTTATAAATGGAATTTAAAATTTTATTTTAAGATTTTTATATTATGTTCAAAAAATTTTAAATTTAACGCCCCTGCCGTGAAGCAGGATTAATATATCTACCACTATTCTCACTCAATAGTCAAGGTCAAGTTTATACTGACTGCATATTTAGCACAGTCGCACCATATGTTTTTGTTTTATTTATAGTTTCGCGTTATACTTCCTATATACAAAATCAATTTCATCCCGCACCTAAAGCAGCACATTGCTGCAGCGCCTCGTGCTTCTGTTTCATCCACCGTTTTCATCCAATCGACACATCTTCGAAATGCGTGCCAAGTGCACTGTTATTGTATAATATGCATTGCAATCGCAATGCATCTATATTTGCGTACTATGAGTATACGTACGATTACAGTCAATCGAGTCCGATTGAAAATTGAACGCATGCGCCTCCGGTGAGTAAGTACCCCAACTGCATGTCTAAATGCAATGCGCAACATGAGTGCAGTGCGACTGAGAAAATAATTGCAAAAGTACGCGCCTGCGGACTGCGCGACATGGTCAAGGTTTGTAGGTACATGCATGCGAAACTATTACAATAAACATTACGAAAAAAAGAAGTTTGTTGCAGTTTTCGTTGCATAGCATACCGGCAGAGAATGTGTGGTCGTATGAGAATGTGAAGTGCATGGACGTCAATGATGGGAAAATTAATTTAGGCAATTTGTGAATGCAGGAAAAGCGCCTTAAGAATATCCAACGATTTATTATGCGAAAATGTATTAATAGAATCACACAAGGACATTTTCGAGTCGATTGAATAGAAGGTGTACACTTGAACAGTTTGTTTGCGTTCATAAAAACCCTTTGTATAGACTCTAAAATATTTCTAGAGACGAAAAAAGTAGTGTAGGACCGAAACTGATGTAGTTATCACTGTGCAATTAATTATGAGCAATCGAAAGTAGATTGAGCATAACTCACAAATCCGCCATCAATTGGTTGTAATTGATTCTCAATCAATCCACGATTTTGCCAGAGATTTTAATTTCTTCGCTAGGATGGCTGGATTAAGTTCACTATCCTGAAAATTACTTAGCTATGGCTAGACACCCTTTATCCACCCGTTGATAATATTCGTATTATGACTCCGTGTGGATGCTAGCCTACCGCCACACTCAGGCTTGCTGCGAAAGCTTAAATCGTTCATTCCTTGCCATCTTGTGATGCGAATATTAACTATCAAAATCTTGAGTTTGAACAATATTACAACATTACCTTTGAACAATATTACACAATGTTCCTATTAAAAGGGTGCAACGAAATTATTTTCTGAGAATGAAAAGCCACTCGATTTCAATTAAAAGTTATAACATCGATTTGTGTCGAATAGCAAATCAGCGTGGCAGAATATAGCAGAAATATTTGCAGGCAAAGCCCTCAAAATCGGAATCAAGCCGTTGATTTGACAAAGAGCATAAGAAAATTACAAAATAAAGCGAAAACTACCACACACTTCTGGGGCGCTATGTTACAATCAATGAAATCGAAGCTGACATTTCAAACCTGATTGCCATTATTCAAGCTATTCCATTCATTTGGCAATAATGAAAAAACACCCACCATCATGTGAGCATTTTATTCATATCAACTACCAGTAATACATTTTTTCTATCGTCTAACTGCCTCATTGATTATTATCCGCACCATTTCCAAAAATACATGCAATGTCACACGCTATCTTTATGTTGACACGTGCCGACTTATCCAACCTAACCAAAGTAGCAATGCTAAGAATTCCTATTCTGAAACAGGAAGAAAGCGGAAAATTTCGATTTCTACTCAAACTGCCCCTATCCCCTGTAGAACCGTATGCTGATCGAATCAAAGGCAGCTACATGCCAACGAGCAAAACACCCTGAAAATGCATTGCGCTCTGTAGCGGCGAAAGCTTACGGCTTGTGCATTTGTAGTTTGCCTCAGCGGCGAATGCAAGTGAAAACTGCACTTTCTGCAAAAGCTTGCAATCGACTACCACCTCCCTTCTGCTCGCTGCCTGTTTGCATTTCCAAGGACTTCTAATGCGATAACGTTGATAATTCATCGGTGAACTATTGGCGAGTTTTGTTTCGGAACAAGCTTACATTTAGACCGAGAGCTGCATGCATGGATGCACTTGAATGCTTGAAATAAGCTTTGAATGACAGTTTGCACGAATGTTCCCTAACTAATCGAGGCGTTAGATTCGCATATACTCTCACTTATTTCTACGTTTTGGCTTTTGTGCTCGTGGGTTCCGTGCCTGCCTTCTTGCTCCCCTGGCTGCATTCTGTCCTAATGAAAAGCGAACTTTTCCTTAGCTTGCAATGCACTTCACTGCACATGCAGCTGTAGTGGTGCACTTTTTCCTGCTTCTGTCGGGAACTGGGTCAGTAGTGGAAACCCCGAACAAGGCCCGATTTTCGCAAAGTATCTTAAAGCTTGTGTGTATACTATTTTGCTCTGGCGAGAAGGAAAGTGAGTGCGAGTGGTGACAAGGAAGTGCATGCACAGCTCTACGACGCCCCTCCCAATCGGATTTCAGTTCTGAATTCTAGCCGCCAGTGCGCCGGGATAGTTTGAATGCAAGCGGTGACTATTTCAACAACGTATCTAGAAAAATACTTTGAGAACAAAAAAATAATAAAAGTGAATAACGAGCTTCTAAATAACAAATCTGGCCCCGAGAGCGATTCAAAAAGTGAAGATCGAAATACTACTTTCACGTTTCTTGTCGACGCGTATTCCCATAGGCTTTTGGCAGTGAAAACGGACCATTGAATCGAAATCGAGCCTTGAAAACTTTGTATATTGGTGCCATTGCAACGAATTTCACAAATACCGCAGCAAACTTTCAATTCAAGCAAAATATGCCCCAAGAGAAAACTCAGGTTGCAGAATATGAAGTGCAAAAACGGTTAGTGAAATGAAAATGTAATGTTATTGAAAATTGCATCGAAAATTTTCAAATCACTAAATAATAAAGTAGTAGATATCATAGTCCTGACAAGTGTAGTGGTCCAAAATAATCAGTTAAGTTGGTGTTGGTGGAGCATCGGTATAGTGTACACTGACAAATCTCAATTTCGATTCGGCTGTATGTATGACAGTTTTTGAAAACACATACAGAACAGCCGTCGAATAATAGTAGCAGCTATTTCTCGGCCCTACGCCTCCCACAGCTGCTGGCCGAGAAGCCGCAATTTCCGCCAAAGAATAGCCCTGAACGTAACCCCGGATAAGGCCATCGCTTAGCATTCACAAGTGCCCACCACCGCACAATCAGAGAGCCATCTACCTACGTCACCGAGTCGAGTTTGGAGTACGCGTGACAAGAAAACGCACACATGCAAGCGGCACCCAGTATGATCAAGGAGACCGCTACGGCTATTAAAACGAAGCAAAAAAGGCAGTGAAAAATTTGAATACATTGAGAAGCCATGTTAGCTACTGCATAAATGAGTTTTCCCGATGAAACGAAAATAATTTTTTGATTATTTCACGCGAAACAGATAGTTAAGCTTCGGGTATTTCAGAAAGCCTTGTGATTCCGTTAAAATCCATAGGCTATAATCAATAGACATAGTACCGATTCGTTTGCTCGGAAGCATTTCCGGTTAGGAGAAATGGCAAACCTTATAATATCCCAACATTTTATGTTATCTGAATTATCTAGATATGGAGTCCCTGAACGAAACTAATAAGCCATGTGTCAAAAGAGTCCTTCACCGAAGCATTCTTGATATTGACCTTTTCCATTCTTGATATGACCTTTAGCTTTTCCCGATTGGTTCTTCGGCGAAACAGCTTACAGTCTATTTTTGGAATGGCCTTCGGTTGCGTAATTTGCCGAAGGCTTTCAGAGTTCTCAATCGAAACCAATTCATGTTGGTAGCCAAACGCAAACAGGACGAAAGTTATCAACACAAAGTCAAATTCAGATTCATCTGAATTCCTTCGATCTACCAAAAACCAAGCCAATCTATAAAAACAATCGAGTGTTCTCGAAACCAGCAAAAAACAGGAAGTGCTATTTGGCATGCAGTGGTAGTGCTCTAGTAGAAAGTGTGTAAAGTTTTGTAGATTCGTGCGGATAAGCCACTTTTGGTGCCAATTTACATACTCTCTCTGTGAGAATACTAACAATTCGACTGACAGTGTTATTCTTCGTCTTTCAGGTTCATTATCTTACTGATGATACAAGTGACGGTGATCTAACTGTTTAAAGAAAACGCTCCCGAAGAAATGAAAATGGATCGAGGCAGTCCACCACGAAGTCCAACTCCGGACGTCAGTGGTCAGCAGGATTACGATGTGACGGTGATGCGGGAGGACGATTTCGAGAGACTAGCAGTATATATAGTTCCCGATGTACCGTGCGAGCGAGGTGTGGCGAATCGTGCCGAGAAGACTCTGCCCAGGAGCCTAACTTTGAAACCATCGCTGGTTTTGTCAACGCCAAATATTAAGGTACGTCGAAACATCATTCACTAACCGTTTCCTGGTATTTCGAAGACCTAGTTAACGAATCAGTGTTCATGACTCATGATGGCTAATCAATTTACAGACTGAAGGAGTATGGAGCACTGGAGTCATACCACGTGGGACGAGATTTGGCCCGTTCGAAGGGGTCCCGACTACGAACTACCCCAACGATAAAACATCTGCAAGATATTTTTGGAGGGTAAGCTGTTATTTTGAATACCGGACAATCTTTTGTTCATGCTACTAACATAATTGTAACTGAGCTTCTAACTTTCACTCCTTTGCCTCAACGCTTGGGGAAATCTCTTACTAAAACATCGATTTCTCCTTTCATGTATATACGCCAGGTGCAGGGAACAACGCATGTTACCTATGGAAACATTAAGGTAAATTTTCAATTGCTTCCTATGAGGAAACACAGTTTCCAATAATTTCTTTCTGGTTATGGTAATAAGCAAGATATTATTTAATCAATCATAGAACTATCACAGTGAAATTATTTGGCAATTATTTTGGTGATATTTGTCGATACAAATTAAATCCCGGGTGAAGGTTCCATTATCAAAATCAGTGGTCACTGCTTTTCTCGCATTTATACTAATGCTCTTAGATTTTTAAACTTATTTCCTAAGATGTTTCTTTCATGTGCTTTTTTGGCAAATTGCAGATATTTAAAGATGATGACTACTACTATTTAGACGGTTCGGACAGATCTCAAGCGAACTGGATGCGATACGTTGCATCTGCATACAGTCTATCCGTTATGAATCTCGTTGCCTGTCAACATCAAGACAACATATATTTCTATACAACGCGAGACATAATGCCGAACGAAGAGCTGATGGTGTGGTACTGCAAAGATTTTGCTAGAAGGCTGGGCTATGATGTTGATCCCGAGAGGACAACGTATAGTATTTGCAAAGAGGAGACTATGAAGAAAGCTTACGGAATCGCGTCAACGGAAATCAGTCCTGAAATGGCGTACACCCACGTTAATTACGTTCTGGGACTGCATTTACCTAGGCGCTCGCTAACGCCAAGTCCATCTCCTCCAGCAGCAACGCAACTGCAACAGCAAATACAAACTCGCCCACACTGTCATCCAACACAAACTCCTCAGCAGCCGCAACAAAGGCACGCTCATCTTCATCAATCGGTTTTGCACCTGCGAGAACAATCGGCTGAGTCGCGGATTCAAGTGATCGTCAGGGACCAGTCTCCTATCCGAGAGGTGCGGGAGGGCAGCAAAGATAAAGATTCGGTCGCGTCTCCCATTTCACATAAAGATACACAATATGAGCACCAGCTCACGCCGAACGATGGGTCAGTCCGCTCAGATGAAGGCTATCATAGCAACGAATATCATGAAGATGCCCTCACTCCGCCAGAGGACTCAAGTGATAGTGAAAGTGAGCATAACTACGTTTTGGATTGCTCGAAGAAAGCGGTGGAGCCACAAGAGACTGTCATTACGCAGAAACTAATCGATTGTGATAAGAATGAATACAGAAAGGTGAAAATGAAGATGCCTCTCAAGTACGAGTTCAAAAATAAAATCATTAAGACTGAAGGTGGAGTAAAGGATACCGATACGATTATATCAACGACTGCGGCCATTACAACCACAACCATTTCCGAAACTGCGACAACGACCATTCCGGATAACGAGGCCGAAGATGAATCGGGTCAAGTGGTAGGTCCACCAACAAGTACTGTCATAGTTCTGGAAACTCCACAGCACACTATTGTTCCTCTAACGAAACCCTATTATGAGGCTGAAACGACTTCGCCGACTCCAACACCAGTAGCATACATGCGTTTTACACCCCCTAATTCAAGTATACTGCAAACTATTCTTACGGGGAACCGCATTGATAGCTCGTCACAAAGACAGCCAAATGCCACACCACCTCCTACTTCACCGACTGAGATGGCCTATTCCTACAAGAAGTCACAGAGGTATGGCAATGCTGTGAGTCCAGATTCGAGCTCTAATCTAAACAACTCAACGGGCCAGCAAATGTCCGGGTCAGTGTGCGTTTCTCGCTCAGATTTGAAAGATTCTACCCCGCCGCCAACATTGATCTACTCATCGTCAACGCAGTTGCAGTCCATTGCCAACTATGAGGGTCATCAAACCCCACCTTACCCATATGGCCTGTATGGTGCAAATGTTATATCACATGCCCCAACGTCGACTTACTCACCTCCCCATAGTAACGGCTACAGCAGTCCCAATTCGAGTTCACTGCACACACTGCAAACCAGCTCGCAAATACTAAACCACTCACTTATGACGCCACTCACGCCTCTACAAAGGCTTTCGCCAATACGAGCCTCACCACCCTCAAGTCTCAGTCCCGACGGCAACTCCTGCACTCGAAGTGGAAGCCCACTGAGCCCTGGCGGTAGCTCACGAGGGTACCGGTCTCTGCCTTATCCTCTGAAGAAGAAGGATGGCAAAATGCACTATGAATGTAACGTCTGCTGTAAGACATTTGGGCAATTATCGAACCTGAAAGTCCATCTTCGAACTCACAGTGGTGAACGGCCCTTCAAATGCAATGTTTGCACAAAGTCATTCACACAACTAGCACATCTGCAGAAGCATCACTTGGTGCATACGGGTGAAAAGCCGCACCAGTGCGACATCTGCAAGAAGCGTTTCTCGTCCACATCGAACCTCAAGACCCATTTAAGACTGCATAGCGGGCAAAAGCCCTACGCTTGTGATTTGTGTCCGCAGAAATTTACCCAGTTCGTTCACTTGAAACTACACAAACGTCTTCACACGAACGATAGGCCGTATGTGTGCCAGGGCTGCGACAAGAAATATATAAGTGCGTCGGGACTGAGGACACATTGGAAGACGACTAGCTGTAAGCCCAACAATCTCGAGGAGGAGCTGGCGTTGGCAGCAGCAGCAAAATCAGAGTGTCTGGGTGAGTTGATTTTCTTATTTATCCCTAAATTTTGTGAAAAAGCGTATGGTTTATATTTGAACTAAATTTTTGTTTTACACAGGACCCCCAGCGAATGAAAAAGATCACCACCCTGAGCCCGATTCACGAGAGAACTATGAAATTCAGCAAATACATGCGCAAACGCATCCACACTTGAGACATGTCGGCCATCATTCACCCCCGCGCCTGATAACCATTCAGACTCAGCCACTAAATCAATCACACCATCCGCAACAAACGCTCCACATACAACAGTCCCAGCAACACCAGCCTACACCACAGCCTCAGCAACCAATCCACAGCTCCATGCAGGCGGTACAATCGTCGCAACAAACCATCACTATGGTCCCTGTGGCGACGGTTCAATCGCATCAGCACCAACAAGTTCAACAGCACCAGCCCACGTCACTCCAGCATCACCAACAGCCCCTACCTCAACCGCAGCAGATTCTTGTGGTTGGCGTCGCGAATAATCAAATTCAACAGCCAAAAGCAATTCAGAAAGGACCAATGATGACGCATGTTGTCCAAGCTGTTCCCAGCACCAATCACTCCAACGAACACTACATCTCGCATGCCCATCACATGCAGCAAGGCCAACACCAACTTCACCAGCACCAACACCAATCAACGCCAGAAACACGGCCAACAGTCATCGAGTCTAGTCAGCCCATGGTCATCGAGTGCACGTAAGGCTTAGGTTAGGCATTGTCAGAAACTCACGCACTTACATCAGCGATTGGAAGCGGACTCAAACAGTGAAATCTTAAATTTACTCCTCAGCCATATAAGAAGCATTCCATTGCTTGTGACGAGCTATTAGGGTTCGAATGACTCGTCGATAACTGCCCTCACACGAAAAAAAAAAACAAGGACATTTTTGCTAGTTTCTTTCGAAAGAACCAACACGAAGTGCATTTAAGTCTACTTTTCAGGTGATTTCCCAAGCAAGTGAAGTGTTTGGCGCAACGCTGAAGTTTGAGATCGTGTTTCCGCGCCGACTCGGCTGTGTAGTTCAAACCATATTAGTGATCCGAGTATTAGATCCTTTGAAGGCGGCAAAAGGGATGAGCTCATGAGCTTCGAAGAGCATCTCTTGGCAATAATGGTGTCGAGCAGCTGGTGAGATGACAGCTTCAAGTCTTTTGGAGTGTAACCGCTCTAAAAGACGACAAAAGGGCAGCCAGTATATTCTTGAGCACATTGATCTTCATCGCTTCATTTCCACTGCTGGAGCAGACGTTCCCCAGAAGAGGCTCTGCAGTTGCTCCCACGCAGCATGTTAAGGCTGAACTCTAATTGATTCGTAAGGAATGAAGCCGTCTGTAGGAGACTTCACTTAGACTAAGCATAACTGTAAATACATAGCGCTTAAGCATTAAACATTATGATACCTACCTATAAGCATATACATAGACCACGTACCTTCTAAACCAATACATACATCAAAGTGAAACATACGCAACATTTATACATACAGAAAATAACTAATATAAATTTCTAACTTTATAAAGTTCATAACTTATTTATTTTTTTATTAAAGCAAAACAAAATGGAAAAATAAATGTATCTCAACTTGTATATAAGATTACCTAGTGTGTGCATAGAAGCAGGATACCACGCAAATTAAACCGATACATTGTATATGTTGGTCCAACAGCAATTCATATTTTTCGTTCGTATACCACCAATTATTTTATTTGTCAGTTGCGTTGAAATAGTGTGAATAGAGCCACCGCGAAGTGATTGTCAAGATCAAATCTCTATTTTATGCGTTTATTATTTGGCAGTGAGCGTTCGCGTAAGCGGACCACGTCCAGAATCGAACAATACCCTCAAACAAAAATATTTATGATACTGCTAAGAATGAATGGAAAACTAGATTTAATATAAATGTAATCGTAGCCGTAAAATAGGATCACATAAATTAACTGTACAACAGTACGTAGGGATTACCTATATAAAAATTAAAAATTAGCTGAAGATCGGTGCTTTTGACCTGTTTCTATTTGTACGATTGTATAAAAAGCAACATTCTACAATACTTATAGACCTTAAACCGCGTTACATAAACAATAGCATTGTACCTATGCGAGATGATATCTCCGAAGTAATAAAAACTAACTGTCATATTTAAATATTATACGGAAAAATGCATGTATTCGAACGTTTTCAGAAAAGCTCGCATGTATATTTTCCTAATGATCGTTCTGATTCCAAAATTTAGTTTTTTGAACGCTTTATTTGCTGATTCGCTGTTTGTCGTCGGATACATTGATTTTACGAATTATGATCAAACCTCAAGATGTTGTTACATGCAGTGGCCAAATAAACCGGGTAAAATCATACTTGCTATGTAAGTCTGCATAAGAACATAAGAACATGGTAGAATTCAATCATAAATACCACAGCTGTTGCACTTCACATACTTCGCATTTGTATCTGAACTTTTGTAGAGCATCTGAAGGCACTTCAACTTTCAAAACACCATTCATATTCGTCGCTAGTAAGAGTGTGGTACAATCAATCTTTCGATGAAAATCCGAATCATTTGATTTAGTCCTTGAATCACTTGAAAAACGCTCAGTTGAATCAAATTGAATGATCGGTTGTGGATTAATCTGAAGAAAATGAAAAAATCTCCAAGCACTTTGTCATCAATACAATTTCCTCACTCATCGACTGGGTCGCCCCGCCTGTCATCTATAATCCCACCGATACAATCATCATCTCATTATTTCAACCTATCCCTCTAGCCTGTACTGCACATTTTCGTAAAAATCTGAACATCATTTTGCTCCTATATATGTCGGAACAATCAAAATTGAACATTCGATTTCGGAACCTGGCTAGCCCACTTGGCTGTCATTGTAGGAGTAAGAAATCATTAAGTTAGACACTTACGAAACACAAGGCTTTGTAAATAGTTCCATTAGCATATTATTTAGTAATATTGTATTCTATTACAAAAGCTATTTTATTAATTGACGCTATTTATAGCATAAACGCGTAAGCTCACTTTATTTATACATACGACGAAAGAAAAAAACGACTATATTTATCAATTAAATTAAGATAAGCTATTACAACTATCAAACGAGAACGCAATGAATATCTGAGAAAAACGCAAATTATGTATTTTTGTTCTGTATTATTATGATTATTATATATATTTTTGTTATTCTATATTATTATGATTGCATAGTATCAATGTATTTTTCATGGAACGAATGAATGTATTTTACGATTGGTTAAGCGAAAATATATGCGGAATGAAAAAAGTGAAAAATATTGTGAAACGAAAAAGGGAGAAAAATATTGATTAAATTGAGGCTAAAAAAATTTGATAAAAAATTGTGTTTTTGTTCGAATTGGTTGAGGAGAAGTTTTAGTTTATCCTTTGCTTCTTATTTAGTTCGTCAATTTGCGTTTTAATTTCGTCTGCTGAGTTCTAGGCTATTCGCACTCATTCGATCTTTATTCGGAACGTACGCTCAGTCAAATTGAATATTGATTCAGCTCCAGCCTTGTTCGCATACAAATGAAAGGAATTCTATTTGAGGTGAATTTTAGGTTTTCCTTCCACGTTTCTGACTCCATCGCAATCAAAGCATCGAATGCAAACAAATAATTAAATAACCAAAAGCTGATATCTTTTCGAGTGATTCGTTCGCGATACAAATAGATTAATAATTCAGTGATCTCTTATTTCAACAATTTAAATCGTTAGCTGACTTTTTGTAAATAAAGTCCGAACTGAAAGCATACCAAAATGTTCAAAAACCATTTAACAAATTCAATTTGTCTTCTGAAAAAATAAAAAACAAGAGGCGAGAAATTGCTTAAAATATGGAAAATAATCTTGAAAATAGAAATGAAAACTAACAATCAAGTCTTAGTTGATACCAAAAACTTTCAAATTTAGTCCCAGAGCTTTATTTTAAGACACATCATAAGTAAATTTCATATGAATTATGTCTGATGAAGATGGCTGATTACTAAACATTACCTCAAAGTACTGCATTTTTGAACTCAGCATAGATTTTACTACGAACATTATCTTTCGTCGTCAACCCTTATTTGAACTTTACTTTTGCCAGATTCATACTGAATTCCATATAATGTTCAAAACTGCTTATTTTTTAAACTAAAGTCTTCATAACTTTGTAGTTCAAACCTGACCAATGTTCCCTTAAACTGTCTTAATTGAATTTTAGGAAGTTTTTTTACTCTATCTCTCTCTCTCCCCCTCTCAAAGTATTTGATGGAACAACTCGCAAAAGAAAATTTACTTTTAAAACCGTCATTTTTTCACTTCGTCTTTTTTTTAAAAATGTTTTAATAGTTTTTTACTGCTGCACTTATTTTTAGAAATGTGTGAAGTGTTGCACGATAGCATTTAACCATGTTCCTTATTTAGTTAGTGCTGCCTCAGGCAGTAACAATATATTCAGCAATTTTTTTGAAATGTTTAAATATATCATTATTTTTCAAATATTTGATTAGCTCGTTATGTTGATAAACACTTTCAGCAACGCAGTCTATGCGACAATCTAAGCAGAGGGGATGAATTAAATTTCGGGAGAAGAATTGTAACTTAATCAAAGGCTACAGAACTCAAAATTTTAACATTTGTCATTTGCGATGTTTTCGCGCTTAACAAAAGTCTTTTTGAGGCTCATTTCATCAAAACATTTTCAAGGGGGCTTTCGTCTTGTATATTCTTTGTAGTGCTTTCCCAAAATCAATTCAAAGGAAACATTTTGCAAGCTATTAACATATATGTTTGACTTTATCATTGCCTTGTAGAGGTCAAAATCGAACTGACTACTTTTCCTAAAATAAACAATCCCGTATATTATTTACCGCTTTTGTGCTCAGTCAACAAAACATGCATTGACCGTCAGTTTTTAAATCCAAAAGATCTATATTCCAGCCACTAGCGTTTATACTGCGTTTTTATATTTTTGTCAATCAACGGAAGGCAATACTTAAAAATTATTCCCTGTCTCCGCGATTCTATACGATGTTAAATCTATCTATTCTACAGGGCTTCCTATTCTTCCCTGGCTATCTGCAGTCCATCATGTAATTTGCTTGTGATGTCAGCAATTGACCTTGGTACAGTTATTTTATAGTTATTTTAACATTACATTTTTTCGCTTTCTCTGTCACTGTTAATTCAAATCAGGGTCAATTTTCTTTGACACCTCATCGCATCCCGATTACTCATCTGTTGGAAATTTTCAAAAAATTTAGTTCGTGAATCATCTGAATAATAAGTTTTGAACGCAAAATAAATTAAAACTATCGAAATCCAGTAATCAATCGGAAGAAATCAAGAAAATTCAGCTTGGTCAGCATGGTCAATTTGCAAAACTTAAACCTTCTGCGGTCTAATCGCTGGTCCTGTAGTTAGGACCATACGAACTTGGAGCTGAATTTCCAAAAGTTTGAACTATTTTTCATCAAGCCGTGCTAGTGCGGTCGTCTAAAAGCTATCTGAGCTCGAAAGTGCACAATTCACCCATTGGTTTCACGGCATGTAGATAAAATAATTGAAACATAGTCAGAAATAGAAATACATGTCATTATGTGCACATGGCTATACCACCAACTATGCTAAATTAGACATTTATCGTGCCATGTGAAAGTTTCCGATCCACATCTGCCCCTCATATACGGCTTTAAGAAAAGTTAATTTTGCTACATTTATCGTTCTTTATAACGTTGTCTCAAAACTATTTTTTTTTAACCTTCTCAACAAATTTATTGTTTTGCAGGAGCGTTTTTATATGTTCGAACAGTTTATACTTTCTTGACTCGTTTGAACAGCAAAAAATGCAGTTGATTTCTAGAAGACATATTTTAGCTTACTTTTCCTTTCCTTCTCATGTTATGTTTTGTCTAAGAAATGAAGTCTTTCTCAAAGCTATTTACCAGGTCCTGAAATTGGATGTAAAGAGTTATCATTATATCTCTAAGTAGGGAGCTATCCTTCTCAGAGTTCTGATAACTTGAATCTATTCAATTCGAATGGCATTCGAAAAACATATGAATCTGCATTCTAAACAGATCGCGTCTATAATTTTGATTTTATTTTGATGAACCAAAAGCAAAATTTCAGTTAGCTAAATGTATTTGCCTCCAATATCATAAAATATAATACTATACCAAGAAGAATATGTCAAAAAATGTTCTGCCACTCTTCTATGCAGTTACCGTTCAAAAGACACCAACTCACTCTCACCATGCAATATTTAAACGTTAATTCATAGCATATACATCCAATGAGCAATCTAACAGCGCAATTATCTCAACCAAAACTCATCTAAACTTGCATCATAATCATCATCATAACATACACCATAATCAAACCGTACTTCACGTTAGTATCGTATTCAATGAACCTAATATTTATAGCAAAAAAACCAAACGAAAGTCAGTACGATGTAACCCAAAAATAAGTTTTGTAAAATAAAATCTACAACTAAAAGCATGTACGAAATCCGGATTTCCTAAAACAAATAAAGCAACATGAAGTTGAATATGTAATTAGTAATAGACAAAAAACTAGCAATCGCAATATTTGCAACACATGTACCATACAGTCACTATAACAATTTTTCTATATTTATATTGTAAAAATTATCCAAACTGAATCAGAAAGCCACGAATTTAAAGTAAGTACCATTTAAATGCAGAGCCGGCAATAAGATGAACGTCGCACTCTGCATAGTTTTACCAAAATGACTCCAAATACAAGATCATGGAAGATGGATTCGCATTGAATCGATAAATAACACTTGCAATACTTTTTTACCCGAATATCTAGCTATAAATGTGCACAGTGTTGTACATAGAATTTATCAAACAACTACAACAGCATTATACATACTTAAAATGCAATAGAAATTTAAAAGCTATTCTTTAATTCATTGAAATTTCTTTGTGTCATTTAAAATACAACTGTGGAATTGTTGATACTTTTTGACATCTAACATTCATTCCAAAGTTACCACACAGCCCCTACTTCAGATTTTCTAAACTATGTATAATATTTTGATATTCGACTCAGGCGTTTAATTCTTGAAAAAAAATCTTGGTGGTCACTATTATCAGTATGAGAACAAAATCTAAATTGAAGAAACGAAAAATCTTTAATTCATTCAATAGTTCAAACTCCTCCTTGTCAATAAAATTCTACGCATTTGAATCGCTGACAAATTAATAATCGATGTACTATATGTTTAAATAAAATGTCAACTGATTTAAATAGCAATTTAAGTAAATTAAAATCTGAATAAGCTTTAATTTATTTTTGTATCATTTTATTTTTACGATATCTAATGGAAAATCTAGATATGACATATTAATACGAAAATAACTTCAATGAAAGCATCTTAGTGTGTTTTATTTACGATTTGGCACACAATAGCCAATACTAAGAATTAAAATGCTCATCATTTCAAATAGGAGATTCAAGCATTTCCAATCCACATTCAAAATTCAGGCTTACAACTCTGAAAAACACAAATTTCAGAGCAAAATGATAACGTGGCCCAGTAACATCTAATCAATATTATGGTCGACTTCACTATCAAGTACAGTAAAATGTCATTAGTGTTTACTAACCTTCGTATAAATGCAACTAAACTCAATTCGAAAAATGATCCTCGATTTTCTTTATAAGTTGATATTAGAAGAAGTATTAAATTGTGATCAGCTTATCCCCTTCTGTCTACAATATCCTAGATAACATATATCTTGCTCCAAAGATTCTTAAGTGGAAAATATATGATGCAGGAATATGGATCATTTTGCGGATAAAGCCTCCAAAAGTATTATCAAATAGAATTAAGTTGCGAAAATTTTTATCATCTGCGAGTTTTATCCAACAATGATAATTTCTCATAGAAGTCAGGTATCAGTCAGGAGTGTGTTTAATATCCTTGCAATAGCAGCTATAGCTACTTTTTTGGCTGCTATGGCTGTCCAATGTCATGAAATAGCTGCTTCCTGATTTTTGCTATTTGTCAGTCGGGCTGTCCCGGATTCCAGAATAGCTGTTAATGGTAGCTAGTCTGGACTATAGCATGAACGTAGCTAAGGTAAAATGAATGTGCATACAGAGCTGACATTTTATTCAAACGTCATTTTTGATTTGAAATGGAAGTGAACATCAGTGTTTTCGCTTTGGTGATAGAGGAGAGAAGATCCACTGGTGCTATCATAAACTATCCACGCTTTTAAACACTTCAACTCAGCTCAAGTTTTGAGTAAACAACTAATCTTGAATTTTTAAAAGGCAGGTGTGAAGCGCAAAAAACCGATTACGCTGATTCGTGTACCTTCAAATTTTCAACGTTTTTCTTTCGCTCATCCCAATTTTCACAGATATGGTATAAAAAGTCGCGAATAAGTAAAATTTTTTGACTATTTTATCAAAATTTTACTCGTTTGTGTTGGTGTATGCTGAAAACTCAAAAATTTTATACAATTTCCAAAGTGCAATGCAAGTGTTGAGCTTATCCACTTAAATGATTAGATTAACTTTAAAAGAGAACTGAGAAAAAACTGATTTTGAGTTGTGCCGCGTAAAAGCCGACCTACGAAGCAACTCTTGGCCGTCCAATACTGCGAATTTTGACACTGGCTAAGGTGCCTAGCAATGATTTTGGAGTAGCTGTAGCATGCACATTGAACACACCCAAGCTTTGCGAAACCATTTGGTTAAAAAGCAATTTTTGGTCGTCTCACAAACAAAACAATTCTATTTGATTTTAGTGTTTACATGGATCAACTTAGCATTCGGTTTCGTGCATGGTTAGGGACACGATGAAAGTACTGATAATAGTACGGTATCGATACTTTCGTTTGATACCAAGTAAAATTTTACTTGAATCGAAACTGTTCGATATTTTACTCATATCAATACTTTGATGGTGGTATCGTATCGACATGTCACTGAAAAATTTTTACATGGAAATTGACCCCTCTTTCTAAACTGAGCTACACATAATGTCCCCGTACAGTAGCTATTTGAAACGCAAGTGATAAAAAATAATACATTTTTGCAAGAAATTTGAAAAACTTTTAATGCAGATTTAATGAATAAATCTGCATTAAAAGTTTTATTTAATTTAGAAACAAAAACTAATCCATTTCAGTTATTCATAACAAAGTTATTAACTAAAATAATAATTATTAATATTCATTACAAAGTTATTAACTCCAATAAAGCCTTCGTACACTTACGAAACAGTTTATGAAAAATCTTAAAAACTATAGATACATTTTTTGTTAATATTTAGTTGGGCAGCATTTATTTTTAATAACGGTTTTAAGGAAGTGTGGCATCAATTCTACAAGTATTTCTGCTAAAGAGCTGGTTTCAACTTAGATTTTGAGCTAATAGGATAAGTCCTGATCCTTTTTTCTAGCATGTTCCGCATGTGTTCAATGTGATTGAGGTCAGGACTTTGCGGGGGTGTTTTAAGCAAATGTAGAATTTCGTACGCCAAGAACATCCTTTTAAAGTGTGGAGAAAGCCAGGGGAATCTTACAACCCAAAAAACACCATGAAAACTGTAAAGCACGGTGGCGGCGGCGTTATGGTATGGGGTTGTATGGCTGCCAGCGGCGTTGGAAGCTTAGAAATAATTGAAGGAAGCATGGATCATCAAGCATATATTGCAATTCTCAAGGGAAATTTGCAGCCAAGTGCTGACAAATTGGGTGAATCGAAGGATTTTTACTTTCAACAAGATAATGATCCTAAGTGCATGGCTCATAATACTAGGATGTTCTTGGCGTACAAAATTCTACATTTGCTTAAAACATCGCCGCAAAGTCGTAACAGCGTAACATGCTGAAAAAAAGGATCAGGACTCATCATATTAGCTCAAAACCTGAGTTGAAACAAGCTCTTTAGCAGAAATGGGCAAAAATAGAGCCAAGCTATGCAAAAATACTTATAGAATTGATACCACACTTAAAACCCAATTAAATATTAACAAAAAATGTATCTATAGTTTTCAAGATTTTTCATAATCTGTTTATATCACTGTTTTTTATCATCGCTTATCTCCTCTTCAAAATTAACTTTTATCTAGTTTAGTTTAATAGATTTATTATTTTAATGTTTCTAATCCGACTCAAGGAATGCTGTTTGCTTGATCCCGTCTTGAGCGAGCAAACAAAACGAAATCTTTTGAGCCTCCATTTTCTTGATAAACCGTTGTGCTTCGGCCTCTGACTTATTTCCTTTGCTGGATGATGACTTTGAGCAGAATAATTCTTACATCGATTGACATATTTTTAGCGTCGCTGTAAGAACGGTATTAATGAATAATGGAACAGGATAATCAAGTGAAGCAAACGTACCCGCCCATGTGTTCTCATCAATAAATAAACTTCCGAATTAGATCTGAATGTCTGACGTAAATTTTGTGTGCTTGATCCCGAGAACAAAGTCGCGGAACGACACCAGACCAGTTCCCGGCCCTATCATTATAATTGAAATCTCTGGCTTCGTTGGAAGTCTAAACTGACTGACTATAGTAAGTATCATTTGATACTTACTCATATCAGTACTGTCGCAATGAGTACGGGACTTATATCAATACTTGGTTCTGATACTACTTTCAAGTAAAAGTATCGATACTTTCTTTCGATATCGTGTCCCTATGCATGGTGTCATTCGCATCCGCTTGTTATTCGTATCCGCCATCGCCAATTTATCAAACACTTTACTGTAAAGTTATTTGTCGTAATTTTAATATTTTGCTGTTTTGAAGTACATATCATCCTTCACATGAGAGTATTTATTGAAATCAAGCACTCAGCCTTAAGCATGATAGTTTCACTTTTAAATAAATTTGCATCCGAAGAACAACAAAAATCTTTAAATTATGTCTACTCATCCTAGCAAGTGTCGTTTTATTGGGGTATATTAAACAGCAGCTAAGCAGAATCAATAGGTTGATATACATTATATTCAAATGTAAGGGTATTAAAGTAAAAGGTTCAATTCATATCCTCATGTGAAAATTCGAAAGGGAAAAATATTCACAATACAACTCCAACTTTCACGATAACAATTCATTTTATTCACAGAAATTCAAATAAAGTACTCCCAATGCATTTACATAAAAATTTTTGCTCTGAGAACCAGAAAATTCGAATCCGGATAATTAAATTGTCATGAAACCCAGGCTGATTCAAGGAGATTGGATACCTCAAAAAATTGTTTTTGGTTATTTTTGCACCCCACATCCCTCCTTTGCATAGAACTGAGGCCGCTTTTGTCTCGGAAATTGTAAGTATCTAAAAATAATATTTTTTTATTCTCTGTAATAAATGACTATAAACTTTTGTTGCAAACTACTAACACGTTTTTCTCAAAAAATATTTTTTTTTCACAGTTTGAGAGAGAGAGAGTTCTCCAAAACGGTAAGAGCTAAATGGTTGTTTTTTAGAATTTGCCTACTAGTTACCTTCAAATTGCCATAGAAGTTAGTAAAATACTTTATCATTTTAATAATTTTAATATTTGTGCAGTGAAAAATCGTGTGCTTTTGGCGTGATTGTAAATTTGGATGTGTTTCGTGTTAAGAGAGGAATTTCATAAAACTCCTATGACAATGTTTTCATATAAAAAAAAAATCACACAAAAAAATTATTTCTTTATCCACAACCGTTCTCATGAAACCTTGGCGCAAAATCTGACTAGCTATTTCCCCTTCCCACAAACATCCCCTGATCAGAGTGTTCTAAGGCACTATGATACTTTAAGGTTGGAAAAGAAGGGATAAAAGCCTAGATTACTTCCAGGGAGACATACTTTTAATCAAATAATTAGTGAATTCAGCTTAGTTCTAAGGTATTTTTGGTATCCGGTTCCCTTGAATTCTCAATAGTAAAGACATGTTCAAAAACGTTGGTGAAATGAAACGTGATGTGTGGGTGTTTTCCCGCACATGATATATTCAAATTTCCTGAAGTTTGCATACCAAAAAGGCCTTAATGACATTTTTTATTATTATTTGATAGTTTCGTAGCATTTTTACGTTCAAAGAATTTCCGAACAGATATCGTAATTATCTAAAAAATAACATGGACAATGCAACTCAGTACGGCATCTGTGAGTTACACGAATTGGTTGCTCATACATGTGGTCGAGATACAACCATAATGTCACCTCAGTTTCGAAATTTTCGAAGGGCTACGAGTATCTTCAATTATTCTCTGTTGGGTCTAATAATTTAACTGTTAAATTAATTTTATATTGTACTGTAAAAGAAGCCTGCACAACTTTATTAAGATTACTTAATTTAAGGTGTCGTTGAGTAAACTCTACAATATGGTTAGTGTCTTCACTAAATTCACACTATGTGATAATCTTATTAGACCGATTTCTTATAGCAAATTATTGTTTCGAATTCCTTTTGAATGGTGTTAAAAGTAAAAACCACTGATACTTCAATATCAATATAACATCAGTTATTTACACCGAGCTTATAAATGCAACGTCCATTAGAGAAATTCATCGTTCAACATTAAAGTTTTATGCAATTTTTAATAAATATTTGTTCAGAACGAATACGTATTGAAATGAACGAATTGAATGATTTTTTGTCGATTTTTTTGTTGTTGAAATTATTTAAAAAGAAAAATGTGAGACTAATCATGAGAGAGGCTACTGCTATAAAGTTTTCGTTAGGCATTATGGCGCGGAGGCGCTAGAATGAATCATAATCAACTGCCAGTTGTCAACTAGGCAGTTTCAAGACACTCATGATTTTTCTTCACAAAAACTATACATACTGCTACTTATTTCTCCGGCAGATGACTCGACTGCAAATGACTTCCCCAGACCACTTCTAACAAATTCATCCCGGGCTATATTTTGCACCCCTTTCACTGGGACGAATTACCAGGGCTTATACTTAATTTGTTTCTCATATTTTTTCAGTTACTTTTTGGTGGCTCATTCCTATATCTGCAAATTTGAACGATCAAGCATATCAGTTTTCATTGATTGTATCATTAACTTTTTGAGTCCACGAAACAGTGATGTAGAATAAAAATCCTAAGTATTATTTAAAAAAAACTCAGCTTGACTTATAGGTTAGGACTGTAGAGGGAATAAACAAACCGTAAAAAGTCCAATATTTCACTCGACTATCTTCCGCAAGGGTTAAAGGCCTAAACAAGCAGAACAAAAATATTGGAAACGTGGACATTGACCAGCTCCGAACTCTGACAATGGAAGAGATAAAACAACCGAAATAGGTCGAAGCTAAATATATGTAACGATTTCAGTAAAAAGTCATGTTTTGCATGAATATTTGAAAACTAAACAACCAAGTGGTTGGAGAAACACGAAAAACGGTCATTTGTATAACTGTTACGCCATTTCAACTAAGAAGAAACTGATATACATGAATGAAAAATCCATGAAAAATATATTATCTTAAGGCTGGTACTGAGCTAATCCTAAAGCCTGATTTTGACAAGTCTCCATTGTCTGATGCAAAAAAAGCGGAGACACTGCTCATTTCTGACGGATAAAATGTCCAAAATTTCAATTTTCGATCGATTTTCTTACTGGAAAGATATTTGCACAACCCAATTTTCAAGTTTAAGCACCAAATGTTACTTGTTAGCTCAAAAGAATGAACTGCACATAGTAAATTGGCGTCAAATTATTGGTGACATGTGTCGATGCCATGTGCATTTCAATTCCGAAAGCAACTTTTGACGGAAAAAAGTAACTTTTCACGCTATGCTTGCTTATTTTCACGCTAAATTTTCGCTGAAACAATACTAAGCTTTAAGCAATGCAACAATCGTTTATCTAAAAAAAAGTCCCTTCTCCTCACTATCGAAAGCCCGTCAAAATGGAGTAGCAATACAACTACAAAATTTCGTTTTAAAAATACCTCATAGAATAATGTAGAGTAAACATTTCAAGCAATGCCTCAGTTTCATTTAAAACAGCCGCACCTAAGCCACACTAATCATTTCGCAGGCATAGGGAAATTATTGGCTCAAGAATGCCCTATCAAGCAATAGGAACAAACATAGTAAGGCTTCTTTAGTTCAGCTTAAATCCCGCCTACTGTAATTGAAAACAACCCTCCATTTTTTAATACAACTCTCTCCTCATCCATCCGTACAGTACAACCCACTTTCAATTCGAAGCTTCTTCCTTGTCCAATACCGTTTTTTAACTTTTTTACAAATATCCGATAGGGCCGAGGTTTCCTTTCGCAAATCAAACATCATTGGTACAGCAGCCTTCCACTGAAAGCAAATCATTCCTGCATGCAAAACAGCAGTCTGATATTGTGCAATCAAGGGGGTAGAAATTCGGAACACCACTACCCTGCACACCAAATACACTACACATAAGAGCGGACGTATTTTCACTTATTCTTTGAAAGGCTGTTGATTTCAAATAGGGTGATTTTCGATTTACAATCGCACCCCACCAAATTATGATTTGTCGAGGGTGCTTGCGGTGTTCATGTGTTTTTTTTTTTTTTACCATTCGATACTTTCGTTTGTTCATATGCATACACACGTAACAACATGAGTGCATACGTACGATAATGGAATACTCGACTTTATACCAGTTCACAGCCCCGCGACTGGTTTGCGGGATTTTGCGCAGAACCAATTGTTTGTTTAGGGGAGTTTCATAATGAAAGTGAAAATGCGACATTTATATAAGAATAGTATTTTTAAGGAGTACGAAAATATTGAATGAAATCTCTTGCATCGTTGACTGCATGTAATTAGCTGTCGGATTTTTATTTGGGAGTATTATATGGACAAACGGTATTTCGTCTACTCATAAATACTGCTTACTAAAATTGTGAATTTTTATGTCAGAGCTCAGTGTAACTCCTGTAAGATATTTTCTCCAGATTCAAGTTCTTTAACGTTTGGAGAATGTTCGTTCACATGGAATCGCTTCACACTTATCAGCAATCAGTAGGTGCTGCCACTAACAATTTAATTAATATAAAATTAGCTTTAGTGAATTAGAAATTACAATAAAATGATACCAAAGTTTTTTTGCTGATTATACGGAATGCTGAAATAATTCTTCTCTGAAAATATAAAGTAATACCTGGGTGTACGCGCACCAAACTTCTCACTGATGGCCGTTAGCGCATTCTAAAACCAACAAAACTTTAACATTCGATGACAGAAATGTCAAATCACTTAACATTGAAACGATGAAATACATTTAGAGTTGCATTTTCGCTTATCAACTATTTCCCACTCTTCTGGCGATAAGACGTAACTACTTATGTATGTGTCTAGTGATGCATCATCTACATCGCAGCTAGACCTAGATCGAAAAGTATGATCCGAAAACAAGGAAACTGTACACACATTTCAGATAATGTGGCTTTTATTTGCTTTGCATGACTAGTAGTTTGTCCGTAAGTTAGATCGTCCAAATTTTTCCACGTGGAATCATTGAAATTGGTCTCCACAATTTATGGCCCGGAAGGAGCCAAGAATCACGTTGCTTGAGTAATTTGGAATGCGTCGAATGAAAACAAACTCTGTTCATTCACCGAAAGCGTGAAAATGTGGCTTTAGGGGAGAGGAAGAAAATGGAAATATCGCCGGCGATCTGACAATAGCTGCTAACATTTTTGATTAAAATAAGGTTTTCATTTCGTGTATTTTTAGTACGTTTTTGTTCGTTATTCTTCAAGTTTTTGCCCCTCCTACCACCGGAAGATGAGAAGATATCAAAAATTGAGGATTAACTAACAGAAACGTACAAAAAATAGAAGAAAAGATCACAGACTGACGATAAACAAGCAGTTAAACAAAAATCATCCCCAAAATCAAACACACAACCGCAAAAACACAAAAAACACTACTGGTAAATTTGTCTAAAGGATATGGAGGGCACGTAGTCTAGTTTTACCAATCAACCATAGGTCTGTTCCCGTACTACGATTAATTGCAATTAATTACAATGAAGCGTACTAAAACGGAGTACAAAAAACGGCTTCATTACAACTAATCGCAATTAATTGTAGTACGGGAACAGACCTAATGTTGTTTAAATTATTGCATTATTTCGCTGTCCGGATTTGCCCCCGTTTCCAGAAAATTCAAAAAAAACTATCTTTGCTTGTCATTATAAGTGCGCCTTTATCGAAAGCTGGTTAGGATAGTAGCATTAAGCACAATATCAATCTTACCCCAGTTGTTGTTTTCTATACTACTATCATAGCCAGCTCTCGACAGAGGCATTCCAATTCTTCGCAGCCCATTTGAATGAGTTCTTAAGGTAAATTTCGAAACTTGAATGAAATACTAAACGACTCGTACTACATGTTTACTAGCCACTCATGCACGTGGAAACTATGGACGACAGAGCCTAAACGAGAGATAAGGAAAAATTGTGAATCTAATGCTCCCTTCAATCCATCGATGGTCGTTCACCTTGGAATGTTATGCACTGTGAAGGTAAAAATGCATGTGATTAGATACAGCTCATCTAATGTGGATGTACCAAATCGAGCAGGCGAGTTATTGTTCGAAAGAATACAGTTCAGCCTGAATGAAATAACTAATCGGCACTGGCTAAGAATTTCATTATTTCTTTGAATTTAGTAAATAATTAAATTGTTATAAAATTGACAATTCGTTGAAAAGCCTTTTTTTAATATATTTTGGTTTGACTCGTCAACGAAAGCAAGGCAAAGCTGTCGCACTACGGCCTGCTGCAAGATTTTGGTTTGAAATTGATAGAGACTTCGTTTCGTGGTGGTTCCACGAGCAACTTTCAGAGCAATTAATTGCCCGAAGACTATTGCCAAAACTAATGAAGCAATTAGTGGAGCAATACAGAGCAACATAATGCAAATTTGGCAATATTTCAGCACTATGGCAACGTTTTTCAAGATAGTTTGTATTGCTCCTCTCATAGCTGCCGTGTTTTCACTGAGCTTGGAAAACTCCGAGCAATTGTGGTTCGGTGAATGCAATTTCAGTTGGAACTACTGAAGACGTATAAACTAATTTATAAAATAAAATCAATTCTTCAACATTTACTGTGCTATGAGATCCTACTTTTAGCTGCGTAATGAGATCCAATTTATTTTGTAAATCAATTTATTTAGCACAACATTTATTTTTTCTACATATGTATTCACGTAGAACATCAATAATTGATTCGCATACTTTTGGGATGAAGCTTTGAATTGCCCTGACTCGCATAAACGTTCTATCTACATTTTTGTCATTTTTGAGTTATTACCGGACTCAAAAACTACATACAGTATTACATCATTCTGCGAAATTTCAAAAACTTATCTTTTGAGAAAGTATGTTAAAATCACTATTGAAAAACGCACTTTCCGTATATCTCCAGTACAAATCCAAACACAAATCATTGAATATCTCGAAAGCGCTCAAATATGTGTAGATAGAACGTTTATGCGAATCAGGGCATCAGGAACGAGTTGACAAACAATGGATCCATACCGTCTGTTGCTGATGTTGCCGCATATTTTTGTGACGTGAAAATTGTCCGAAATTACCTCAAATTGGTCAATTTTAATTGCTCGTCTAAGAGTAGCTTAATCAATATTTGTACATATCAACTAGCCCCTAATTTGGACAGACAGCTAGATTAGCTCAAAGCCTGGGGTGAGGTTATTAACTTTCTGGCTCTTAGATTTTTCGCGTATTGAAATATAATCAATATTTGCATTACCGTCTAATATATTCTTATGTCCGTTCTTAAGAACAATGCCTCAATTTTCTAATCTTAATTATATTAAAATTAATCCACATATTAATCCAAAAAGCTTGACATTAATCAACCTATTAACCAGCCAAAAAAGCTCTTTTTGGCTTTATAAGCTAAAAAAAATCAATGGTTTGTCAGACATATCTCAGTATTTTCTTCATTATTTACCGCTCGGAGGAATATCGATATGTCAAGGTGGTTCGACCTTTTATCGATCCAGTAGAAAGGAAGGAAAATTCAACCAGGGGCATTCTAATAATTATTCTCCAAGTAAATACAAAATAAAGAATAGATTGAAATATGTACTTTCGGTGCACCAACTGTCTTAGAAATTTTTAATAGAGATACAATGACTCAAAAAAGTCTTCAACATTGCAGCATTTCATCCAATTACTTCATGATCATGTGCGAAACAATTCGAAAACCTCCTCAATCGTAATGATGTGGGTGCGGCCAACGCAGTCTCGCATGGGACCTTGCTACATCGATGAGGGAATGAAATTTTGGCATGCATATGTCCGCTTCGATCCCTGGGTGAGCACGTACTTAAAAAACCCAGCCATTAGGGAAACGAAAAACGATATTTCTCAAAATATTGCCCAACTACTATGTGCTCTGCATAGCTCGTGGTCATTGTATGTGAGGACCAAGGGTCATTCATTGTCTGAAAACATTCATTTTTTATGCTTAATCTTGAAAAACGTGCATCATCGACCAAGCGATATTAGTACATTTTGGGCAAAAGCATCGCAAGCAATTACTGGGTTGCATTGTTCAGGGATTAGGACCCAGATCTGCATGATGGAAATGAGTTGTTTGGATGGTAGTTGATTATAAGCATAACAAGTCGGACGTGTGGCAGGAGCACAGTGGTCCATGTCCAGCTGGTTCCTAACGCATCCGTTAAAAAGTATCAATTTTTCTAGTCGTTCGCTTCGGCAACAATAAGATGTTTTTTTTTTTTGATTTGCGTGTTGTGCTGATTACAGTTGACAGCCTATCGGACAAATCAATTGCAATTTGCATGTGCTAAGAGGGTAGTTTGTATTGATGACTCAGCAGTTGGTTGCCATAAGCTGGTGACAATTGATTGACGTTTGCATTTTTGCAGTGAAATCAAGTGGCAATGCATGCAAATGTGACAAATAATAAACAAGCATGATGCCGATTTGATTCAATGATTGCAGTTGTGGGTCAGAAAGGCCGTTACCCCAAATATAATTTAGAAAAGCACGGCTTATAGTGAAGCGAAACCTACCATAATAATCATCTACCGAGACGCCAGCTTCCTACCCCGCCTTGCGATAAGATCACGAATAATATGCCATCGTCCTAATAAGGACGCTGGACGCTAAGCAAAACCAACTGTTACACATACATACCTGCGCTCATTATCTCTTTTGCATGCACTTAATATCTTTTCAATATTATCTACAAGAGATGACAAGAGATTATGTACTAGATCAAAGGTAAAATGTTAGAAAACTGGTTTTGTAGTTTGTTCTTAATTGCTCTTTAATCATGTCGTACCCGGAGTAGGAAGAAGATTTGGTCTTCGTTTCAACGAGCCCCAGATAACACGACATGGAGCAAGGATTTCGCTCGTTCGTTGCACTACATTTATAAGACCATATTATTTCTTTTTTTTTCAAGTAATCCAATTATTTGATATTAAATAAGGAAGTGATAAAACTACTTTTACTTTTTAAACTGATCATAACTACACACGTGTGTGCATGGAAAATGACTATCAGTAAAAAAATCCGGAGCATTTTGGTTGATCCTGTTCAGGTCTAGTACTACACGGTTAGAAATTTTCGGATAAATTTGATAAATTTTGGAATGCATATAGGTCCAAACGAAAGTTAGTATGAATCCAATAAGTTTGTTTAAGATCAAACAATTCAATCTGATAAGATAAATTTTATCTGATAAGATAAAATCAATACCAATTATTCATATAAATTGAATAAGACGCTCTTATAAACGGTATCCGAATCGCATATAAATGAAAACACCACATTCTTATTAAATGTATACCATTTAGAATAAGAAATATATCTCTCTATTAATAAAAAAAGTTTTGGAAATTCGGTCGGATTATATTTTTATTTTAAAATGTCGTACGGAAGAGAAAATTATAAAGAACATCGTTTTTGAGGAACCGTTATGAGAAGGAAAGGAAAATGAGACCCGCAGAACATGATCGTCCATATTTTTTTTTTTGTTAAACGACGTTGAAATATTTGTCGAGGTTTGGATAAAACATTTTCTACAGATCTAAGTAAATAAAAAAATTGATCTCTGCGACTGTGAACTTTTTTTGATTTTCGCACGGCTTTAGTACATACGTCCAGTAAAATGTACAATTTAAAATCGTAAATGGTCTGGGGGTTGGTGAGCGAAGCGAGCAGGGGGCGAAGCCCCCTAATTATTTTAATTTCGAGGTCACACGATAAATTTATCCCATTTTCGAAAACCCAAAATCATTTAACCCAAAATCTTATTCTGGTTTTTTCCCTCCTTTTTATTATGAACATATATATTGGGAATAATTATCCATTATGATGAAAAAAGAATGAAAACAATTGAATATTTATGCATTCAAAGATAAAAGTAGGTGTTGTGAAAACACTTGACATAGTACACCAAGTAAAACTTTCGAGCATTAAATTCAATGATGTACTGTGAGATGGATAACGATTATTTGTTTTATTATTTGAAAAAAAAATCGATAGATTTTATTCATATATACTTTATTCAAAGTTTTACAATATTCCTGTAGTTATTAAAGTTGTTCCTTATGGCTACCAAATAATTTTCACAAATAACTTCAATAAACACTTTAATAAACACTTTCAATTAACTTCACTTACTAACTCGAAATGCTAATTACAAACTTACACTTACAAACTTTAAATACGAACTTTACGACTTCCGACGCAAAAGTAATTCTAAATAATTCGTTTTATTTTTTATGAATTTTTAATATGAATTTTTGATAAGTATTATCCGATCTTGGTATAAACCACCCGTTTATACGAAACTCGTACAAAAATTATTCCAAAATAGGATAGAACAATTTTATCCAACGTCAACATATATAATCTATACGAATATTAGGATACATAATATTACACCATTGTGAAGATCAATATTATCCGAATATTTTTCACCGTGTAAAGACCATTGTTTGGAATGAAAATTTTGACAATGGAAACAAGCAGCAGCTTTGTTGAGTACTAGGTGTGCTTATTGACTCCAAAAAAAGGTAACAGCGTCTTAAGGCGAGTTAAAATTGAGCAGCTGTAAAATAAAGGCGAGCAAGTTAGAACAATTGAGAGGCGATTCTCAAAGTTGCTTACTAGTCAGGGGGCTCAACCTGCCAATTCACTAATTAAAAACTCTACTTCAGTAATAATTTTTTGTTGAAAGTCGGTTCCATGACAGATGACAAACAGCTGGTTGCTTGTCCGAACTTGCTCTACCAAAAAAAGGTAGAGCAGGAATCGAGCTTTAAATTGCTTTAGTTTAACTTAGACAAAGCTCATAAAGCATAGTACTGAGTTCGATTTCACGTGAAATTTTCATACAAAATTTCACGTGAAATCTGTTTCGGCGAAAATTTAGCTTGAAAATAAGCAAGAGTGGTACTGTGTTCTTAGCATGAAAAGTTGCTTCGATGTTGCTTTCGCTTTGAAAATATAGATGGTGTTGACACATGTCTCCAATCATTTCACGCCTATTAAGTTTGTGCAGTTCATTCTTTCGAGCTAAAAAAAGACATTTGGTGTTTCAATTTGAAAATGGAGCAGTGCAAATGTCTTTCCAATAAGAAAATCGATCGAAAAGTGAAATTCTTGACATTTCATCCGTCAGAAATGAGCAGTGTCTCTGCTTTTCTCCATTGCCAAAATTTTCGCTCGAAAGAATGACCAGATAATGGAGACATGTCAAAATTTCACGTGAACTCGAACTCAGTACTATGCTTAAGACACAAATCAGAGCAGCATCAGGCAAGTTAGACCAGCTGAATTGCTCATTTAACACATTTTTCTGACATATCTCAACCTAGCTCAACCTAGGGCAGCTCATTGAACACAGCTACTGACAGCTTAAATTGTCAATTTTTGATTGATTCAATTATTAACTGTTGTGCCAAAGAAGTCGATACAGTTCATTTTTCAAATTAAAACGCGTTATTAACATAATAGGTCTGTTCCCACACTTTCAGTAACTGAATTTTACAGAATTTTCCTGAATCATGTGGTGGGGAATTTCATGAAAAGTACGGGAACGCTCTCATTGTATTTCCTGAAAATTGACCGCCGAAAGTGTCAGTTTTCGGCTTTTGGGAGAACAATAGTGATTATTAAGTCATCCTAAGCGGTAATAAATTATCGCCACAAAAATATTCGACCTTCATAGCATCATTACGCAAAAAATATGTTGCTTGCCGCGCACATTTGAAAATATTTACTCCGTTTGACACTTTTCAGTATTTTTCAGTAGCTCAGACCCTACTGAAATTTACTGAAAGAGGGGAAATTTTCAGTTTTCAGTAAAACGGAGTACGGGAACTGTTTCATTGCAATTAATCGCGATTAATCGCAATTAATCGTAGTACGGGAACATACCTAATATGTCACATTCATTTTTGCAAGAATGTTCAGACCATTCTAAATTTAGCGTGAAATGCTTGAGTGAAGAAATACGAACGAACGAATACCAACTATTTCACGCGAAAGCCTTATTACTGCTTTTGCAAAACTTCAAGTTAGTTCGACAAGTTATATACATAGATAAGGCCAATGACACACACGGCGGTTCCATCGAAGTCGGCGAACCGAGTAAGTTTAGCCATGCTTTTTTCACAAGCATCTATATGATACTCCGACGTAATTTGTAACTGAACCGACTCTATAGACGCTTCTGAAAACCGCTGAATGTATCAACTGACGCGTTAAACGCTTCGGTGGACCCGCTGTGTGTCATTGGCTTTATGCTATGGACACGCTTTTCACGAGTAAATTTCCTTTGCTTCCAAATTTTTCTTATAAATAAGTTGAAATATGTGTAAGCGGAAAACAACGAAGAGTACGGTTTGATAATCAAGTCCAATTGAAATTGGAATAGGACCATAGGGCCGATGGAAGTTTAATGAATATGCTTATGCTGGCAATTCTGTGGCTGGGGTGCCATCTTGAACTAACTCTCAACAAAATTCACAGGGTAAGTTACTCTTAATGTAAGTCAAATTTTATAGCCTTTTGGTTGTGTGTGTGATGATTAGTGATTTTTGTGAAGGTTTTACTAAGAGATGCTACCAACAAGTATTCAAATGTTAATGAATTGGTAACGGAAATAAGCAGCAAAAGTTTCAATTTGTAAAATTTTGAAAGTTTCGCGACATTCAAATAACACCCTCATTTCGATCAGTTCAAATTCAACCCGAATGCACATTAACCTGAAGATTACCGGAAGAACTTTAGCCTAATGTCAGTCATCTTTATGCTGCGAAGTAAAAAAATAATTAGAAGTAGGATAATTTCGAGTAGTGTTAATTGATTACCCCCTACTCTCTCACTTCAATACCTTCAGCTCGTTTATTCCTCAATCTCTTATGTAGCAAATACATACTCTGCCCTGATTCGCATAAGCATTCTATCTACATTTTCGCGCTTTCGAGATATTCAATGAATTGTGTTTTGATCTATCCTGGACTTATCTGGAGAGTGCATTGTTCAATATTGAATTAAACATACTTACACAAAAGATAGGCTTTTCAAATTTTGCAGAATGATAGGATGGAATATGTAGTTTTCTAGTCCTGTGCTAACTCAAAAATTAAAAAATATGTAGATAGAACGTTTATACGAATCAGGACAGTATTGGCCAAGGCCAGGCCAAAGTAGGCAAGGGCCAGCGTATGGACCGTCCAGACAAGCGACTTTGGCAGGACTCGCCGTTGCTTTGGTCTGGTCTTGGCTAATATATATTTGCTACATAAGAAGTCACTCTTCTACTGACAACAGTGGCTTACATATGTATGTATGGTTGATTTTTAGGGCATTGTAATCTTTGGTGTCGTTTCGTAATTATTTGAAAAGCTTCGAAATAAAAAAAAATCGCAAGCTATTGATAAATCGCAAGCTTCGCATCCTGCATCTTGATTATGCTGTGGGCTAGTGTTATACAATGTAGGCTTCAAAAACTATGTTACGTCGACGTCTACCAAATTTCTTCTCTGATTTTCCAAAAGAGACAACATTCATACTGCATTTTATTGATTTAACAAAGGTCCCCCATCCGCTGCATTTGAACTTCTTATATTATTTAATTCAATTGATATTTGATTCCGAAGTGTGTTTTCTCTCCTCCGCGACAAATGTGTTTCGAGTTGGGATCTAAATATTTGGCCTTTGATAAGTTTATTGTGTTTGTGGCCAAGTCACTGCGATAAACGCATGGGAAGTGCCACTCTCAAGTGATATCCTTATAAGTGTATTAGTTCCGAATTTCTTGTTGTTTTCATTTTCCATCTAATCTTATTCTTATGCTGCAATCAGAGCTACCATTCCTCACAATTTATAGAGCTGGGATCGCAGGCTGAAAATTTTGATTTGATTCAATATCTGTGTGTAATTTCAGATTTTATTTTGAATACTTGCGAACATTTTTCAAAAAGCTCCTTCCAAGGATCCAAAAGAAATGCGACCCAAGAGATTGCTGTTAACAATCTGTAACGAATCTATGAGAGCCGGCAGCTCTCCCTCAGAAATTAGAAAACGTATAGAAAACTCGTTCCTTCTCTGTTTGTCGGTCGGATGAAAGCGCACTTATAATGGAACATTTTTTGAATTTCTTCTGCTCTTCTGCTGAGTCTCCGGACTGAACTCTCCAAGAAAAGATTTCAATGCACAAGAAGATAGGCCATACGGAGACGGACGCCGCCGAAACTACGATCCGACCCGCTGGGTTCGGACTGTGATGGGTATGGGCCTGGCACGGCAAACGGGGATGAGGTATTAACTGTAGGGCATAGAAGTAGGCCTATTCCGTCCGATTAAGCGTATTCCTCCGCTGTACGTATGGTTCGTTGAAATGTTTTTGGAAAACCAGAAAACAGTGCGCATTACATCGGTGACGCATCCGAACGGTTTTCGGAGTTTCGGCGGAAGTGTCTTGGCTTCGGCTTATTTGTTTTTGTTTTCGAAGCTTGAAGAAAGAAATATCAACTCAATCTACACATGTGATTGGCAATAATTTTCATAATCAAAATATTAGGATAACGATAATTATAAGAATAGCTCTCGAAATGTGCTGAGTGTACCTGTAGTGTATGAGCAACATGTGTCTCAATAACATAGTGTTTACTTGACGTCGAGTTCAACATACAATTATTTTTAATTTCATACCGATCCTAATTTTGGTGAAAGTGCAACACAATGGATACCAGTTCGAACCCGGAAGGACAAAAAGGCGAAACATCACAAGCGGGGCCGTCAGGAAATCCGCCATCGGAACAAACTCCAACAACTGGTATAACCACTATTCACCCTCCATCGCTAACCAGAATCGAGGAAATGCTTCAAAGTTGCGCACTCGCACGCCAGCAACCACCCCCAATTCGTCAACCTATGAATGAAAACCAACCTCTCTTTAGATTATTCTAAACCAGCAATAGGTGGACTCTCGTCTCTAATCGATTAAGCATTTTCTTTAACGTGAGATGTTCCTTCGGGCGCCATTAAAACGCTCGCAAACATTCTTGCGAGCCCAAAATGCGGCCCTGGTTTGGTGAAGTGCGTTGAAGAAAGTCAAAACAGATTTTAGGGCTCACGACGTCTTGAAAGTAATTTCTTCCCACATTATCTTCTTCGCGTTCTTATTCTTCGCGTCTTGTTCTGCTTCTAGTGTGCCGTAGCGCTGCCGCTCTTGTTTGTTATCTGCTCCATTGAAACGCGTCGCGAGACGAAGAAATTCCAAGCGGTAGGGTGTGTGAAAGGAAAAGGGATTGCAAGTCTTGAATGGAAGTTTTTGTTTTGAATAGACGAAGAACTAGAGTTGAGTCGATAGGGTCGACGATTTTGGCTGTGCAGCAGTCTTTCACTGGACCTGTTTTCCTTCGTTCGCTGAACGCAATAGTGAAAAGAAGAAATTGGAGAAAGGGTTTGGACTAAAATACGTGTGGGAAAGGACGCAATTATTTTCTAAAATAATCGTGTAAACGTTGGCTGTTGCCTGCTAGTCAGGAAGCCAGGACCTTTTTCTGTGGGAAGTAGAAAAAACCGAAGGAAAAAAAATTATTTTCTAATTGATATGCATTTACTATGTGATTTTGTAATTGTCCTCATGTGTTTTGTTGGTGAATGTAGATTCACTTCGAGATCATCACTTTTCACGCAAAAAAAAACTTTAAAATACAGGCATGAGTACTGCCGTCCTTAGCATAAACATCCTATCTACATTTTAGTAGCTTTCGAGATATTCACTGCTTTGTGTTTTTTAAATGCTGCAGACATTTTCAAGTGGGATGAAAGTTTAAACATGGTTACAAATACGTTTATATGAGGTACATTTAAGTAAAAGCTTTCACGTTGAAAATATTTGTGGAAGATAGGTTTAAAGCATGTAGGATTTTTTAGTAGGAAATGCAAGGAAAAATAAAAGCATTACTTAACATAAACGCCCTACCTACGGTAGATAGGGTTGTTAAATATTCTTCAATTTTTTATTCCTGCTCGTCCTCTGGTGTTAGGAGGGGCAAAAACTTGAAGAATAGCTAGCAAAAAAGCACAAAAATTCACGAAAAAGTAACACCTTAAATATAAACTAACAAAAATACCAAAAAAAACCGGAATAACACAGCCACAAAAACACAAAAAAAAAAACATAATCGGTAAAATTATGGGGGCACGTAGTTGAGTTTAACCGAAACAACTCTTAAGCCGATCCCAGACATGACCGGAAATATTTCAGAAACATTTCCAGAAACCTTTCTCAAATATTTCCGACAATATTGCTCTCCGTCGGTCCTACACCTGACCGGAAAGTTTATTCATGGTTATGCCTAGAACTATACTCTTCGCGAAACGAATTCAACGGTCAAATCCCATACAAAAAGAGCTTTTCAATTCGTCAGTAAAGCTCTTTTGCATGGGATTTGACCGTTGAATTCGTTTCGCGAAGAGTATAGTACTAGGCATTAGCGTGAAACGTAGTTCAAATCAGAGCTGCCGCTTTTGAGGCTGCATATCTCGTCAGAATCAAAAAGTAAAACGAGTCAATGCGACTATCTGAGCAGCTCCATTTCATTTTCGTCATAAGTATCACAGCCATACCTAGCTATAATACTATTGTCGGTCCCTCAAAAGCTACTTTTTCACACAAAAATTGCAAGTCTCATATAACTTGCATTCATAACGGCAGCACAGTGCGGAAATTACGTCACACCCTTATGACTTTCCGAGACTTTCCCATCGTCGAACGGAAAGCCACTGAAATATTTCCGACAAATCGGGCAAGTCCACTGCGCAATAAGTCCACAGCGAAGCGATCAGCTGTTGAAACTTTCCGACTGATCGTTGGAAAGCCTCGGAAATTGGCAAGGGTATGACGTAATTTCGGCACTGTGCTGCCGTGGTGAATGCAAGTTTTATGAGACTTGCATTATTTGTGTGAATAGGGAGCTTTTGAAGGGCCGAGAATCGTATTATAGCTAGATATAGCTGTGATACTTATGACGAAAATGAAATGGAGCTGCTCAGGTGGTCGCATTAGGTCTGTTTCCGTACTTGAATCTATTATAATATATTAAAATAGATTCGCAGCAAGTCGTTTCCGTACTTTTGCTGCAAGCCAAATGCAAGCCAAATTTTGCAGCAAAAAGAAGCCAGCTGCCAAATTCTGTTACTGCTGCAGTTTGCTGAAGTACGGAAACAGACCTATTGACCCGTTTTACTTTTTGATTCTGACGAGATATGCAGCTTCAAAAGCGACACCTCTGATTTGAGCTACGTTTCACGCTAATGCCTAGTACTATACTCTTCGCGAAACGAATTCAACGGTCAAATCCATTACAAAAGGAGCTTTACTGACGAATTGAAAAGCTCTTTTTGTATGGGATTCGACCGTTAAATTCGTTTCGCGAAGAGTATAGTACTAGGCATAACCATGAATAAACTTTCCGGACATGTGTAGGACCGACGGAGATATATATTGTCGGAAATATTTCAGTCGAAGTGTTGTTTAGCGACCTCTGGAAAGGTCTCGTAGTAGCAATTTTCTTCAAGAATGCCAAATGTATTCAAAGAGAGGTACTTAATTATTTTCGCGTTTTTAATTTGTTGGTTTTGAAATAAAATACTAACATCCAAAGAAAAATACCGCATCAATCTAAACAGGCAGAGCATGCTGGTTCTGGAGAAGGAAGAACAAGTATACGATTTTTTGCCGTTTGTTTCTCGTTTATTCACTGTCACAAGTTTTTCAATTTTTGATTTAAGACAGCAGAAATTCTGTTAAAAGAAATTTTTTTAAATAATCAGCACACCCAAACAGTTTAACGTTTTATCTGAGTTTTTAATATCTTTTAGATACGTCGTTAATTGTACTTTTTGCAATAAGAGAATTTAAAAAAAGATATTAATATGTTAATAATTATTTTATTCAAGTGTCTGATATTCGTATATTTGATTCACCGCCTTTCTATTTAGAGCACCTTTAGAACCACCCTTCAAGTAATCATTAGTCTCACTATTTTCACTTTGTCTGAAGTCATAAATTCTTTGCCGCTCTGTCTTGCAGGATCGTGTACATCTCATACTATCCATCAAATTATCTACTGAAGCAATTTGGCATATTGTCCAATATATTTGCATGAAGGTACTTTTCTTTGTGAAATCATATGCTGTCAGGCAAGCAATACAATTAATTAGTCACCTTGCTACTACCACTCGGAAAATAATACAGCATTGCTGTCAAATTCCTCATAAATTTTCTAGCTTTTTCTGAGTAGTTTCGTCTGACTTCCTGTAACAGTAAGGAGTTGGTTAAATCTCCTCTTCATACTTTTGGTGACTTTAAGATGACGTTTGTTGTACCTATATCAATTTGTCTGTCGTGACTTCTCCATTATTTTCTTTTTGTTTTTTTTCACAAACGAACTTCTTTCGCATTGACAATAATAGAAATCAGTGCTTTGTTTTCTCTAGCGTTCCTTCGAATTCAGTTTCCTCTTTTCGATTTTTCCATCTGTGCAACCAAGGCCCCCTAAACCAGGCCAGATACGTCTTGCAAACAGCTGATGCTAAGGATACAGCTCAAGGTTTAGTTGTAGTTTTGATGTTTTTGCCGGTTGCCAGTGGCGAATATTCTCTATACTGTAGAAAAAAGAGATTGAGCGAACTGGTTAAAGATTTTTTCTTGAATCCGCCATTTTGCACGTACATTACTTTTGCGGCCGGCATGGTTTAGAGTACCACAAAGCAACATAATTCTCATCAATTTCCGCTCCTTGTAGATGTTTTTTTAAGGAATAATAAGCTTTCTTCCATCACTCGTTACAATATCCGCAAAGCTGATCTCCTGAAAATGTCTACTGAGACAAGTCGTATTAATTGATTTTCTTTTTCGCGGGAATAGGATGCCGTCAAAGTTTTGTCTGCTGCTCAAGTCTGTTCTTAGGTTTTTCCCTTGTCACACTTTCTCATTTACCGAATGATGCAGTTTTATTCACATTGAGTGCTTCCGATACTGTTAAAGCCAAAGAAAACGTTCGCCAAAAATTTAAAACCCAGTTTCACAGCCTGATCTTCTGAGATTTCAGAGCCACTTAGTAAAATAGATTTATCAACCGGATAGTTTATGATTACTTTTTTTTGTCATCCACACTGAAATCTGTTTAAACCAACGAAAATCGTCCAGGGCCCAAATCAGTCCTCCTTAATTTTAACCCTCTGTCCCTGATTGATGATGACACAGACTGTTTCCAATCTATTTACTAGCTTTCCCTCTTATTCCTTAAAAAAATGCATTAAACGATTCGCCATTTAGATATTTGTCCATTAACTCACCTGATATAGTCTTGTTAAGTACTCTTTCTTAGGAAGTCGAAATTCTGATATACTGCCTGGGCTGCAATAATTTCGCTCCTGATGGTATTTCAAACGTCTCGGCTTGAAATTACAGCTGTCAATTATACGAACGATTGCAACACGTTGCAAGTTGATTTATATATTTCAACCAAACAAGGTGTACAAAAAACTCAATTTTGTTTGAACATCCTGAAGCGTGATCCATATATAAGAGCGTATGTATTTTTATAAATTTTATCTGTTGATTCTCTGTTCGTCGTCCAACACCTCAAAGACCCTAGTTTGGTGTTTGATCCCAAACTGAAATTTGATCTTCATATCATGAATATCATGAACAGGACCCCTAAAATTACTGACTGTTCCCCTCGTTGCGGGAGCTGACCACCAGATCGTTGCGTCGTGTGTACATGACTCCATATGCTTTCGAGGCATTACTGCAACTAATAATAACTTGACTTGGTCGCCTCTGCTAATCATAATTATATCCGTAAAGTTAATAGCCTTGTAGATGAGCCTTTGTGACCTTCAATTTATTTGAAATATCTCTGGTTCGAACATTTTACAGTCTCAATTTCATTGAAAAAAAAACTTCATTACTCTCTTTCAGTTCATATTTCCCCTCCTTTGCCAGCCCTCCTGTTTCATCTGCTACAAAACTGGGTTGGAAAATTTGTGAATTCATCTATGCATCTTGTGCTACACTGATAGAGTACGATCTTTAACTTCTTTTTAGAACATATCATTGGGACGGAACATCCTATATTTCAAATATCACACTTGATCTTCATTTCGAAATCAAAGAGCCTTTTTGATTTGACATTTCATGTTTTATAAGAATAATGCACAGGATCATACACACCAAAAGCCAAACTCAATGTTTCCAATCTTTTTGACGCTATGTTGCTAATAGCAAATACGAGTCCTCTAAATATAAAGACATCCAAAAAATTATGCAACGGCTAGCAAAGTGGCTAGTCCTTTCACATTAGACAGACACAAAAAGTGGAGGGCCAGTCGCAGCTAGATTATGTTCCTTTATTTTGAAACCCTCACAATACCGTCGCTAACAAAAAATTGTTGTTCCTGGTCTCACAGTAGTCAAGCCCGTTCAAATATGTCATTCCTCCAAATTTTTAATTATTTGGCGAAAACTCAAAACTCGCTGTCTTCATTTTCTCTATCTAAAGCGAAGAGGCTTAGGTATTGAATAATTGCGAAAGGTTTTTGGTATTTCTCCGGTGGATTCTTTTACGTTTTATTTCTACGAAATATTACCTTTTGAATTGAGTCGCACAACACTCCATTTAAACTACCTGATACTATCTTAATATCGAAACAATTATGTCACGACGAGAAACATCTGCAAAAAGTCCACATCGCATTGAGTAGGTCCTCGAGCTACTTACCGCATTGTGTGCACCCTTCGAAAAAATTGCAACCCGTTTTCTCGAAGCCAGCAAAAAACACGTTTTCCTTTAGAATTCCCAAACCGGACGAAAATTCGCCTCGTCTGCGGATCGGTTTCTTATGTTGCGGTAGACTTGATACCTGCATTTGTTGTTTCGTCCGAAATGAAAATTCCAATTCCATCACTGACTGACTTTTTTACTTTTTGTTGTAGAAATCGACATATCAGAAACGCTAGGAGTGCGTCTTGGAACATGCAAGTGGTTCAATGTGTCGAAAGGTTGGGGATTCATAACACCTAAGGATGGCGGCCAGGACGTTTTTGTGCACCAGGTAAGTAGAATACCACCAGTGACTATCACGAAAACCTTACTATACTGGGCTGAAGTACGCGAGTTGAAAGTTTTTTGAGAACGACGGTAATGCAAATTGATTATCTCTTGAAAAAATTATCATTATGATTGACATAACGACCTGTTCTTCATCCCTTGTTCTATTCCTCAAAAGTCGTCGAAAGGGTTGGTACTAGATGTTTTTTTAGTTCCAATAAAGTTGATTAAAGCAGCCATACTTGCTACGTAAATAAAGACACATGGAAAATAAGCTGTGTTTAATGAGCTGTTCTAGGTTGAGCTAGGTTGACTTATATCAGCAAAATTTGTTTGATGAGCTATTCGGCTGCTCTAATTTGCCAGAAGTTGCTTTATTCTATCTTCCTCTAGGTGTGTCCTTTAAGTTGAACTAGAGTAATTTACAACACGATTTCTGCTCTACTTTTTTTGGTAGAGCAAGTTCAGGCAAGCAACCAGCTGTTAGTCAACTGTCACGGAACCGACTTCCAGCAAAAAATTAAGACTGAAGTGGAGTTTTTTATTAGTGGAATGGCAGGTTAAGCCCCCGACAAGCAAACAACTTTGAGAATCGCCTCTCAATCGCTCAACTTTTCTGGCAGCTGCTCTATTCTTTGTTCTGCTCATTTTTTCGAAGTCATTAATCACAGCTATAATTGTAATTTACTGTACCAGTTGAGTATTAAATTATTGAAGAAATTCGACCAGTGGTCTGAAGCCAAACTACAGTTTTTAATGATATTTCAAAGAAAGAAAAATTTTCAATTAACACTGATATGTTTTCGATTGCAACTTAGACAGTTAAATTATTTTTCTCCAGAGTGTCATCAAAATGCCAGGTTTTCGATCGCTGGGCGAAGACGAACTAGTCGAATTCGAGTGCAAAATTACTGAGCGCGGTCTAGAAGCTACACGCGTGTCCGGTCTTCAGGAAGCTGATTGTTCCGGAAGTACACGGCGGCCACGAACTGGTAAACGTTACCGAAGGACACGATGCTATAATTGTGGAGAATTTACAAATCATTTGGCAGCTGATTGTCATCTAGGGCCACAACCAAAGCGCTGCCATAACTGCCATAGTGAAGACCACTTGGTAGTGGATTGTCCCAATGCGAAAAAGGTAAGTTTTAGTTTTTCTCTGTGCAGTGGTTTTTGACTAGGAAAAATCCGAAAAACGACGTGATTTTGTTCTTAACTGATTCTTATCTCCGATTTCACTTCGAAAATGACGAAAATGGAGGTATGAGGAATTTTTTTTTATTTTGAAGAAAGAAAGTAAAATTAATTTTTACTAAAGAGATTTTTCTATGGAAGAGACAAATTCACTGTTTAAAATACAAAACTATTTGAAAAATATAACAAAAAATATATCACTTGTAACTTCCAGAAATCTTTCAAAGACACATCTGTGGCAGAGCGTACAGAATAGAAAATAATTCTTGTATCCGCTAAAAACCGTTGAGGTGAATGTATATGCAAACGTTAAAAGTCGATTCATCAAAGAAAACCAAGAGCTTTCGCAAATGACTGAAAAATTTTGCCTAGGATATATAGAAAATAAAAAGTTTTAAGCCGGTATAGTTTGAAAAGCTGCAAAATTATTTAAGGCGTAGTTTTTTACTGTACTGCAGATTGCGTGCGTGTGTTAATTTAAGATTTTTTCTGTCAAATAATTGTTAGAGAGAAGTGTAAATATATTTTATAGATTGTATTCGACTTTTTCATTTGGCCATGCAGATTAGTTCGAAGTTGATAGACTGCCTGATAATATATATGATAAAAGTAATATAGAGTAAGTAAAGGTAATAAGATACAGTAAAAGTAAATAATGTAGACTGAAAATTAAGAGTTTTGCAGGCAGCAATACAAAAAACTCGTGGCCTTTCGAAGAATCAACATGGGTTCCGTAGTGGTCACTGAACAATAAGTGTATGAATTTTGCAAGTAATCGGTGCAGTCCAGGCAGATCGTGTTTGTCGTGACCCGGGTGTCTGGAACGCTGTTAATTCAGCGAGATGGGCAGATATTTTAGAAGCCCTTGAGTGAAATTTTTAGGTAGAGGGCTATCTATCTACTATAACTCCAGATTATGTGAAGTTCTGCCCTTATATGTATATGAGACAAACCAGGGAAATGTCCGCAAAAATATAACTGCCGGAGCATCATAAGAGTCATTCTCGGGCAAGATCTATTGGTGCATACAACGGTTTCCTGTGCCTTGAAACGCCATAAGATGTGCTAGATTAGGTGACATTATTCAGCTTAAATTAAATCAACTAATGAGAAGAGTTGAAGGATGGACAACCATGGTTTCCAGCTGGCGATCAAGAACACTGAGATTGTCATGTTAACGAAAAGAAGGAGCCAAGGATCATACTCATGACGGCGATGAGACGATTGTGGAGGCGATGCCTCATTCAGAAGACGCTGGGATACGTGTTTCAGTATATATAGAAATGATATTGCGGCTGAAAAGCTTCTTACAAACTCCTCCGGACACGTGGGGCACCTGATATATGCTAGTTGCACAGCCGAGCTGAAGTTATGCGAATGCGGTTCCACATTGGACTCCTGTGGTCAGCGGGTGATACTTTTTAGTGAGTAAGAATCTCACATAGTCCAACATCTTTCGCATGTAATATTATGAAGGTTTTTCGACACCGACTCAAAAAACAAAAATTAGCTGTAAAATAAAATTAGTAGTAAGTATTTTACTGTGAACTTGTGTTTGGAAGATGGCTGGGAAATTCGGAGGAGGATCCCGTTCAAATGTAAAAGTTGCAAAGCAGGAGAATAGAAGAAAATATGTGCATGGGCTAAAGGTTTTTCAAAAATAAGGGTGGCCCTAATTTGCCCAACGTTTTGCCACTCAGTAATCAATGACAATACAGACGAAGATAAATAACCGTGAGGGATTTTGATAAGGGAATACTCATCAAAATGAACTGTGTGCTGTTGGAGGGGAGGGATGCTTAAAACGATAAGCATTTATTGTAAGGTGGAGAAGAAAGACCGCACTCAAAAGGTGGTGTGCACGTTAATTCCCGCTTAACTAATTCAACAGCATCAAATTGTTGCAGCATGCTGAAGCGGGGTTGCTATAGTTGACTATCCAATATAGAACGAACTAGGGTAATGAAGAGACGAACGTATCTGGCAGGAGCGTATCACAGATCCAGCAGCCCGAGAAAGTGTTTTAGTGTTAAGACGTGAATATAAAATTTCACTTTTAACCAAAGGTTACGCCAAGATTGGTGAAACCTTCAACAAAAATGAGTATAGACCACAAACATATAAAGAATGTAAAGGTTATTGAATTATGATCATGGCTCCCTTCCTGTCTATAAATCAGCTTATTAAAGCAAACAATATCTAAAGCTTATCAAAGCAAAGAATATTGATACGGGAAACTCGATCGTTTTGCGGAATAAGCCTCCAAAGCAGAATCAAATTGGAATTTTTTTTGGAAAAAAAAAAATTGGAGATGTTAAAATTTGTCACAACTAGCGTAAATAAAAATTAATGATTTCCAACTGCAAGTGGTCACATAAGTCAAGTATGCACTGTGTGCTGGTGTCTGATGAGAATCAATGCATACTTTCGAAACTTTTTTGTCAAATAAAATTTTCAATGTAAATAAAAACAATTCCAATATAAAGAATGACTTCAGTATAAAGCATTAGACAAGGAAAGCATTTTAAAAAATTTAAAGATATTCAATTTAAGCTGGCCAGCAGTGTGCTGCAATTGCTCAGGAACCAGAAAAAAAACAACCTGCGAGTAGATCACTGGCGTTGACTTGTGGGAACTTATGATCCTTATTAAATACAAAGTCGCATGGGTCTCAACGATTGACATTTAACCAATAAAAACCCAATAAGAGTTATATGATATTAAATTAAAACACTGCAATAGATTTTCTTGAGTTTCTTACATCAAAAGAAGGTCTACAAACTGAGAACATGATACATTTATTTGTGAATTTTATACAAGGTGAGCAAATGACGGGAGCAAGTTTTCAGTTCTTATCAGGTTTCAACCGATAGCCGATGAAAAACGTCTTGTTCCCGCTTTCGTTTTAAGCAACTCTCCTTTGCCAAATCGACAGCAAGTTGTTCGCTAGCTTTGACAATTGATTCTGAAATTAGAACCAGTTTCCGCAAGTCTTTTTTCATCAAACCATTGATGCTCTTCTGACATAGCAACCCCATCCACTCGGCGGCTGTTTCCGGTTCGTTGATGACATTTTGCCTTCTTTGATCACTTCGATCGCTGGAAATTTTTTGATATTTGATTGACATCTTGGTGCAGAATCGAAAGACTGATTTTTTTGAAGGATTACCCTTTTTAGTAAAAAGTAATCTATCCTGACTTTAGGCGAGCTAATTTATACAGCGTGCTTTAAGTATTTTAAGAGGCTTTAATGATTGACAGCCTAATAATTAGCCACTAATTTGCTTTTAATTACCCTAAACTTGTTTTTTTCTTAATGACCACAATTTCATCAAATTGACACGATACACATGTTTGGACTTTTTCCTTATTTTTTCACTAAAATTCCGTAATTATCGTGTTCCTAATTATGGTTTATTTATATGTTGGTAAATTGCATCACTTATGTTGCCATTGCAACGGTTCCCATAAAGATCCAAATTATAAAATACCATAACGCGTACCTGATTCTTACAATAAGGATTGTGTCCTGTGCAGGTGTCTACCTGTACCATTATTGTTTGTTTCAAGTTAACTAGAAATATTGTCCTAATGTTTGCAAAATGGTGAGGAAAATTCAATTAAAAGGTAGCAAGATCCGAGTGAATAAAAATAATTGGTATGAGTTAATCATTTTACTGAAAGACCTCTAATAATTAGATATATTTTACATTCTTGATAGATATCGATATTTTGCTTTGTTTATTTACTTTTTTATTCTTTTGTTTTATTTATCTATTTTTGAATTGTTACTCCTAACTAATTATATAATGAAACGAAAACATTTGCAAAACTTGGCAATATAGAGGCTGAATCAAGAAAGCAGGTTGCTCTATTTTACTCGTATGAACTAGAGATGGGCAAAATGGCTCATGAGGCATAGCTCTTTCTTACAGTGCAGCGCCTGAAAAAAGCACAGCATAGTCTGTGAGCGAAAGCTTTCGTTTGAATAAACTTAATGAAATGCGAAGCGAACACTGTACTGAGAGTACGGCGCAATACTGTAAAATACTCTAAAAAAGAGCGATCAGTGGTGTGTCATGAGGCATTTTGCCCATCTCTAGTATGAACAGTAGACTTAACTTTAATTTTTTCATATCTCTTCAACTCAATTCATCCAACTGAATTTAGGAGTGGTGAGTGCCTATCCTTACATAAGACAGTTTGTTTTCTGTAATGTTTAACATTCTATCCAGCCCAAGTCATGGAGATGAGCACAAAACATCTAGCCACCACAACCCCAAAAAAACTTTGACGAAAAACAACACTACTTCAGCCAGCAGTTGAGCAAAGACTCGAATGCATGAACGTCAGGCAAATATTTGCTGTGTTGTGCTGGCAAAGCATGAGCCAAATGCAAAATGCTCGTATATTATTGCGAATGCAAGTGGCATTGTCCCAGTTTTTGCCATCCGTTGTGATCGTCCTGAGATGCAACGGAACCTAGTAGATTGCGAAGCAGTTAAAAGTCACTATGGAATATTTACCGCAAAATTCAACAATTTGTCCAATGCGAACGACAGGCAGGTCTGGTCCAGGCCAGCCAAGCCATCCTGAATTGCAATGAAGCAAAGGAATTACTACAGCCATCGTAAATAGGTTGGGCCAGCCGACGTTGACCTACAAGAACTAGCTGAGCAGCTCATCTACGGATGGAAATAAAAGTTTTGGTGCTTTCGACCATGTGGCGCCGTCATCAGTGCGCGGTAAATTCCAGTGAAAAGAATTTGCTGTGTGTAAAATCAAGAATGGAAAAGTAATAAACGAGGAAAGATGTGACGATGATTTGAAGGGACTTGGAAGAGGTATATGATATTTTCCCAGTATCTCTTGCAATTCTATTTTGCTTAAACTTCTGGAACGAGTATGTTATCCTGCAGTTCTTAAAGTTCCCGATGATAATTGGCAAACTCAAACAACGCTTATTTTTTCCGAAAATTTTTCGCAGCGTAGCTTCTAGTATCTCCAGCTTGAGATTTTTCTGGCGCTCATTTTTGTTTGTTCAATTTGATAAATTCTCGGTACTCCACCCATGATTTATCCGAAACACGTCGTCGCTGTGAAATCAAACCGGCATATCTGCAAAATACACATTCTTCACTAGAGCGCTTTAAAGTTTTCGCATGTGGGCTATTTCCACGTGAATGCAAAGCGGCAAAACACCATTAGACGGGTTTTTATTCAACTTTACGATATGCCGGTGCGACATAAAAATAGAGGGGAAAATAAGGAATTTTTTGATACCAAAAACTCAATTTTTGCAGATATGCCGGTTTGATTTCACAGCGACGACGTGGACTCAGCACTAAGTAATCTTACCAACAAATTTTTTACAGAAGCTTCGATTGGATAGAGAGTTATTCATGCGTCAAGACAAGTTCATCATTTATCAGAGTCAGTTTATTTTCGCCAACTAGTGCAACTGCATACAAACTCACATTGCTTTTCCACGTCCAAAATTTCGAAGCTCCTCTGTGGACTGCCGTTTACTACTTCAAATAATAACCTACATGAATTGTTGGACTACTTTCTGTTGCAGCCGAACGAACAGAAGAGTTCCAGTACTGAAATGCAATTAAGTACACGCAAATCCTTTGAAAGCATCCTCCGGAATTTGAATCTTTCCGCTAACTGCATGCATAAAAGTCCCCGAACTTTCTGCCATTCCGAAAACAATTCAGCTTGATCCTAGAACTTTGGCAGAAAGTTTTAGTGTTATTTGAATTATTGCGTTGTTTGCGTTTAAGTCTTTTACCACTTATTTGAAATGAACCGTTTTCATCTGCATTTACTACGGAATCGTTCGTGCGGAAGTTAAATGGCATTACTAAATGACATTGGTTTGAGTTGGAAAACTATCTCAGACTGAAATGGCTATAAGCCTTGATTTTTTTGCCATCTTTAACTGCAAACTCCAAAAATGTACTACAAAGAGGTTAACCAACCAGTCAATTATACATTAATTTCCCGTAAATGCCAGCCTAAGCATAACTTATAAATCCAAAACATTTGTGCAACCAACTTCAATCTACGTATTTGTACTATCTACAAATTAATCGCATACAATCTAACAATCAACACTATTCATTTTATCTCATGGGATCACATACATAGCTCAGTTTAAATTGTTATGCATGCCAGTTGACTATAGGCACTTTCACCATCAAAGATAAACCCAGCACCAAAAGCCCCAAACATTACAGGCATTTTATTCCTTTTATCCGTCTTCATTCTCGTCCTACAGATTCCTTTCCACTTTGCGAGAATGTGACCCAGTTATGCAAATACTCGTTCTCTTAAAACAAAAATTACATAAGATTGAAGCTGAAGCTTTTAGCAGCGCATCTCCCTAGTCATAGCCGAAAACGGAGCCAGCTTCAGAGCTGAACTTTTTGAGAACGGAAGCAAGCTGCCACTGCGAGGACACATTTATCGTTACCATGATACATAGTTTGTCATAGTTCACATTTGATATGACTGTCTGGTGTATTGCTGAGTCAGTGGGCTCACTGGAGCGTTCACGGAAGAACTGGGTTTCGCTGACTACTTATTGATGATGCTGGCTGGCAAGAGTTGCAAATATGTCTGAGGTAGTGAACTCATCACCTTGTGTGATTTATGTTTCATATGATGTTAGTTCGTTTTCTTAAACACTGAAATAGGCGAGGAAAATGAGAACTTGATTCATAATGTCAAAATATTTTACTCCCAATAAGAGTCAAGATATTCAAAGCAAATATGTATATCTTGAAAGGCTGAAAATAACACATGAAAGGTAGACTGTCATTTCTGTACACCGCTGTTGATCTTAAACGGCCGTGTTATGAATCCAGTTGCCTGGATCTGGCTTGGCATATTTGTCATGATCAGCTATTTCAGTCTTATCAGTTTGGTAATTATACATATGTAGATAATTCCCTCCTGGCCGTCTACGCTATCATAGGCAGCTTACAAGTCGATGAAAATATGGAGTAGCTTTAAGTCGTAATCTAAAGTCTTTTTCAGAGAGAAAATCTGATCGGTTGCTGATTTTCCTAAATTGATTACTTTTTGGCCGACATTGGGCTAGTACTTAGACCTGCAATGAACACTTTATAGACGGTACTCTGCAACGGTCTAATTACTGCACTCTATGGTGTCTCCTGTCTTGTGCATGCGATAGATCTACACTAGTGGCGATCTACCAGCGTGTGGTATTTGATTGCGAGCAGTTTCATCTTTCAGCGCGAGCTAGGTACTGCCAATAAACATTTATCGAGCTACTGCCTGCCAAATGGTCGCTTATTTACGTAAGTAATGGTAGCCTGCCTGTAGGCACCTTACTTATTTCGCTTTTAAAGTACGGTCTTGATTTGATTTCAGGCAGGCATAGAGGACTCATTCTACTTTTTCAAATAAGGTAGCTTTGCCGTAACTGTTCCATAGGGCCATGACTACTAATGATGCTGATGTCATAGACACGTAGAGTACGCAGCCTTTAGTTTATTGATGTGAAGCCAATGCTAACGTGTTTCATTTTCGTTCTGGCCAGAAAGGCTGTGCTTACTAGAAATCATGTGACGCTTTGAGGGGGTAAAACTAGTCAGTCCTCTTTAGGTGCCTGGTTCTTTGTGGTTGATGTAGCTATATTATTCTATATAACACTTCTTTTATGGGTAGGAATTTTCGGCAACGCAGGGCTGGCCCTACGTTCAACTAATTTTAGCATACCACCTTTCTAAATTTGTTGTGGAGATGACATTATAAGTTTAAATATTGTCACTAACGCTGATGGAGTAGCGATACTGGACATTTCTCGCATTTGGTCTTAATTCGTTCAGGACTCATACCAACACTTTCATTCAATATAGGAATGCGAACTAGGAAAACCGCATTCAGTTTGAATTGTTTGATCTATACATGTTTCTATTTTTTCACTTTAGTTATGTTTAGTTGATTTATTCTACTCTAGTTTTCAGACCACCGCTAACTCGTTACTCCAATAAAAAAAGAGAGGACAAAAAGTGATCTCAATTTCAAGTCCGAGATCAAGCAAAGCAAAATTTAAGTCACAGAAAGAATACTCATAGAATATGTACGATGTATAGAATTACATTGAATATACATATGTAATGCATATGTACATAATTCATAGTTCTGGTTTTATTGCCGAATTTTTAATATTTTCTATCATATATGTATATCGATTTTTCCGTGCCGCTACGAATGTCTCTGAAACCCACTATTGGAAAAATTCAGTCGTTTAAGTCCTTTGAAACAATACTACTCTTGCGTTCCCGCATCCAACTCGCTTACAGTGTCCTTATGCCGCAATAAAGTTCGATCTACTTCGATAAACTTTATTTAATTACTCAAACTTCTCGAAAAGCGACTGCTGCCTATGTGTGTTTGAGTGTGAATGTGTGTTTATTACAAGATGAACCTACTAGCCATGTACTACTAACTGAAAAGAAATATGGAAAGAAAGCCAAAGATTTTCTTTCACTTCATCCGTGGAGTTCGTTTTTGAGCAAGTTCAAAGTTGATGCGAAATTTGGTCCTTTGGAACTGAATTAACGTTTAGAATCGGATACGACAACACGACACTGCAAATGTGTATGGGTATGCGAAGAAATTTGCTGGCATTGCGAACGAACGATTCTATCATTATAAAAGCCCAATAAAAGTTCGGTATTTTACGCTGTGATTGATTAATAAATTCCAATTGAAGCTCGATTTGAAGTTGAAATTCGCCAACCAAATCGAAATCTCACACGCCCTACCCTCTCTCCGTCATTTCTGATGTTTTCATCATCTTTTTTTTTAAAACTTCATTCGGAATCAATCGAAAATAGCACACTCATGCTCGCCTGGCCTCAAAAACATTTACCACTAATGCCTAGTACTATACTCTTCGCAAAACGAATTCAACGGTCGAATCCCATACAAAAAGAGCTTTTCAATTCGTCAGTAAAGCTCTATTTGACCGTTGAATTCGTTTCGCGAAGAGTATAGTACTAGGCATAAGGAGGAAATCTGTGCCATCATTCCGTGTGTGTCTATTATACGAAAAATGTTGCAAACGTACTTTTATGAAGTTGGCCTGTGATGAGGTTGGAATTTCTGGAAGCAAAATGTTCCGGAACGATTCATGACCACAATGGCAAACATCATGTCAGCAAATGTGCTGCGAACACGACAAACTTGTGTTTACGTTCGACAGCATATTAAATGGAACCGTGAGAATGTTGATGAAGGACATAAAGGACGAAGAGCAGCCACCAGCTCTGCGATGTGAATATACAAATTCACAGTGTATTGTGATGTCCAGAGAGGATTATTGGGTTGGGTCGACATACCGAATTGAAACATCTGGCCAGTGTTTCTGCACTGTTTCGACTTTCAGTGATTGAGAATGTCAAAAGCAAGAACATGAATGATTTGCGGGATCCGGGTTATACTCCGTGAGACAAATATGAACTTCCAACTATGATCGCTGCGTCTCCATAAAATTTCTCTAGAACCCCCAAACTAAATTTGTGCCGAAAAGCCACTTCCGTCCCAGCACTCCAAAATGAAACAGCTGAGTCCCTAATAATCACGCCTGCATTCATTTCCATAAGCAAACATCTCCATCTTCATCAAAGCACCAACGACTCGCAAATCCTTCAGATCCCATGAATAATAGCTAATATTTAATTTTCTTCTCACAGCTTTATCTCCTGCTCATATTGGTTCCCTCGTCCTTGTCGTAGATCCGTTCTAAACTCCTGGGGTTTGCATCCGTTCACGTTCGAGCAACCGACAAACGAAGCTGAATGAATCTTGTCCTACTGTTACTGCGTCCAGAGCACTCGCCTTCAATCAAGCTTTCATCCAATTGCCCGTCATTCACAGGCAATTTAATTAAATATCCGCTGCTGACGTTTGTCACATTTGTCAAATGTTGAGCGTGAGAATCGTGCGTACTGAAAGCTTTTCGAAAACTCTTTGGTACACTCGAAGTGGTTATGGCTCCAGCCTCCTGCTGCCACGTATGTTTGCGAAACAGGTGAGGCCGAGGACGATCAAAAGTCGCCTTGTGAATGAAAGCACAAGCAGTTTCCTGTGGCGGATGTTTGCTTTCAGCATTTACATGGGCCCTAAACTTTGCAACAGAATGGTGCGGGAGACTTTGATGAAAATTTGTGGCTCTTGTCTCATTCACAACACCATGAATAAAAGGCTATTGTAAGTTGAAGTAATTTGGTAAATTGTTTTCACTTAGGATTGAAAGCCTTTTGATAGGTTTTAAGAGACCGCGTTAGGCTCTTTTGATTTAAATACATGTCAATGTACAGGGAAATATCCTGTCTGTCATTTATCAATTGAACGGATATAGCTGCGTATGCGTGAAAAATACGTCTGCTTTCACATCAGCCCTTTCAAATCGAACTCACCCCACAATCAATTTGAAGACATCAATTTACTGAGTAAACTTAGCCGTATCGAGTCTACTTCCGCTTGTCTGCATTTCATTTTTTTATTTCATTTATTTTATTCATTTATTTACCGTTCATCATTCAGGCATTGTGTACAAGTATGGTCTGTACAAAATGGAATCGGAACGAGCATCCAAAGCATGGCAAAGGTGTAAAAAGCATAAAGTCTGAAGGACTTGACTGGAAAACGTGACAGAAAGAAAATTACTCATTCTGCATGCTAAGCAGGTTATTGCACACTGTGCTATTACATCTGTAGCTCAGGACGTAGATTCGAGGAGGCCTTTAAGATTAGAAGATGTATGGAGATAGAGCAAGTACGTGTCCGTATTAAAGTGTGCAGAAGTTGAAGGGATGATAATGACTCGAGGCGTGTTATTTTCGATTACAAAAGTAAATAATGTTTTGAATACTATTATCGAAAGTATGGTGATAGTTATTTTCAATACAGCTTTATTAATTATAGATGCGTGCATTTATGATAACGGAGGTAGTTTGATGGTTACAATAAGGCTTTTTATCAGTAAGATAAACTTAACTGAATTGTGCACTCGCGAATATTTTATTATCATTCTGGTAGTATAATAAGCCTCGCAAGGGGGCGGCTGTTCAAACCCAAATCACGTAAAAACCTATCTATGTTTATGTACCGTTTTTTTCAGCTCCAGTTCAATGTTTTTCCTCTTTATTTTATTATTATGTTTGTAATTCTAGAATAAAAAATGTATTTTTGTATTATTAATGTAGTTTTTAGTTTTTTTCTTTTCTTTTTCACTTTGAACCCCTAATTATGTTTCTGCTAAGTTTTCCAAAGGGACCTGCATTATTTAAAAATGCAGAAAAAAAGATATGTCAATATTTGTCAAACCATACCTGAGGAAATCAAACCATACCTGAGGAAATATACATGATTTTTTAGGAAACGTTATCAATGTTGGAAATGTTTTTGGTTTCATTTTTAACGGTTTGTCATTTTAAACCAAATATTATAATATTAAGACCAATTTGTAACAAAATGATTCAAAAGATGCTCATAGTGGAAGAAGTAAGGCAAAAAAGAAAGCTGGAAGAGGAGGTATCGAGGCAAAGGGTACGTCTCGTACGAAGCAGATGCTAGCAAAATTTTATTTACCTTTTATGTTCACATTTTCTTCCAATATTCCTCATATGAATCTGTTAACGTAAAATTTTCAGGAGAGCCGATTTTAGATACAAGGCTTCCAACGAATTCATATACCATTCACGTCTACTATTCAATTTTAGCTTTGTTTAATGAGTCCGAAAAAATTAGAGCATCTCAATGCAAGTTAAAATAGAGCGGCTGTCAAAAAAGTCGAGCAAGTTAGAACAGTTGAGAGGCAATTCTCCAAATTGATTACTCGTCAGAAGTTCAACCTGTCAATTCACTAATAAAGAACTCCACTTCAGCCATAACTTTATGTATAACTTGCTCTAACAGAAAAAATAGAGCAGAAATCGTGCTCTAAATTCCTTTAGTTCATCTTAGAGCAGGCTCATGAAACACAAATCAGACCAACTTCGGGCAAGTTAGACCAGCCGAATTGCTCATAAAACACATTTTGTTGAGATATCTCAACCTAGCTCAACCTGGAGCAGTTCATTAAACACAGCTAACATCAATGCGTCCTTTAAGTATTGTAATAATCTGACGACTCTGTCAGCAGTTTTCTTGATCTTTTTTCAGGCATCTACATAAGGCATAAATTTCCAAAACGTTATTCTATCTATTTTTGAAACACGCTAAGAATTCACTTCGTAAACTTGGTTTTCAACCAAGGCTTACGTACTCTAACTTGGAATTTGTCTGAGCCATAGAGATGTTTATTAAACTTTTGTTTCATTTCAAGAACATACGCCTGAAGACCCTGAACTACTTCTAAGTGCTTGGTTCGATTTTCGTTTTCATTTCGAGAGACCACGGTGTGCTGCCATCATGGTAAATGAAGAAAAACTCTTTGAATGCCTTTAATATTTATGAATAAATTTAAGGAGACACGATCTAAAAAATGACACCAGTGATTTATAGTTTTCACTCCACAGTCTTGTGAGTTTTAATCCCTGCTGTTACCTAACAAGATGTTCTTTCTCCAACTCTTCGAATTTTCCCACGCATTTTCAATTCCATTTCTGCCGTCATTACAGCTCTCCGCCAGCCACACGATATTTGTGTTATGTGGAGCTTCGACCCGGAACCTGAACCAGTGCAGGAATACGGAGATGATAAAAAGACGAAGACGCAACTCGAGAGCTTCGACCTGGAGCTAGGGAATCTGAAACACTGACTGCACACTTTCCTGTCCCAGTGCTAGATGGCCTCTTTCAGCCTGTAATCATCCAAGGGACGACCGCACAGCATTCAAAGTAGACACGAAATGTTTGAATAACAGCAAAAAATACAGTAGTCGACTACGGCAGGCGAGAAGTGAGACGGATCCTTCGGAGACAGCTAGGATACAAGGGTGTAGGCGACGGTTTCTGAGATAAATTATATCTGAAGGCAAAAAGATTTTACAGTCAGGCAGGAGGCTAAGGAATGCCGTGCCTGCCACATTAGCAGAGATGGGAAAGAAATCGAAACAAGCGGGACGAAGTGTGTCGAGGTACCGGCTCTCAGCGCAAAAGAAAATTAGGACGAATAACTCGTCTTAATATCCTTTTATGTCGTTTCTTGTGTGCACTTTGTGCTATGCTTGTGACGATCTTCAAGTTTGTTCCGGAATTCTTAAGGGGGATATATTTAGCATGCCATTGTGTTTTTGTGGGAATTCCTGGTCGTGGCATAAGTTTTGCTTTCGGTTATTTCTTGCTGCTCCTGACTTTTCATGCCTTTATCTTAATAATGTTGTTTTTTCGAGCATACAAAATACTCAGAGAACTCGAAAGATACGACGATGTGTGAGGTGATAGCACCTGGTCTGTTTATGCAATTTCACGTGTTTTTAAGCAAACTCCTGAATTGAGGTTTGCTCGCTGGCTCATAATTATATTTATCATTTTTCTTACGAGAATATATGTCTGCTAATCAAAGAAGATATCACGTATTCCCTAGGTTGAAAACGCACTTGAAATGTTATGGTGCATGTACGTTGTGGGTGACCAGAGTTATTGGTGAAGACAAGACACTTCAAGAAAAATAAAAGCATAAAAGCACTTCAAGAAAAATAAATATTTTCTGGAAGCGAAAGAGCCCACTTTCTAATATCTTAGATGAACTCGACGCCGTTAGTAATCAGCATATTACAGTAGATTCGACGAAGTTACAAGAAATAAGCACTTGACAAGTAAAACTTTATAGCTGGCAGGCCGAACCGTCATTCATACTTACCAATACGACCATTATGATCGTAAAAGCATGTCGGTTCAACTTCCGCAGAAGTAATTAAATGAAACATTCCCGGTTAGTTGATATTTTTTTATATTCTATAACAATGAAATTAAGCTACAGAAAAAGAATAAGCTTAAAATTAGAAAATTTCGTAAAAAAACGATCTCTAACTGGAAGAAGATCGTATGCATTATCGCCACTGAGGTGGAGCTTGTAATCGCCGGCTATCCATCATTTTATGCCATTCCTCGAATTTCTTCTGGTCTTTTTCGTTCCGTTCGCGCAGCCTCCGCATTTGTTCTTTCTGTTTTTCGTACGCCCAAAGCATTGTGGCTCGTATCATGGCTTGTCCTCTCAAATCCTTTCCGTAAGACCGTTCGGCGATTCCTGCTTGGCTGCACATTTTCTTTAACCATTCTTTGGTTATGCCAACTTCACGATTTGGTGTCTTAGATATCTTGGTCATGTTTCTTCACTAGTGATTTTTGTGTGGTGTATGTCGCTTTCAAGCCGCTTTTGATACCCGTTCCCTGCAGGCCTTCTGTTTTAACACGGTTGTTTTTAAGAAATGATCTACAGGCCTTCCACCATTCAAGGCCGCGTAACCCTCCCCCAGAGCAGGTCCGTCTTTTACAAACAACCCAACAGCAAATATAATTAAACGATCCTGTGAAAATAATCCTCAGCCCTAATTGCAGGTTCACGGTGTTGTAATGACATTTAGCTGGAAAACCGTTCAAACTATTAATATTTTAGGAATTTAATATTAATATTTTACGATTGGTCATTAAGTGAATGGTAAGACTATCCAGGTATTCAAGAAAAACCATTGAAATTTAAGCTGATTTTATTGCTTATGATAATTCTTAATTCTTAAGCTCAGTTATACGAAGCAGTAGTTTTCAAGTGAGATACCGAAATTTATATGTCTCTTTATATTTTTAGTCACAATATTACTCCACTTCGTGTTTTGGATATGTCGAAAAAAGCCTACTTGTATGCGTCGTTTACTTTTCATAAAGTTTTTAGTTGAGGCCTCGTTACCAATGGGTCCGGATTATGCGTTATATTTTTATTGTCGGCCCAAATGAAAGCCTTCATCTTAAATTGGTCATTGCATGGATACACGCTAAATAAGTTGCAGGTTGCATAAGTTTCAGTCCAAAAATACACGGAACAACAAGCAACGACTTAATACAATAAAATCAATTTTTTTTACCTTCGTGGCAGCGGAGTCCCATTTTAGATGCCAAACATAAATTGCCAGAGCTTCGAATGTCGTGAAAACGCATTTAGTCGTATGCAGTGGTCACCGAGCGGTGACTGTTGGCAGATGCGGGTGCGATACGGAGCTAAAAAGGCAAAACCTTCCCTTTTTGGGTTTTAGAGACCGCACCCATAACTAACCTAAACTCGTGTGGTGCTGAGGTGAGGTCAACAAAGTTTTAGTGGCTTTCTACTGGAGCGAAGGAGAGTTATAAGGCATCGAAGCTGAATGTGGATACCGCGAAAAGTAGCAAATACACGAGCAAAAGGATACCGATTCATCTTTGAGTGAAAGTGTAGAAGCTACGTATTTCTTCCCTGTGCACACATCATTAGAATGAGAGCTGTAAGCGTTGAGTGCAGCGCTGATGGAGTAAGATGTGCGAAGAAATTGTTTCGTCCTTGCTGTTTTTTTCAGTTCGTTCTCGGTTTCGTTTCCCCGGTGTCCCGAGCGATAGCTTTCAGTTCAGTTCAAGAGAGTGGAAGCTTTCATCCTTGCGACTCAGACTGATTCAGCAATAGCTTTTGGATTTTCCAGTGTTTGGAACCTGGCTTTCAGTACGTTGCAAACATATACGAATTGGGAACAGCTCCGTGGTACCGCAGGAAAGAAAAGCTTTTTATCGACTGTTATACACGCCCAATGTGAACTGTTTGCGGATGACCCGATCTGAACAAGGAAGATGCTGCGGCTGCATTCAGGATAGCTGCCAAGAGTTCTACAGCGGAAGCCCTGGCCGAAACATAGGTCAGGATCTCGAGCTCCGTCAGTAACATTCTGTTGGGCGCCTTAAAGTGTTCGTTCCCAATTAATTCGGTGGAAACCGGGCCAGTAGAGACAATCTAGTGTGTCACTGGATGTGGATGTGGTATTGAGAATCATCTGGCAGAAAGCCTATTTGAAGTTTTTGACCGTTTATTTCAGTGACCAGGCGCAGCGTACGAAGGCAAACTGCTCCGAAACATATTTTTGTGGTGAATGATAGCTTAGCGAAATTTTACGTAATTTATGATTCATGTGGGAATTGCGATAAGTTGACTGAGGGTGTGAGAGTGTGATTCGAGTGATATTCTGTGTCGCCGTGCAGATGCTACCTTAGCATCTTAGCGAAAGGCAAAAAAACGGATGTGTGGACGAAAGTCGAGCTGCTTCGGGTAAAGATTGTTGTCGAGGTAAATGAGTTGAGTTACGTAATCGGGCAGTGAGATACTCAGTGAAGACGAAAGTGTGTGGAGCTGATTGAGTGAGTGCAACGAGTAGATGCATAGATAAGAATATAAAACGTGCAGGTGGGTTTATTTCTGATTTTGTGTTCACGTATGTTCACTGCTCTTGACGGGTATCTAATCTGGTTTCATTGGAAATTGTGTAACATTCTTCATCGAAAGAAGATTCTGCGGATAATGTTATGTTTTTGAATTAACATTTATTTGCTGTTCAGAATCGACAAAGACCAACTAAATGTTTGAGATGTGTAAGGGAGGTGTGTAAGCTGGTCTTAATAATTCAGACAATGTTTTCAGGATTCAAAGATTGTGCCGTGGGTGTTTGTGGCAAGGTGAAATTTTTAAGAATTATTCGGTTCATGGTGATGTAAAACAAAATTGGTGGGTGAAATGTGCACTGTGAAGTTCCCCGCTAATTTTTAAGGATTTATCGAAACGAGCCCAATACATGGTATTAAAAAAATATTCAATTGAAATCGGATTCCAGTATTAATTTTCTTCAGATTGGGTAGAGTAAACTTCACAAGGTCACACCCAGGCTGAAGCGCCTCAAAAGAATTTAGATTCCACTCACCACAAGATGTTGCGGAATCTTCTCCCCTTGTAGTTTCCGCTTTTTCTTCTTGCAGTGAATACATAGAACAGAGCGTTCTGTGTACATAAAATGAACTGATTCTTCCCAAAAAAACATGCCAAAACGTGACATTATAAATGCTGTATAGATAGAGTTTGTCAATAGATGCGGGGCATGATGTTGACATAGCTGTACGATATATGTAAATGCGGATTTTTCTATTAGATCGGGAGTTGTGTGCGTGGGTTCAAGTGGAATTCAAACTAATAACAAAGCGTTCGAATGAAATTCGTTCTGAAGAGACAAGAGAGATGATCGGGACGAAAATCAGGAATACAAAAAATTTCAATTCAAAGAGATTGTATTTCCGCGAGTCTTTCGGTTTCAAGGCTGCGGGGGGTGTTTTTGCTTTGATTTGTCACTAGAGAGAGGGTTTGAGAAATGTTATTATGCTGCATTGGATTATGATGGATTGTGGGTTATGTTTGAAACATGTAGTATGAATGAGGTGTACTTATTGAAAGACCAGGAGAGCCACGTATGGTTTTAATCGGTAAATCCACCACCCTCAATACTTGAAAGGAAATATATAAAGTTTCAGATTTTCCACCTCCAGATTCGTGCATTTACAACGGAAAGTAGTTCAACGCTTAAGCAATGTCAAGCCAATACTCCTCAATGAAATTGTGTGCATAGCCTGGCGTTACATAAGTTACGCAAACAATTTGTCAGCCAAGATTTCCTCGAGCTATGATAGTCTATCAAATGTTAATGAATATGAAGCACAAAAGCTACGTTTTTTGGATTCCTCTACATCTTTGAGCATTGTATGCTTGATTAATGGTTTTAATGATTCGCGCACAAGACGGAGCTCATTCAAATATATTTTCAATCTGGAAATTATGCAATAAATCTTTTCATTGATTGATTAATCTGAAACAACTGTTTTTCGCAATCTCAGCATCAGCCGACATAACCTGTTTGGAACACTTTGTGCAAAGCGATGACGGACGATTTTTTGGCCGAAAACTCTCATGGAACCAAATATGAAAATGCTGAGTGTTAACTGACACTGTCGACCGCCATAAACGGCCACGATTTTATTCATCAAGCTGTTCCACATCGTAGCCTCGTGACAAACCACTTTCTAATGTGAGAACGCACAAAACTATCGTCTCCGTTTTCTAACCAATTTCATTATAAACAAGGCGAAGTATTAATTACTTTCCGAAAATTTAATTTTTAACTCCCAAAAGACCCTAACCAAGATCTAACCAGCGATATTTTTGAATCAGTTTTTCAGGAGTTTACGCCAAGGCTTCAGCGTAGGAATCAAGATATGATGTCAAAATGAAAATCATTCCGTTTTTAGTTTGACCTATGGCTTCAATATACCACTAAGCAGTTTCCATTGAGACGAGTGAGGCTTTTGAAGCATTTAATCGCCTCAATTATACGTAGAAAGTGTGTTGAATAGCTTGTTTTCATAATTTAAACAAACCGAACTAATCAATCTAAACCAATCGAGCTATTCTTATCAGGGAATGAATGAATTCGAGTTCAATCGCATTTAATTTAGATTTAATCCATCCAATATTTTGTTATTTTGGTTATAATATTTTGTTCTATCTAAATTGCAAGTCCAACTAAAAAATGACCTCAACAATTGAACATATTAAACAAGTTGGCAGCTTTCTTTTAAACCTAGATTTGTTTAACGTTAATATGTTCTTGCTGGAAAATGCAGCATATACCTTATACAAACTAAAGTAATCCCACGATAGCCTCGTACGGGTCTAGGGGTTGAAGCTGGTAGAGAGCTTGACCACCAATTTACACTCAATGTGAATATGAGTGTGGAGTGATTAGTTCCACGACTCACTTTACCCCTGATTTAAATCAGGTACCTAATCAGAGCTAGGTGAACTCAAAGTTTGGTGCGCGGACCCTCGTCCGAACCTGGATTCGAACCAGTGACTCCACACGCGAAAAACAAATGCTCTACCCACTAAGCTACTCAAGCTTCCTTCATACCTTATACAGCATTGCTTAAATATAAGATTACTGCCGTTTAATATTATGCTTCGATTTCTGAAAATCTGTTATTTATTTATTGGATGGTATTCTAATGGAAATTTTGGTCTGGGTGAAATAAAAATAAATGATCTCGCTATCTGAACTTTTTGAGGAACAAGTTCACGGTATCCAGCACACAAGATCAGCCACTTTATTGCAAAGGAGAGACATGATTTTATTACTATTCACTTGGTTGAGATCTGAACCACTGAAGAGATCTTGACGACTTTCATTTTGAGGTAATCAATATTTGAGATCATGCTGCTCACACTTTTAGATGGAATTTGATTCTATGAACCATACTTTTCTCTTCTCTACACGAGCCCAATTTGAGATTTTCTGTGTTCATTTTTATGAATATATTCATTTCATAGTTCATCAAAGACACATCCGAGTGTGTTTGTATCCTTCTATCATTTAATGGCCATGATGGTATTTGCAGTCTGTTTCTTTCTTGATGTCACGGAACATCAAGAAAGAAACAGAGTTCTCTACCCAAGAAGAAATTTTTTTAATCAGAGTTAATTTAATCAGTCCATGTATGAACATCTCCGATTTACACCTATTAACAAACGAACCTCCAAAAATCACTCGCAACGTTCCAATGCTTTGATCTTTTGAAGTAAAAAAAGAGTATACACATGCCGCAAGAATAGTCAGGTTGATTTAGATTTAGCTTCAGTACAAAAGCCAATTTTAAAATGCAAATTATTTTATTATATTGCAAGCCATATGCTTCATGACAACTGAAAGTATGGGAATTTTTCGATTATATTACACTGAGTGAATATGAAAATAATTTAACTGAGAGGTAAGCCAAATGGATTTGGTCAGCGTTTTGGAGTAAGAATTTGTAATTCGGACATTCAATATTCAGTTCTCTGATTTGATAAAATGTTAACTTTCACTCTTCATTGGACGCCAAAATTACCGCTCATTGTTTTTCGTTCTAGCTTTCATGTACCTTGCTTCGTTTTCATAGCAGCAATTATCATTCTCATGCATTTATTGAATCTGGCACCGTGTCCTTATGTTCAAGTGCTCAAATGCTAAACCATCTGCAAATCCTTTTATATCCAGAATTACAGTTAATTATGTTTAAATAAATGTTCAATTTATACTTGTGGATAATCGCTAGTATGCACATTATACGTGTACCCTTCGTAGTATGTCCAAACAAAAACTACTACATATTCATCAGTTTTTGAGCTGAAGAAGCTCTACTCTGTAAATTTTAACTGTCACTCAACAGATTCAAAACGACAAGTCACAAAAATTTTGCCAAAAAGAAACCATCTATTTATTAATCCATACATCTATCTATTAACTCAGCCGCACTCTTCATTATAAAAACTTTCTCAAGGCAGTTGAATATATTTTCCTACCGAGCATTATCCTCTTAACCAGGTGTCAGTTTTTTTTTGTGCTCTTCTTTAAGAAGATTCCACTTCAGGCTAACAATGAAGTCAAGAACGAAGATAGATTTGTGGATTGTGTTAATATTTTCCCTATCGCAGAAGGATGTGAAAGCACTGACGAAGCTCTTCACAGCTCACATTATTCCCTTCATTATAACTTTGTATCTTTTCAGAGGAATACAGTTTTTACTAACAAACATTCTCCATCGACTTGCGATCGACCGAACGAAGTTCAAGTGAAAGGTGGGAAGTTGGCTCGTTTCGCCTGGAGTGGATGAAAATGATAGCGACAATCATTTGGGGTCATTTGATAGGACAGAGACGCTTGTCGTTCAAAACTTCCGCGTGTCTACTTCATGGATGAAAAAAGTTTCGCTCACTTCTACTTTAAGCAATTTAACTGTCTGAGGGGTTGCTCCCCAAGAAGATACCTTGATTAGTGTCTTGTCCGTTAGTGTAACCCTAGTCAAAATATGGCAAATGGTACATGTTATTTGTATATATATATATATATATATATATATATATATATATATATATATATATATATATATATATATATATATATATATATATATATATATATATTTATTTATATATTTATATATATATATATATATATATATATATATATATATATATTTATATATATATACATACATATACATATACATAAATATATATACACTGCCGCATAAACCTTCTGCCTACATATTAGTAAGGTTCGAGATATTCAATGATTTGTGTTTATATACTCCGCGTAAGCATCCGTATAATGCATGGCACCATTACAGATCCATACCCGGTTAATTTCTTCTTAACATTGGGTGTTTTAGGCTGGCAAGGTATACACAGGGGGAACTTTGAGCTTACGGCTTTATAGCTCTATAAACAGAACTTTTTGGAAAGCCTCACATTGTATTCTGGTATTTCCGTAATCTATGGTGAATGCGTGTTGAAGCTTGAATGACCCAGAATGTATAGATAGATCATACTTGCGGAATGATTGCGACGCTCATTGGAGATTCCTACAACCGCACATTGCTAGGGGGAATTTTCGCTGCTTGGAACAGCAGCCAAGCTTACCCTGCATAGCCCTTAATGAATAGTATATAGTGTATAGAATTACATTTTCCTTACCTGTGAAGATTTGAAATACTCTGAAATTTTCATCTTCCTGTTTCATGTAGTAAACATTACTCAAGCCGATGTATGCTCGAAAGTTATTTTCCCCTTATTTTCGTAAGTACTGTTCATAAGCAAATAATGGACTTTTTGGAAAACAGCTTTCAAACGTTACATCTGCATTGCTGAAAATGTTTGCTTCATGCATGCTACAAAAATGCATTACAACAAACCCCGTTGGGTATGGCCTAATTTCGTGTTTCACAAACACAGAGCAAAGAGATCGTCGAGCTTATTGTACAGGTCAACAACTTCGTCGCGCAAGAAAAAAACGCTTTTTACTAATTTTCGAAACAAATTAGTATTAAACTCGTTTCGCCGAAAATTCATATTTCTTTATATATATATATATATATATATATATATATATATATATATATATATATATATATATATATATATATATATATATATATATATATATATATATATATATATATATATATATATATATATATGTATATATATATATCAGCAAAATGATTTTCCGAGATAATCTCTGGAGTGGCCGATCCGATTGAGTTGAAATTTTCGGAGGACGTTGATGTATATAGTAGGTAGGTCCACGACTTGCTAAAATTCAGATATCCTTAAACCTTTTGGCGGCGGCGAGCGTTTTAGTGAATTTTGAGGTATTCCTATATTTCCAAGCAGTGTAAATTTTTGTTAAAACAAATGTTTGAGAATGAAAACTTATTCTGTTTAAAGCTTGCCTATGTTAAAAAGTTGGACATTTTGAGCCGTGTGTGGGTGCAGCGTGCCTAAAAGCAGGCAAGGATTTTTTTTTTCAAATTTTGATTTATCATTACTTCTGACAAAAACATTTGATCATCGTAAAAATTGCAGAGCGTAGTTATGTTGACTAGGATTTAATACACATGAATTTTCAAGATAGTGCGGGTAAACCTGTAGCTACGGCAGGCTCCTGAAAAAAAATCCTTCAAATCATTGACCCTCCTCAAAAATTTTTGATTTTCCACAAAAAATTCAAATCATTGATAAATTTTGACCTTTGTCCATCGTGTTAAATTGAAATTTTTAAAATTCCGATTTGCACAAGAACGGCAACCCATCACCAAATTACCTCTATTTTCAGCACTTGAAAGTTCTGTTCACGAGAACTGACGACCGACGTATCCGATCATGATGAAATTTACAGGACATGTTTGCATTAGCTAGGGCCAGGTCTGATAGAAGTGATTTTGAAATGCAGGTAACCCTGTGGCAGTGGTACCATTTTGAAAAATCAGTGAGAAAAAAAACCGGTGTGGCCTATGTCTTCCGATTCAGCCATCAAATTTTAACAAAATTCACACAGTATTTACTTCAAGTAACATTTGATGAAAATTTAATTGAGCTGCCAGCTATGGTGATTTTTGTCTAATAAATCTTTCAATTTGGCTCAGCAAAGTAAAGCTTTTTTCCCTATTACTTCCAATACAGAACTGAAATCAAAACGAAGTTAATGCAGTAAATAAACCTTAATGTGATCCAAATTACGTAGGATTTTCGTAGAAAATTCATGAAAAGCCTGCCAGCTATGACCATTTTTGTAATTTTGTGGAATTTCTTTACTGAGCGATTATGTCATTAGATTTGGAAATGGGAATGATCCTGCAATGAAAATTAGCAACAAATATTAACGCTTTAAAAATTTGAAAAGTTTTGAGGGTAGTAACCCTAAAATTCTTTTCACCCGTATACCTTCCAGCGCAAGTTTACTGGTTGGGTTTAACTTAACGTGAAGCAGATTTGGTATATATTTTGCTTTGCTGCTGACACAGGGTAACCAGCTTTAGCCATTTTCGTAAATATTGCAGGAACAGATGATTCGAATTACGTACTCATATGCAAAGCATTTGCGATAAAAATAAGAAACCAAATTTTTAAATTTCCCGAGTTTTGAACATTTTTCGGATGGCAGCCTCAAACAACGTTTAACCGCTGAAACTTTCGATGAAATCCTCCGATGAGAACGAAATTCAAAGGATAAGCTGATTTAAGCATGAGCTTGTAAAGGTAAACTTATTGCTGCTTCGTTGGGAAAGTGTTGCCAGCACTGAACATTTTCATCATTTGTGTTATAGTTGAGTTTTGTTGCTTTGGATAAGGAATGGTTGATATGATTCTGCAAAAAAGTGTATTACGTCTCTCCACATTTCTTTGTCACTCAAAGAATATTTCTTCGAAAAATAGTTTTAAAGCTGTTCTGATGCGCTAGACTTTTTATACCACAAGGTGCTTCAATGAAGCTAATCGACCCGCACGAGGTTCTGTTCGGTTCATTTTCTGTTCGTTTTCGGTCGCTGCCGTGTGTGACAAGTGTGAAACTGTGCTTCGGTTTCTATTAGGCACCAAATAGAATACTCCCTGAGCACCAATAGGTTGCGTCAGGTTTCTATAAGGTGGGAATTTATGTCCAGGGAACAGAAAGCAATCAAGATGTTCGCACACGCACGGTTAAGTTTCGGTTTTAACCTGATCAGATCATTTGTATTTCTTTAAAATTCATAAGCTATCAGTTTAGATCTCTTTATTTGAAATATTACACGTTTTACCTAGTTAGTTTAATCAGTTTTAGTTAGTTTTATTATTACTTCTAATTTTTTGAAACTATCAGTCGCAATTTTTCTGTAAAAAATGAGCGATTTACCAGATGTTGATGTGAATCGGCTGATTTGTGCAGTGCAATCTAAAGTAGTGCTGTGGGAGAAAACTTGTGCAATTTAAGACACAGGAAGCATGGAAAGGGATTGTGTGGAAATTTTTTAAAAACTTTTGTGAATTATACGCAAAGTTGAGGAAGAAAACACAAAGCCTAATATGAACCGTGAGAGAACCGTGTATGTGTGAAGTTGTTTCGTTCGGTTCAGTTTGTTTTCGGTTGCAACCGAAAATGAACCGAACTAAATGGAACCTCGTACGTGTGAAACAAGCCTTATACGTAGTAATTCACTTTGACTATCTTAAGAATTGAAAGGAGCAAATCGTCAAGTTTCTCTGGACCCATCTCTATTCTCCAGTGGGGGCGCTACTAGGAGGAGTCACACCACAAACATAGTAACGTTAAAGATTTCAGATTCCATTTCACGCTGACGCCGAATGCCTGCTTTATTATTAGCATCTAGGATCCTTTACCTCGAACCAAAAATTATGAAAGCAGACCGTGGTATGGGTATCGAGACGTTTCGTTTGAAAGTTTGCTTCATAGCATGGGACTCAACAAAACAATTATTTTCTGCAATGACGTGGGAGATGCAAGGAGAGGGAATTCTGTCCGTAGAACAAGTGGGTTGAGAAAAAGTTGAACTACACTTAAGTGATATGTTTGGAAAATCTGAGTGAAGATATGAGCAAATAGATCCTTTGTGATATAGGGAATAAGTTGACGGATGTTTCAGTATCTTTAAAAAGGAGCTGATTCAGAGTAATTGTGTGAAAACGATGTCTTGAATTTCAAATGGGCTCTGTGGAAGATGATTAATTGTGGTTGAAGTTCGCTTTATTTATGTTTGCATATTCTTATCCAAAGATCGCGCTAGGGAGTCCACAATATGTACGAGGTTAGATTCAGTAGATCAATTATTGACAAACCCAAATTGTTGGTCAGTTTTACATTCCATTTTTTTTTATATTCTAATTAATAGTTGAGCAAATCAGTGACTCGAAAACCTTAGCAAGTGCTGATAGTATAGATATTGGGCTGTAATTAGACACATCAGATTTATCTCCAGCTTTAAAGACCAGTACGATTCTAGTCTCTATCCATATTTTAGGAAAAACTCCCGTGCTTAAGAATTTATTTTATATCATGCTGAGAAGCTTTGCACGGAAGTCGGCACACTTATAAATCATTACTGGAGCCATCCCATCTGGCCCAGAACTTTTCTTTAAATCAAGTGTTTTAAGTTTTTCAAGCACAACTTCAAATTCGAAACGTAATGTGAAAATGTTAATATGATGTGAGCAGGTCTCTGACTCTACATATGTTCGATAAGATGTGTTAAAGACACCATCAAAATGTGATGCAAAAAGATTACACAATGAAGATACAGCGGAGGACACTGTTCCATTTAAATAAATTGTTGCAGGATCACTATTACTACTTCCACGAAGATATTTGATGTGATACCAGAATAGCTTAAGATCGCGTGAAACATTATTTTCAAGGTCCAGCAGGTATTTTTTATGACAGCTTTTTACCAACTTCCCACAAAGCAGACCAAAAGACAGTTTAAAGGGTTCCCATATTTTCTGTATCGGGCCTTGTATTTGTTTTTCTCAGCTAGCCGCTTGATGAGTTCCTTAGTATACCAATGCGTATATCCAGGAGGTTTTACATGCTTTTTGGTTACGTATTTATTTATTGCTGGCGAAAACGCAATTTAAATATCTTTGTCGTTCCACATATAAAATTGACCAACAAGCGTACTGATACCTAACGTTTAGTATCTTGGTTAATTTTGTAGTCTTTCCTCCTTTAGATAATATTGAAAATCTTCAACTATTGCATGAGCATTCATTAGATTGGCGACGTGGCTGTCATTGCAGTTGCTACATTGCTACAACTGGAATCGCAAAAACAAATCTCTTAAAATTGAATTCTTTGAATAGTTTACCGATTTCAAACTTCAAACTTTTGTTATAATCTAAACTATTAAAACTTCAAACTGTTTAAACAATTTCGTTGATTCGAATTTCTGGTAGTTAAATTTATTTATTATATCCGCACTAAATTCTTTCAGTCCAAGACTTATGAAATTTTTAATCTACATATCTTAGGGAACTTCCAAAGAATACACTACGCTAATACACCCATCATGCACATATCCTACAATCTCATTCCAACGACATCAAATGCTTCCACGATTTCTTTCTTTTTACTGAAGTACTGACCAAGTGCCAAGATGAACTACGAAGTACTTTCAGAGTTCTCGGGATGAATGAAGTGAGCGTCCTTATTATGTTACTGCCGCTACTTAATGCTTTTGTTATTACTGCTAGGTCTGAACCGGATGCCGGAACAGATAAGTTGTGTGCATGACGGCGTCTTGTTTGACATTGTCCGGTAACATTTCTTATCAAGTCTCTTCTCGATTTATAGTCGAGGACGATCGAAATGAACATAGTCTCCTCTGTGCTATGATTGGGTCTTGTTCGTCGTCGTCAGAGTCTGCTTGGTGAACTTGTTATCCTGTATTCTTAAGCTGAATATTAAATTTATTTCGCTTCAAAGTTAGGTATTTTTGCACAAAGCATCTATTAAACTGAAAATATGATAGACTTGAGGGAGGCATACACTTTGTGCCAGAATGAATATGTGCCATCAAAGTTTTTCGGAGTTTTCGCATATATTTTCTTTAGGAAATTCTTTTTTTAAACTAAAAGCATGTTATTCGTGACAAACATAGGTAGCGTCATATTTTTCATAGGTGAAGATAATGATTTAGAAAAAATGTCGTGTTACTGATGAGTACGGGCCACAAATTTTTTTGGCTCCATAGTTACATCATTCTAAATCAGGGGTGGCCAAACTTAATTCTGGTATGATCGACATTAATTTTTTTAATTTATGCGTAATCGACTTCAAAAAGTTTGTTAAATTAAAAACAATTAAAAATTTTATTAAGGTCTTTATTGATAATAGTATATTAAATACATTGTATTTACTATTTTGTGCAATGTACTTTATCAATAACTATATTGGATTAATTTTTGATGTCGATGCGTGACACTCCATTTCATCAAAAAGTATAATGTAGAGTTAGGCTTGTAAGCACTTTCGCGTAAGTAGTCATCAGTCAGAGAACTCCTAAATTGCGATTTGATGTTGTTCATTTGAGAAAACGTTGCTTCACAAGATAAGTGAAAGCAAAAAAAAATGCAAATATCCTCATTGCCACCAATCTCAATAATCGATATTTTTTTATGGTAATAAAATCCAAAAATAATTTTCATTGGCACGTGCTTTCAGAAATATATGTGATGGTATTGTTAAAATTTCTAGCTCTAGATCCAATGAATTCAATTGTAAAGTATGAGCTAGATCTGATGAAATATCCTCGTTACCCAAAAGGAAATGAAATAAATTCAAAAATCGATTGAAGATTATTGAGATTTGCAAATCGTCTCTCGAATTCTAGATTAAAATTTTCCAGTTCAAAACAAAACACTTCAATATATCATTCACCAGTAGGTTAGGTTAAGTTGTACTGGCTGGTCCATAGTGATACCAGATAAATGGACCAAGTGAAAGAAAGTTCAGTCCAAGCGGCCATCGAAGGCCCCGGACTTTTTCGCGAACTGAAGGATGCCCTTCCGCTTTTGCGTTTTACATTCACCAGTAAGTTTAATGTGTTTTTCTAAATATGGAAAATGTTTAAAAATGGTGCCTATTTAATTGTGAAACAAAAAGCTTTAATTTTGCTTTAAAATTATTCACCGAACTGAACAAGTCAATAATATTTTTTTCTTCTTCTTGTAATTGTAAATTAAGCGAGTTGTAACGGCCCATAAAATCCGTTAGAAATGCTTATTATTTTACCCTTCCATTAGTTCATGTTTTTCTCCCAATGTGTCCAAAAATGCAATAATTTCAGGCAAAAGATTTAGAAATCTTTCCAAAAAGCTTAATCAGCTGAGCAGTAAAAAAGTAGTAAATGTTCATATTCCGAGTCATTGTCTTCAAGCTGACTACGGATTAGACGCCGACTTAAACCTCGCGGTTTTATGGAGTTATCAATTTTCACTGCCACATCCATATTTCTAGTAACATCCCATATTTTTGCACATAAGGCATTATTATACATTGTGAAATGAAATTATATGAAATTAGTAAATTGTTCATTTTGTTTGCAAATGGCTAAAAATCCAAATTTCTACAAATCATAGAAGGTGCTCCGTCATTTAACATAGCCAATTTATGCAAAGAGCAAATTTTTTTTTTTCAGCAATTGGCATAAGAAAGTTTTAGTTATTAATAAAATTATTAACAAATAAAATGTAGTAATTATTTTAGTTTTTGTTTTCTTAATTCGGTATTAACGGATAATTAATACGGTATTCGAGATTTCCTTTCTTGGGCAAGGCGTCTGTAACACGACATATCAAACATATGCATTTACCCTTTTACATAGTAAAAAAAAACTCTTCTCGTTCATTATGGAAATTATATTTTTTGCTTGTTTTATTTTTATTTATTTTTAATTTCTCTGAAATTAAAATTATTAAATATAGAATATGAAAACAACATTTTATTTTATGTAAAATTGAGATTAACTTTTGTTGCGCTGTGTGGGACAATTTACTGCCTCGGTAGCAGAGAGACGAATGCAAATGCAGACAAGGTGCATAGCAAGAAGCAAAAATAAAAAGTGTGTACCTTAATGTATATGTATACAAAATTAAGTGAAGCAATTTTACTACAATGATATAAATCGATAAATTGAACAAATCGAGAGCACAGCTATCTAGGATTTTCCTTTAGGCTTCTCCGCCACCTATGCTTTGCAAGTTTTTTTGTGTGAACTGAAACCGCATGAACTGTCGTATTGGATCTATTAGGCCAAGGCCTATTCCAAAATGTAATGAATAAACTCAGCGAATTTACAAGCAAAAAATGTAGCCACCTAGTCAAATCAACTATATATCAATTGCTTTGTAGGTGTAAGCAAAATAATTCATTTCTCTCGGCGGTTTTCATTTCCTTATACTCTCTGTTCTGAGGTGCGTATGGAATCGGTCTTGGGAATTAGTCACGTCAGCTGTAAAATAGATACCTACATGTTTAATTTTAAATTCATGTTTCATCGTCTGCTAAATGTTTAGTATACATTTTAAATTAACCTAGTAAATTATTTAAAACGTCTTTGATCGACTGTCGAACTGTTCACGATCGACCGGTCGATCGAGATCGACCGTTTGCCCACCCCTGTTCTAAATCGAACAGTTTCATGCCTTCAAGGCCGATTATAGATTACTAGGCATGTGACCTTCTCGATATTTATGGATCGTTTATAAATACACCCACAGCCTATCTTAATAGCAGTGTCTTCTGCGACCACATACCGTTTACCGTCAATCTTGCACTGAGGCCCAGCTGCAGGAAAGAATACATGAAAATCATGGAAAAGCTTGAATGATGGTCTCCGTAGAGTTTATCAGGACTTTAATTTATAGTCTGAGGAAGATGACTTGACTTGCTTGCCTTGATTTGCTTTCCGTGCTCAAAACATAATCAAAATATAATTTGCCCTATCCTTCCTGTAGTAAAAGCAGCTATGTGAAGATGACGATACGCTTACGGGATGATATTGAATGGTTCGTATTCGAATTTCTACTTTTTAAATCATTTTTAACTGCAATCATTACGCACTCGTTTGTAACGTGGAAATTACCCGCTGGAAACATATCTGACCAGACCCAGAGAATTGTAGTGTGGTGTGAAATTGAACAGAAGCGACAGAGTGCAATTGCACGTTATTGTCAGTGAAAACAAGTGATTGTGTTTTAAATCAAGTGAAGGAGAAATTTAATGTAACAGAATTCAAGAAGAAATTTTATATTATTTCAAAGTTTTGAAAGAAACTCCTGGATTCCAGGGCGGAATGGAATAAGATCTAGTTCGACAATTGCATTAACATCTTCTTCAGGTAAGCTTAACCATACATTTTTCTTGCTTTTCTTGTTTTTATTCAGCGAGAATCGAATAATCAGCCTGAAATATTGAATGTGTCATTAGAATACTTAGTAAATAATTGCTGTTTGAGCTGAATTATCACCGACTTGATCTTTCGCTGCATAGAAAAAAGTATCCTCCGACTATTTGCGGATGTTTAAAATATAGCTATTCTCGATACAGTGAATCCATAAGACGAAAACGAAACAATTAGCACAATTATAATAATCGGAAGATTGTGTTAATAATGGCGCTATCTTTGATTTTTAAATATTTGGTAGTATTCCTAGAATATTGAAACTAAAATAGCACATATGATGCAAAGCACTGGATTTACAGTTCTTTGAGACGGAAAATAACTAAAAAAAATTATTTATGCGCAATCAAATTTCTTCTTGCCGATAACGATGAAATCGTTAATAAGATTCAACTTTAATTTTAAGTAAATTTCACATCAAGTATTCAACAAAATTCATAAATTTGTAATTAGTGTGTTTGGAAACAATTTTCGAAAACAACCAAAGTGATTCTGGAGCTCAAAGCTACCAAGCCATATGTATGACCCAGCACTTTTATATGCTACTTTTAATGATGTATTGACTGATGGCGTTGGGACAATTTTTGTAGTTTTATTATGTATGCGAAGGTGGTTTCTTTACAGAGCTATAAAGTTGATGAAATATTATATAACAAAGATATGAATGAGCTTACATTCTCAAATTATAACCACCACCCCAATGCATGAGAAGTATCTAGGGCGAAAACGAAAAAGCGAATGAGCCGAACTAACCATATACATGGCAGTGCCAAGTAATTTAATGTTAATGCATTTTTAGGTCAAAGATCACGGTATAAGCACTTTATCTAGTAGTCATACACACAAAATACATATTTCCGTCCACCTCATCTATATAATTATCAGACCTGAGCATATGCATCTGCACTAGATGTAAGTAGGTGCTTACAGTTAAATTTGATCCCAGTCATTCAGTGATACACCAGCAACTGTCAAAGTAAGATAATGCCAGTAATGATGCAAACGAGCATTCGCATACTTATCTACATTAGTCAGCCTGCGCGATAACTAACGATCGACAAAAGCATGTGCAAGAGCACAGCAGACTGACGCTTATTGTTTCTATATATACAATCGTCACAATTTGTTTGAATAATAAAAGTTTGCGCTTTTGATAAGACATTTTACGACTGTTCCGTTTTGAATTTATCATCGGCTGGCTGATGTTAAAATCTGTAACAGTAGGCTCATAAAATCAAGGCGAAGCATGGAATGGGTTCATTTGCTTTATTTCTTAATGGATAATGCGACGGCACACCATATTCAGATGGTTTTCTCCAACCTAACATGTGAATGGCACTTATGTGCTTCTGGACTAATTGAATTATAAATTCCAACCTGAACAATAAATAAGAGTACTAACAATATTTCGCAAAGTCATCAGCTCAGCTCGACTCAGTGGACTTTGTTTAATAAATGCTCCGCCAACTGTAGAAGCCTAATTATCTCTTCAATATTTTCTTTCCATTCTTCATTGCATCTAATTATCAGGACGGATCTCTTAGCGATAATAACCAACAGAACCTTGGGTCGCAAAGCTATCATCTTCACCACTCTTACGAATTTTCATCTTTTGCCTCTATGAAGAATATTATGCGATCGAATCTCAGATACGAAAACCTTTCTCAAACTCTCACCTTTTAAATCTCATCGTGCCAGGACTTCGGTATAATTTTATTCGAGGAAAGTTATCAGAGCTAACCCGACAATTCTTGAAATAATCTCACCCCTGGCCTGCTGTCGAAACACCACGAGCTCTAAGTTGGGTCAGGCAGCCGTCGACATTCAACAGTCAGGCCAAAAACACGCGCATGAAACAATGAAAGTTTAAGATTTCAGAAAATAGCTCGCCCCTCAAGGTAGGTATCGTTTCCGATCCAAGAAGGATAGAGAATGAATGTTTTGAACGGAATCAATTGCGGCCATTCTCTACTGGACCGAGATCTGTGAAAGGATGGCGAGAGCTGCCTACATTGTAGACTGGATCTGGTGAAAATAACAAATTCGTACCACAAATCGAGTTCTTTATTCGTTCGGTTAAAAGAGCAGAATCGGGTCTGTAATCGGTACCGCAAATTGTTTCTTGCAGATTCTGCCACCCACTATATACAAGCCGTTTCAACCCTTCGTATCCGATTTCGTAGCCGAGGTACTGTTGTAGAAGGCTCATTTGGCGACGGTGGCGGGTTAGGACAGCACGAGTCAATATGGAAACGACGAGGAACCAGCTCCGGTTTACTGTCGTAATCTCAGCGTTGTCTTCTCCTTCTATTCTTTGCGAAAGATTCGACATGTTTTCCATTACCTCATACGAGATTGCTGAAGATACGATGCGAATGGATAGTAGAATAGATATGGTGCTTTCTACAATTCGCATTGATGAAATGAAGCATTGGCTTATCTGAATGTGTAATAATCTCGCAGGTCGTAACTACATCGTCGAGACATTATCGAAGCCGCCGTTTGTGGCGAACAAACAAGGACAAGACCTCAATATGGTCCGATTTGAAGTTTTCTTATACATTTTCTGTGAGTTCCAGCGAGTAGGTTTTACGGAAAATTCAATAATTTGATGATGGCCTAGTGTCCAGGCTTAGATCAGAATCGCAACTTTTTCGAAATCTGCGATTTGCGATTTTGCTCGAATTTGTAAAATCGATACTTTTACTCTCCAGGTAGTCTATGACTGGCTAAGAATAATAGTTCGATCCAAGCGAAGTACTGCTGATGATTCTCTACCTATCGCTGTCTCTGGGCCCGCAAATTTATTCTCAGCTCGAAGTGGCAGAGCATCGGCTGAATGTTCAACAAAGACCGCTTGGTTGTGCCCCATAAAAATAGAATTCACCACCACAATTTGTTCTCGCTGAAACCACCTCAGTTGCCATCAACTCTCTAATGTAGAGCTCGACATTCAGATCAAAGTTGTTTCTGGAACAACTGCCTAGCGTCTCAGCACAATAGTTTTGGATCTCCTGTTTTCCGATTTTCTTCAACGACATCACAACCGACATTGACGGTGGTATAAAACGAGAAAACTCCATTAATTTATACATCTGTATGTAAAACAAGACACAAAACGGTTCGAGAAACATGTCCTAAGAGAATCGAGGAATTATTCGAAATTCGAGGAAATGAAAATAAACAAGGGTGTAATGGAGATTAAATTGAAACCTGGCTACAAAACCATTTTACGAACGGAAAGAACGATTATGAGTGAATTGCACAGATGAAAAGCTTCACATGAGAAAACTTAATTGACATGTTGGTGGCAAGGCTGGTGTTAATGAGGGTGTTAAATTGGCGGTGAATTTACATAGTCGAGGAGACCAATCATTTTGAAGTATAAGCTTGCAATAAATTTGCATTTTTTTTTGCTAGAAAAGTAAGTGGAATTGCAGTAGGAAGGAAGAGTGCATAAAAGACGGTGCAGGGGATGTTCAAATAATATTATTTTGTTAATGCCTTCTATATAAAATATTAATAGTTTTTATTTTGCATACTTGGTTTTTCATAATTTATTTTTTCCATATAACCACCACCAAGGCACCTGAAAACCTACAAAAAGACGGCTGTCTCCAAAGTGTAAAAGTTAATTTAATTTTAACTAAACGCAGACCTACTCCTTATGTTCCTAAACATTTGCTTAAAGTTCAGTTCAATCAAATAATGTGATCATGAGTTAAGTTGATTTAATCTCGTTGAGAATATTCACACATATTCCTTTCAATTGCATCAATTATTTCCAAAGATACAACCAATACCTTACACTCAGTTCGAAAATGATCTTGCCTCAACCCTTTAAATCACCACGCTAAATATCTAAAAATATAACCGTTACAGACAGGTAATTTGGTAGTTTTAGTTTTAGACAGTTTACCACTATCAAACTCTTATTTTTGCCACTGCCAAACTGTTTTCCCCGCCACACAGTTTGCCGCTGAGAATCAGTTTTTTTCTCGCAAACTCTTTTCTCTGCCAAACAGTTTTACAATGAAGAACAGTTCGTCACCGCCAAACTGTTCATGTTAGAAAAACTGTTTGTTGTTCTTTTGAAAAACTGTTTGTACGTTTTTTGCAGACTGCTGTCGTTCACACTTTTTTTGCTAACTGTTTGTCGTTTGTGAGCCTATCATTAGTTAAAACGGGTACGTTTACACACACTCATCTTAAAAGCAGCATCAAAATGCTGTCTTCATAAGCGCCTACGTGAAGCAGGTTTTCCGAATCAAATTACACCACCAAAAATAAAATTCTTAAATGTCAATTTGACACTTCAGTATGTGTCGTAATAATTGTACCGTTCGAAAACCGACCAACAGCGCTGAAATTTCAAACCATATTAAGACCTGACTTTATTCCCCAAAAATACCCTATGATTACTTCTAAGTCACAGCTGGTAAGCGAAAAATTCAGGCAAAAAATCAGATATAAGATTTCTTGGCATTTTTCCAATCACGAGCACTATCACGAGAGTTGGACTAGTGTGTGATTATTACGGTATGTAAGAAATACGAGAATCCATAGAAGTTTACGTCTATTATTGACAAACAACGACATACCCAACTTTTACCAAAAGGAGGACAACTGAGTTTTCGTACACTTTTTGGTATACCAGGTACTTTAATTCTTTCAAGCATCCAATCTAGTTTTCGTTATCTAAATTTCATAATTGGCAAACAATGAGAACAACGTATCCAAACTGGAATGTTGGAAGCTATGACATTATTTGGGATCAATTTTTTGGACTACGCACAGCTTAAAGTGAATTCTGGGTATTAACTTAGCTAACAATTGGACATACTTTCTCTGAATATGTACCACTGCACTTGAAAATACTATACCCAAACTAAATCTGAATAGCTTTCACCGTTGCGGATGATGTTTGATCGAATCGACTGATTCAAAATACAAGAAATTGGCTGAAAAGTAGAGTTTAAAAGAGAGTTGACTTTGAACTAAGATTTGGAGCCAGATCCTTTAGAAATGTATTTCAGAAGTTTGAAATTTTGTGCGCAACCATGCACGAATATAGAACTTTTAAAACCCTTTTAAAGCTAAACCACTGTTTTCCAAGATTACAAGAAAGGATTACAAGAAATTCTTCAGGTCAAGAGGTATTCAGGGTGTTAGAGCTAATATCGACTGGCCTTCAGATAAATTTTCAGCTTGACCATTAAATTTGCTCACCTATTTGGAAAATTTGGCCTCTAATCGAAATGGATGATTAGGGAAAAACTCAGTGTTTTGTTTGTTTCCGGTACTTATGATGTTAGTCAAAATAGCTAATGGGGTATCAAGAATTTCCAAGGCTACAGAAGGAGTTATATTTTGATAAAACATGTTCTTCAACGATCATATATCAAGCAAATGATAGCATTTGAAATATCAATATGGAGTTTGACAGAAAATCTAGAAAACAGTTCAATTTCGAAATCATCAATATTGTGCGCCCAGCGTGGGTGATTTCCCAGGTAATTACGCAATAATTTTTCACTGCTTTATACAACATAAGTAATAACAATCAGCTTCAGAGGGTAAATATTTATTCGAGTATCATATCACAACTTACTAACAGCAAATAATCTACTTGACTGTTTTGTAAAGAGTATTAGGATTTATAGGTTCTGAAGTTGAGCACAGAGCTGGATACTGTTTGTTTTTGCCTTTTGTACATTTCGATGCTGCAGGTCCGCTGATGTATATGGGTCTGTTTCGAATATTTGTCTGAGCATAGTTGCAACCGAAAAAGAATTCGGCACCATGTTCTTTGGGTTGACGAACTATGCCACATCCAACACGAGTGTTTCTATCATTGACCATCACCGTGAAGTGCCCAATCACAGCTCTAAGAACGTAGTCGTTGTCATAACCTGACTTTTTTAACATGAAAACAGAAAAATACTTACGAAACTCTTGTGTATTTATCGATATTAGCCTGGCTGGCATCCTTATATTCTTCAAACCAATTGTTGATACCGTTCGTTATAGCCACTTTCGCTGTCGGCGGTGGAACGGCCCAGCGCCAAGCCAAGTTCTGGCCGGAATATTTGAACCTTTCTGTGTTGCGGCACTCGTCATGTTTCATTACACATTGTTTGACGTTCAGTGTGGCCAATGCAGCTAGTTCGTCATCCCATTCCTGTAAAGAACCCCTGTTAGATGACAATACCAAGGTAAACTAAGCTGTTACCTACCATTGTTCCCATTCGAACAGCTGGTTTGTACCCAGGCAATTCTCCGCTTGCGATTTGGTTGCGGTAAGCGTTGTGCTTTTGAAGGATTAGGCTTTTGTATGGTTCGACGCTGATAATTGATCGGCCGACCGTGCATGTTGAACTGAATGACTAAAAATAGATGATGAATAGATTTAAAATCTTCATTCGAAACAATATTCAAAGAGGAAAAAATTGAGTGCATTCCTAGCGTAAGTTTCGACAATCAAGTAGAACTGGCAACCAAGTAGTCCAAGCTATAAGCAATCTAGTAGACATGGATGGCGAAAAGACGAATAATAGCATTTGAATTGAAAGAAGATTACCAGAAACTTTTTCTTTACCAATTAAATGCGCATCACCGTCTTCCTTCGAAAATTTCACAGTTGTTTTGCAATAAATTTTAAGTTTCGGAGAAACGGTGGTGAAACGATTGGTGTTGATGTTGCCTCAGTATAATACATGAAGTGAAGTAATTTTTCCCACGAAACAAAAAGACAGAAATATTTTTGAGCCATCCGGTCATCCAGGCATCAAAAATTCAGTCTACCGCAAGCATCCATCTTTCAGTGCTCGATAGACCAAAGTAAGTAAATCTTGTGAATTGCCTTTGAGTTTTAGTGATGGACCGACTGTGAACGATACATTAAAATTGAGCGAGACAATACCTAACTGTAACCGAAATGACTCGGTCACAACAAAACACCGGTCAAGCTACCAAGTAGGCCAGAACTGAAATCAACTTACGTTCGAGCATTGTAATGTTTAGATATGTGGCAATTTATTGTAAGTAGTTGACAGGGCGTTTCAACTAGATTGAAGCACAACAGAGGGATTTTTGTAGAAAGCAAGTACGGCAAATAAAAACTGATTCAATATTATGCTAGATTATGACAACGGTTTTGAAATTTCTATAGCTATATGGGCGCTCAATATTTAAAAGTACACTCTAAAAAGTGGGTCTATAATTAATACTTTGATAATAGGAAATATATTCATTTTTCCGTTTAAAATAACGAATCACAAATTTTTTTACATATTCGATGTGCATTTTTTGCTTTTACGCCATATCAACTGAATGATACACAGCTTTTTGTAAATTGAAGCAAAAAGAGTGTAAATTTACTAGTTTGCTATTCATCTTTGCACCAAAGCCATAAAATTGCATTATTATTTAGGGTAAAATTACACAATTTGGTCATAAAAAAAATATTCTTTTTACGCAGTTTTGTAAATTTACATCTTTAATAGTAGGAAACCAGTTTGTCACACTAAATTAATCACGCTTTAACTTGAAGCAAAAGCATTTATCATTTGATTTCTTACTTGCACCACAAGCAATAAGTAACTAGTGTTTTGAAACAAATTCTTCTTTATGTAGTCATTATGCTTTATTTGCAGTCATGTACTTAATTTATATAAATTTCGAGCCTGCAATAAAATCAAGGTGGAAATTTTTGCTACAAAGGATATTCAATGGAAGATCTGTAATTTTAGTTCCTAGTAATTTTAGGTGCCCATCGGATACCAAGCTTACCCGAACATTGTTCTCAAACATTTTCTTGCTCGGAAAATACGATACATTTGGCTGACCTCATCGCCTCCCCTATGGTAAAAATTTACGCGAACACATTAATTGCAAAGCTACTTATAGCCCAGGGAAATCTAACATGGTGCTTTTTTTCCGAAGTTTCGCCTTTTTTATGTCGGATTTCACTGGACCATTACTTGTATACTTCAAGTTTGTTTTTGTGCGACGTCATTTTTAACCCTTCTTTTTTCTTTTGCGGGTTTTAATGCGAAACATTTAACTTTACTTTTCAGGTCTTTTTAGCAAATTTTCTGGCATCGTAGCAGTAAGTTTTTACACAAAATACTTTAACGCAAAAATTTACTGAATAGACCCCACAATCTTTTCTTCAAATTCTTAAAATATGGACCGGAAAGGATCAAATATATAAAAACAGATGAAAATTAATTTGGTGGACGTGATTTCAGCACGACGATCACCACCATCATTTAATTACAAATTTATCATCTATTATATTGACGAGTATTTACAGGCAATACACCTACCGCTCTTTGACAAATGAAACAACATTTATTTCGGTACAATTACCAAGTGCAAAGAAGTTCGTATTATACTTACTCCGTCATGAGCGCAAGCAATGTGCTTTTTTCCAGAACAAAGGGAAGACGAGCAATAATCCGAGGTCTGCCCTCGCGATGAGGATATGCAGACCAAAATAAGCACTACCAACTTTAACATAATTGCTGAACTGAGTTTAATCGTGTATTCCATAGGCCCAAAAAATAAGCCGAAATAGTACCCTACATTCACTTTTATATGATGTCGTATCTCATTTACTGTAAGTGAATTTAAGAATATTTAATATTTTTAAGAATATTTGGCAACTGTTTAATTGCCTCGAAATACTTGCACAACAGTTTTTTAGAACATAATTTTATGAACGTACAAGAAAATTGTTAGACTTTTCAAACACAATTAACCAAAGGAAGGCTGCGCCCGGTGTAGTTTGCCGCACTGTCAAGCAATTGACTATTCAATTTGTTTCATGTTCACCTGAGAAAATATTTAGACTAGAAGTACTTAATGAGCAATAAGCTAAGGCAATCAAAGTACTGTCAAGCCATTTTACTGCTGTACAAAAAGCCATTTACACTTGGTGGAAAACATTCCTCGAAACATACGAGCACTTGCGATGCGAGTGACGATCATAAACATAGATACTTTAATGTGCACACATGGGTTTGTATCCAGCGAAACAAAAGAATATAGAGCTCACGTCGAGAAACGAGATAATAGTGAATTATGTGATTGCGGAATGAACGATAAGAGACAGGAAGATTTGCTGCATTGCAAGCCACAGCCATGACGCTCATTTGTTTACGTTTACATTTGCAGGTTTTGTTATGCCGAAATTTACACACTGTTGGCAAGCCGACCGTGTAAATGGTCACCTCGTCTATTCTCGCCTGTTCTTTTCACATGCCAAAACATGGAGGAAAGTAATTTCCCAAGTTGCTCGACGAAACGTTTGGCGAGAATGTAATTCCAGTTTTACAGATTTTGAATGGATTACGTAACATTCAAGGTAGGTGGAAGTAAAACAGTGAGTGGCTGATAACGATTACAGTAAGCAAAGAAGCCGTTTGGCAACTGCAGGGTAGATCGCTGGTGTTTGGCAAACATCAAAGTTATTGAGTGGAATGAGATTCGAGTTGAAGCGAAACAATAGACAGTCACTATTCGCGAAGTGTTTGGAATGGTAAATAGATAGTGCTACACGCAACATTAAGTCCATCTGTTTGTTTCTGTATGTTTTTGTAGTTTTCTGTGGATATACGTATTTCTCGGTTCCTAACTTGCAGTCAACCCTTAATTTCAACATCATAATTTATCAAAAACAAAGTAGTTCTCCAGAAGATTAGAAATCTATCTATTCAACTGAGTATACACATTTACGTGATTGCACTCATTCAAATCTGAGTCAGATTTATTTCTACCTGTACATTTGAATTTGGTTTAGTAGATCCTTTCTTCGTATAAATGAGGTGAGCGGCTAACGGATGATTTCTCTTCGTTTGTGCGCTCCCAAATAACCCTGCTGGTGTGAGATATTATTCTCAAGTGTGTAATTTCCGGCCTTAATTTAATTGCAGATATGCCGGTTTGATTTAACAGCGACGATATGTTGAATGAAACAAATGAATAACATAAAGCGAAATAGTAGGTGCGTTCTTTTGCTCCCCGTATCCATAACAGAACAATGGTAACCAGCGCAGATGCATTGGAAACAACAACAACTCATGTTATGGATAGGGGGAGTTGTTGTTGTTTCCAATGCGTCTGCACTGCTTAGCATTGTTCTGTTATAGATAGGGGGAGCAAAAAAATACGCCTAATATGTTTGCGTGGCACGACTAGTGTAGCTCTGCTAATATATAGAACATAGCCAAAGAACAGACAAATCAGCCTAATTACATCCAACTCACTACGAGATAAATACCGTTTAATTTATCGTCGCATTCTGAGTGGTAAGGTATCATCGATATGAGCATGTGAGATGCAATAGGAGGATGAATGACCGTTTGTTGTTGATCGACTACCGCAACTAGGTGTTCTTACTCTCAATCTATCAGATAAGAATTTGAATTCCGGGGTATTTTTTAAAAAGCAAAGTTTTTATGGCGTCTAGCGATCAAAATCTGAAAATCGCTCAGCGAAATCTGTATTATCTACTTACAGCTACAGTGTACCAATAATGTTTTCGTACAGCATCTATTTGAAACTCAAGTGATAAAAAACAACAAATTAATGCAAGAAATTTGAAAAAGTTTTAATTCAGATTTATTCATTAAACATTTTTATTTACTTTAGAAACAAAAACTAATCCATTTAAATTATTCATTACAAAGCTATTAACTAAAAATAAAACAATGTCGACAATTTGCTTCCAATTAAGTCTTCGTACTCTTACGTAACAGCTTATGAAAAATCTTAAAACCTATTGATACTTTTTTTTGTTAATATTAAGTGGGTAGCCTTATTTTAAATCACCGCTTTAAGGCAGTTTGGCATCAATTCTACAAGTTTTTTTGCATAGCTTGGCTCTATTTTCGCCCATTCCTGCTAAAGTGTCTGTTTCAACTTAGGGTTCGAGCTAATATGATGAGTCCTGATCCTTTTTTGCAGCATGTTCCGGATGTGCTCAATGGGATTGAGGTCAGGACTTTGCGGCGGTATTTTAAGCAAATACACCAAGAACATACTAGTATTGGACTTAGGATCATTATCTTGTTGAAAGCAAAAATCCTTTGATTCACACTGAAAGAAAAACTCTTGGTTGGTTCAACTATTTTTAATAGTATTGCAACGATTCATTCAAAATCGTTGAACGAACTACGGAAAATAGTTATTTTTACTATGTTAATATAATTAATTTAACGATATAAAAGTAGTTGGCTCTGGTTATACAAAAAATATCGCAACGTTCATGAAATCAACTGTTTTAATTGTTTCATAACCACGAAAAATAGTTCAAACTTCAACGTTTCGAATTATCAACAGTTTTTATGGTACTTAAACTACTTTGCACTAGTTGATTTCAACAAACGTAATTCAGTGAGCAACGTCTTTGGAATTATTCTACGCAAAGTAGAATGGATTCAAAATTTGGACGCTTTTCATGCTCCGAATGAAATTTTTTTTGTTTATCAACCACGCGTCATGGCGCATAAAAGTAATCAACAATTTTCTTATAGTCGTTTTAACTATAGCCCTAGTTGATGCAAAAACAACTAAAGAAAACTGTTGATTTTTCATACTCCTCATACTCATGCTCCTATTCTATCATAGAAGTTTCATATGATACATGGCAAAATTGTGTTCGGTTTGCTGTTCGATATAATTCATATTCATGTTATGCTGTGAAGCCTTTATATTACGTTGTGTGACGCTATTTTGTTCACAATACAGCGTTTTCCACTGTGTCAAAGCAGTGGGCTGCGGCAAAGCGCAGTCAAAAAATTAGAATGCACTGTTTTGTATGGTAACGCGCACAATGGCTGCGGCCGAATTTGCGGCAGCGGCAGAATTTGCCAAATTTCTAATTTTGCCGCACCTACCATAGGTTGGCATCACCGCTACGTTGAATTAAATCTGTTTGAATTAGGTTGAATGGTCTGGTAGAATAGACAAGCGATGGCTGATGTGTATTGTGATAAGCCAACCGAATCCTCGTACAACAGGATTTAGCAATACAAAAGAAAAAAAAATGAATTTGGTTGGTGCCTTGGTGGCATTGACAGCGACATTGTCGCTGCATTTTGATTCACCAAATTCAACTGCGGCATTCACGCCTCCCCTGCCTATATTTCGTATTATGTATATGGTTGGAATATCATTGTTTGTGGTTGCTTACATTTTTTGCACCACGGACGTTGTTTATCAACCACGCGTCATGCTGCATAAAAGTAATCAACTATTTTTTTTATGGTTGTTTTAACTATAGCCCGTAGTTGACGCAAAAACAACTAAGGAAAATTGTTGATTTTACCAAGATTTTTCTTTCAGTGCACCCAATTTTTCAGCACTTAGCTCCAAATTTCCCTTGAGAATTGCAATATATGCCCGATGATCCATGATTCCTTCAATTATTTCTAATTTCTAATTATTTCAACGATCGGTTTGGATCGATCTCGGCGCTTCTATCAGATTTCAGCTCGATAGTCGCTGCTTCGACATAAAAAAAGGACGATTTCAGTGCGTTGGTTGATTCAAGGCTATCGTCAGCACAACATGATCGCACTCGAATACAGATAAAAATGTTAGAGTTTGTGTCCAGCTAAATAATTCGCTTGGTTTTGGAGACTCATTCATTTGAATAATATTCCGACAACAAGGGGTCGATAAAACTCACTAAGCCATGCAAAGTTCAGCTATTTATTAAAATCTCGGAAGGCGTTGTTTATGTCCACAAGAGGAAGACTCTTTTTCAAAAGCTTCCAAACTGTATGTTACGAGTATTTGCCAATCTACACATAGACCCCAGAGATTCACTCGCAAAGAGAAGTACTTCATAGAAACATAAGCTTGAAGCTCCAAAAAACTGAACGGACAGTTTATTGATTTCATTGGTAAAGCAATATGCTGCAACATCTTTTACTCCACCACATTACACTTTTAAACAAGTGAAAAAAAGTGGAAAGTTATTTTATAATGTCATTATAATGTATAAGTCTAAAATTGCGTCCAATATTCATTATCTATTAATGATATTATCAATTTCGTGGGCCATAGTTGACCGAACAATACATACAAATGTAGAGTTGTCGAAGAGAAGAAAAAATGCTTTCCAATGTAAGTACCCTAGCCAATAGTGATTCTACAGGTATTGCTCAAAACAGCATATAAGAGTTACAAACTACAGACCATTATAAAAACAAAAATGTACAATTCAGCAGATAGGAGTCAATGGTCTTGTTTATGCCGTAGCTAAATAGCGTTGCCCAACTGGCGCTGCTATAGTAGTAGCGTTTACACCGTACAGCTTATAAACCAAAGCAAAAGTGGCGTAATATCTGAAAGGAGCTCAATACTAAGAACAAAAACACTCTTGCACCAAGGCTTCCAGATTGCGAATGTCACTCGAAACTAGAAACTCTATTTATGACAGTTATAGTGTTTATACCACTGCTACCTTCACACTTATAACCGCGCTAAATTTTAGCAGCGCTAACACCGGGCCTCGATTGGCAATTTACTCTGCCATTTCCGATGGCAACGACTGTCAAATTTATGGTATGCCATCTGTGCGTGGACAATTTCATGGCATGCAATTTCATTTCGAAAATGCCTCTGAGCGGGAAGGACGTGCGCTGTAACTGAGTGTCAAATGCTCTTAAGGAGTTATTTGAAGTACAGAGCGGAGAAATTCTGCTACTTACGAAATCTTCACTTGTAGGATAAATTACTTTTTGGATAAGCGGGTGAAATTTCAGACGAAAATTTAACTATTATTTGATTTGCTGGAGTACGAAGGGGAATGCGATAAAAGTCATTTGAAAAATCCGCCAATCATCAACAGGGAGTCTCATATATTTACTCGTCGTTCAAAATTGAAATTATTTATTTTTTAAATAAAATAAATACATATAATTTCACTATTCCGCATCAATATTCGATTTTTTCGCAATTCCCCACCATTTCATATTCTGTAGACTATTTTCATTGCTCAACGAGATCTAAAAATCCCTTTGAATTCACAATCCCTACATTTTCTCATAAGAAATACAGCATTCTCACGGTTCAGCGCCATTTTGAAATCAAGAACTGTCAAAATATTGCCAGGCAAATGGCCAAACAAATGGCATACCATATTGCCTACCATTTATGGCAGACCATAAAATATGGCATACCATAGGTAGCCTCCACTAGCAATTTAAAATGTTATGCCATGGAAAATTGCTAGTCGAGGCAGCCTGTAAAGTAGCGTAGCCAAAATAGCGAGCTCTGCTAATTTAAAAGTGGTTTATACCGCTGCTAAATAAGCAAAGCTCACTAATTTGGCTACGGCATAAACGCACTCATTGTATCTCAACAAGCAATCAAATTTAATGCACATCAATGAGCAACGATTCGCATGATTCAACCAATTTCCGACGTCAACAAATACCTGCGTGATGTATTTGAAACGATTATTGCTAATTAAAGAAACACCTTGGACCACGACTTGCAGTCTATTGACAATAATTTTCAATAATTCAATAATTTTCATGCTATCTTGGCTGTATTGGGTATAAAAACAACAAATCAATTTAATGAAAATTCAGCTGTACAAAAGCCCAATATCCCGAATTAATTCCGAACAGGTATTGAAAACATTGTTTGAATACGAGTTCCAGCGTTTATTTTTATCGCCGACACAATTAGTAAATAGTATTGGGATTGATTGGCTCCGATACAGAGCACAGTTTGGGATATGATGGGTTCGTTGACGCACAAGATGAAGTTGCCGGTCCACTCACGTAAGTCTTCTTGTTAAGGATGTTGGTTTGGGCGTAATTGCAACCAAAGAAGTATTCCTTGCCGGTATTTTTACTCTGTCTAACCATTCCGCAGCCCACCGCTTTGTTACGATCGTTGACGATGGGTGTGAAATGGCCAATGGTTTGGCTGCAAAACAAAATAAAATGAAAATTAACCTATTTCAGACACATAAATCGTTCTGCTTACGTTGAGGATTTGTAAGAGTTGATATCAGCCATGGAAGCATGCTGGTACTCATTAAACCAACCATCAATGCCAGTTTGGATTGCGGTTAATGGGTCGGCTGCTGGTGAGCTCCAGTACCAGGCCAAATTCTGTCCAGACCAATTGAATTCGTTAGTGTTGCGGCACTGATCGTGTTGCATTTTGCACTGTTTCACATTCAAAACTGCAAGGCTTGCAAGTTCAGGATGCCACTGCATAGTTGCCATCCGTACGGCAGCTGAAAAGCCTGCGAGATTTCCACCAGCTACTTTGTTCCTGTAAAAGTTGTGCTTGGCCACGATCGTGCTAATGTACGGAGAAAGATCGATGAGCTCCCTGTCGGGTGCACATGTTGACGCAAAGTTCTGAGGGATATTAAAAAATGTGATGCGAAAGGCCATATCGTAGTCAGGAATTTATTAAAAAGGACATGAATCAAATCTCAATCTGTTCTAATGACCAGAAAGGCAAGCAGAACAAACTTTCGCCGTCACGTTCCAACTGAGATGATCTTGCTTGCTCACTAACGTACCCCGCTATGTCCACATGCGATGTGGGGCCGTCCTTGGCACGAAGATACAGAACAGTAGTTGGGGGTTTGAGCCAAAACCCCCACAACGGCAGCTGCTACAAGCAATAACTTGAACATTTTTCTCTGTTTAAGATAATCCCACTCAATCCTTTGGACGAAATAGAACTGACGAGACTATAGCCTAACGCTGACTTTTATACTCTACCTTATATCGCGTTTTTCGAGCTCCAGCCATCGCAATCCGAGTTTGCGTATTTTATCGAATAAACATAATACTTCACCAATCAGAACCGTTCACCTGTGTAAAAACAAATGTTTTGTAGCAGTTCAACTATGTTGTTTTTTCTTCAAATTGTTATCGCTATCGACCAACAAAGATATTGTTATTTAGTTTATTGCAAAATAATAGAAGCCACAATTTTCAAAGAATTGCGGCATAGAGCAGTTGTGAAAATATTTGCATCGGATAAAGAGTTGATTAGAAAAAAGTGTAAAATATTTTTGGAGATAACATACTACAAGGGAGATAACAGCTGTTTTGATAAGCGGTGAAATAAACAAATGCGTTTCTAACTTAAAGACTAACTAACTATTTGCAAACACATGTTGACTTTCGAGACAAACTTTAAAAGAAATATTTGAAAGTTTCTCGAACTCGATTAATTACAATTAATAAAAAAAATATATAGGGTTGATGAAACGAACGGGTTTCAATTAACGTAGGATGGTAGCAGGTTCAACCAAGCACGTGTTAAAAACGTAATCATTCACAAATTTACAATCAATGTGAATACGAGTGTGGAATCATTAATTCTATGACTCACTTTACTCCTGATTTAAATCAGGTACCTAATCAGAGCTAGACGACCTCAAAGCTCGGTGCGCGATCTTTCGTCTGACCCTTGATTCAAACCAGGGACCCTACACACAAGAAGCCAGTGTTCAATCCACTAGGCAATTTAAAGTGGCACTTTGGCTCTGCTCTCACAACCCGATAAAGAACCATCATCTGCATGGTTTTATCGTTGACTTAAATGCAAAATTATAAAGCTCATAAAAATATACGGTGAAATTAAGAAAATAATACTTATTTTCTATACCACAGACGATTTGGACTTTCCCTACGAAAAAAATTTAAATGGATTTTATTCACAACATGAAAAGTTAATTAAGAAATCGTGTGCGTAAAAAACTTCCCATGGTCAAACGTTACGAAAATCAACTTTTGTTAAATATCTCGTTAGTTATTGGGTTTTTATGAATTATTGTCATCAAATTTGATACCATACAAACCCACATAAGAAACAAGCGATGATGCGTTAAACGTTCTTATGGACGAACATTTCCGGGCAATTATTGCCCTCTAGAAGCGGTGCACCAAACGAAGCAAGTTCACAGTTCAATGCCACCGTGCCGAATATCCAATTCTCAACTGAGGTGGGCTATTAGCTCCTTTGAGCCGTTTAAATCCCCAGGCCCTGATGTCGTCCTTGCGGCTGACATTCAGTAGTCCATTGAAGTATCGCGACCATGGCTCAGAGAGACCTAAAACGCTTGCCTACGCTTCGCGTATGTTCTCACCAGCTGGCAGGAAACTAGAGTTGTGTTTATGCCCATAGCAAGAAAATTTTCGCAGGTTAAGCCGAAGGACTATCGTTCAATAAGTCTTAACTCTGTCTTGCATAAAATTTTAGAAAGAATCATTGATTAAAAGATCAATCGATCCTGTGTTGATCTCGGAGTCACAGCACGCCTATACCAGAGGTAAGTCGGTTGAGACTGCTATTCACGTCCTCATTGAGCAAGCTGAGAAATCTCTTCCTCTAAAGGAATATACGCTTGCCGCCTTCTTAGACATCGAGGGGGGCCTTCAACAACGTAAAGTCTAACGCAATTGTTGAGGCACGCTCGGTGCTGCACGCGAATGAACAGCTAATTGTTTTTATCGTGCAACTTCTCAAAAGTAGAGTGGTAATATCTTCCCTGGGGAATGTCAGCGCAAGACGAGGACTCAGTACGTGGGGTCCTTTCTCTCATGCTGTGTGCACTACAGTGAATACTCTCCTAATAAAGCTGGATCGTGCCGGCTGCAAAGTGATTGCGTATGCGAACGACATAGCTGTGGTAGTGTCAGGAAAGTATTTATCTATGCTATTGGAGAGGTTAAATTATTCTCTTGACATACTTTCACGTTGGAGTCGTGAGTGCGGCTTGAATGTGAATCCCAGCAAAACGAAGCTAGTACTGTTTACAAGGAAGTACAAAGTTCCCTTTTTTGAGTTATCCAAATTAAATGGGGTCTACATTACCTACAATGTAGCAGAACGAGCACGGAATGCTTTCAACGCACTTTACTGCTGTAAAAGACCCATAGGAGTGCATTGGGGATTACAGCATCGTACTGCTGCTTGGCTTTATACTGCTGTGGCTGAGCCAATTCAATTGTTTGGGGTAGCGTTCTCGTGGCAGGCTGCTCTGGAGGCTGCCTGCAAACGAATAATAAATGGAAATCATAATTCCTGGAAATATTCCTGGAAAAATTCCTGGTAATCAGAAATATAGTTGTTGGCTCTCTGAAGATGTTGGCTCTCTCTGTCCAAGAAATAGTACTTATACTTTTGTAAAGTTACGGTAAGGCTCCTTTCAAGCGGCGTTCGTTGGCTTCTACTTGAACAAATATTACTTAGATCAGCTGGCACTACTATTATCCTTCTTTTCTTTCATCTGCTACAAACTTGGGCTAATTCATGTACTTCTAAATAAAAATCATATGTAATTTTTTTATTTCTAGATTTATAATTTATTTTCAATTTTTTTATGAATATCGTAACATTTTGGCGTTGCAAATGCGAATCAATATAAAAAAATGTCAACTTATTCGTCAGTTTAAGCACAAGTTCAGCTTATTATTTGATAGTATCGTCTTTTTTCCTCGCGTTTTTTTTAAACTGCGAATATTCATGCTTACAATAAAAAATATACATCATTGTTGAACCACATATACGTGACATCTCTTGTATAGAAATAATTATTCAAAATAATAATTGGAGCAGACTGAGCATATCCTCTAAATCACAGCAAGTTTAATTCAGTTCAGCTTCAGCTCACACTGTCTAAGTACATGAAACATGAAGTATACAACCAATCGATAATTTAAAAAAAAAAAAAATCTAAAAGTCTTGAATATTTCATATAGAACCAAACTCAAAGCACCTCAATCAAGCAATAAGATTTCAATAAGCTTGTTTCAAGCTGATACATTTATTCACATAAGCAATTTCAATTATAAACAATAGGCGCATGATATATTGGTATAATATGAAGCTCCAAAATTACTCTTTCCTTCTTTTCACTGTTTGTTGATTTTATCTTTGGAGAATTCAGAGCAACAAATAAATATTGAAACAAATGTAAAACTTTTGCAAAGTACATCGTGAACTTATCTGCCTTACTCACACTGGGCGCTGTTTAGGTGGACTTCTTTAAAACAGCTTCCCGCCATTTAAGTTTTTTTTTCTTCTAAAACACAAAAAAAATTGCGTGTGAACTCAGTGAAACTTAGCTTTCAGTGTTTCGCTTCGTGCCGAAATACGGAACGTCACAAAAAAACTCAGTGTTGCTTTACTTATTTTTGCTTGTCATACATAATTCTCGGTAAATCATTTTAGAAATAGCTAAACAAAGCAAACAATTTTCAATATGTTGTTGATGACTTCAAACTATTTTAAATTATCGTACACTGAAGCTTTCCACTATTTCATTCTAAAAAATGTGTTTCTGTAGGTTTGTTAGTAGTATTATTTTCCGCAACACATTTTCCTTAGATGACAATAAGTCCAAATAAGCATTTTCACGTATTTTATTGATACAATCTAAAATTTTATTTTATTGATATTTTGTTGATAAAATCAAAACATTGAAAAAAACGCTTTCGAAGAAACGCAGGAGAATATGTAGATTTTGAATGTAAGTCTCACCAAATAAGCTTCTAATTACAACAAACCCGATAGTCATGTACCACTTTGACCCGATGACTGCACCAAAAGTCATAGTACACGAGTGTTTCCTGCAAGCAAATGTCTACGACAACTGCTTCACGTCGAGGTCAACAAACCCTGTGAACATTGATTTTAGCCAATGATTGCGTCGGAAGTAACAGGAATAGAATGATTTTCTAAACTTAAACATTTGCCACTTATTTTCATTTTAGATGTTTTTCATCTGAAAGTGAATTCGCTGGCAAGTAAAGTAAAGTAATTCCACGACAACCCTTGGCAGTTTCCACGACAACCCTTGAGGTCCAAGCTGGTAGAGAGCTAACATAAATTTATAATCAATGTCGATTCGAGTGTGGAATGATTATGTACTCCCATGACTAATCGACTCTTTAACACGTTCAGTGCTAGCAACGCGCCTCCGCGTCCAATGCACCTATAGGCAAAAGCCGAAGACGCAATCCCGTGTCTTGGTATTTTTCATTTTGTTCGTAAATTTGTGAACCTGGCAATTGGGTTATATGATCAGGTTTTTGGTTGACATTCTAGTGGTCACATCAGCCAAATATGCACTGTGAGCTAGTGTCTGATGGGCATCAGTGCATACTTTCGAAACCACTTTGTCAAATAAAAATGCTCAATGTAAATAAAATTTTTTTTCACTTTTCATCATCCCGTAAAAACAATTCCAATCTAATGATTAAGTTTGCATTCTTGGTTTCAGGATTGAAACCTATTACAGGTTATTTGGAAGTTATTTTGCTTGATGCTGTTATTTGACGTTCGCGAATAGTTTTTTATTTTATTTAACTGAAGATTCCTAAACAAAAACGGTTTTCGTTTATTCGTTTTTATTTTATCTTCTTGCTTTAATTAAAAGTAACTGTTTTCCAATAATTAATCGATTCTTATTTTACTGTTATGAAAAAAATTACTATGTTAAAAATGCCTTTTTTATTGTAATAAATATATATTTGAAATTTTATTACTAAGCCTTAATATAAAATAGAGAAAACAGGTATTATCAGCATGCATTGAATTGGCAAGTTGGATGTACGGCCATCGACGCGGGTCCGTGTCTCGATGTAGTGATGGGCTCGGCCAGACCGGCCACGGGCGTTCTCCTGCCTAGCCGAGCTAGCACTGAACGTGTTAAATGAAGTACTTATTAAGAGCTGGATTAGCTAGCTCAGGCACCTATTCAGAAGTTTCCAAGCACCTTAGCCAAAAGTATATCAAGTTAAACCCAACCCAACCTGAAAATTTCGTTTCGTTTCAATGACTGCGTTAAAAGTTATTAGAGTGGAACAATTTTTAGGGCTCCCGAGAAAAATTAAAAATGTACAGCATATAAATATTCGCTGTTAACTTTCGTTTTGATTCGTTGTTAATTTTCGCTCGTTTGGAAATTTAATGATAGTATCGTTTAATACAAAAATGACAAAAAATGCCATAAAAGACAACCCTAAACTTATTTTTTATTTAAGCATCCCCCTGATGACTGCGACTATAGGGCACAAAGCACTAAATTTTGGAGCAATTTTTTAAGGTTCTACCACTACGACAAGTTTGCCACATAGTGACTAAACTTCTATCAGACGTGGTCGTATTCTGTAAACTTCAATTGGATCTGATCATCGAGTCGCGAGCCCCGTGAATCCATAATTCGGGTGCTAAAAATATAGGTAAATTGGGGAAAGTTTACAGTTCCTGTGCGATATAAAATTTTAATAGCAAATGCGTCCTGACCTGGCAACGCCAACAAATTCGATAAATATCAGGCACCTTATGCATCCATAGGGCTAAAATATCCATGTTTGAAATACATACAGAATCCATTGCGCAAAATAAGTTTTTTTGAAAGGCCTTTGCACATAGAATTATAACGGCACTTCAAATATCTCTAAAATATCTACCGGCACCAAAAGGCTAAAGATAACTACCAAGCGCTGCAAAAATTTTCTTTGTCCCATCCAAAAAGTTTATACGGATTTAATAGTTTGGAAAATGGACAGACAAATAATATTCTTTTCTGAATATTTTAAGAAAAATATAAGGAAAACTTATATTCCGGCTATATTTCCGCTCGTATTGACACTCTTTTACCCTTTTCAAACTAATCAATGAGCTATTGTAAACTTTGAAAAACAAATTCAAGTGATTTCCCACAACATTTCTTATTCAGGACTCGGAGTGGGTTTGAATTGAATTGCGTTCCATTGTCGGTCGTAATCCTTCAACATGGAACATTTTCTTACAAAGGCGAATGACAAACAAAAGTGTTTGAGAGCCAGCAAACTGGATACGTGTAATTAAGCGAACCAAGCTAATTTCACATCATTTACACAATTGTTTAGTAAATCGAATTTGGATCGATTGGCTCGTTGGGTCCACACAACGCTGGATATTTCGAGTTCCTAGTTTGGCATTTTGAAGCAGTCGGACCACTGGTGTAGACTTTCAACCCCATGATGTTGGTTTGAGAATAATTGCAGCCAAAGAAATATTGTTTGCCATCACCCTTTGATTGACGCATCATTGCGCAACCGATTCGAATGCTGCGGTCATTCACCATTGGCGTGAAATGACCAATAACACCACTGTAAAAATTTAATGTCCTTGATTCGACAGAACTAAATCCACAGCAAATTGGCAAGCGCTACTTACGGCGAAACATAAAATTTGTTGATGTCTTTCATAGAGGCTGCTTTGTATTCATTGAACCAACTATCAATTCCATTTTGGATAACTGTTTGTGGCGCTCCTGCCGGCACACTCCAGTAAGAAGCCAAGTTCTGCCCAGCCCATTTGAATTTGGATGTGTTGCGGCATTGATCATGTTGCATGGCGCATTGCTTGACATTGAGCTCGGCAAGCGTGGCCGACTCTTGGTCCCACAGCATTGTTCCCATTCGAACGGCCGGCGAGAATCCTTTGAGCTTCCCAGCCGCAACGGTGTTCCTGTAGTCGTTGTGTTTCGACAGTATCATGTCAATGTAAGGCGTAATGCTGACCAGCTCTCGATCGGAGGCACAGGATGACGAAAACGACTGAACGAAAAACTTGTATACACCTAAAGCTTGATACAATTAGAAAATCTTACTCCGGAATTCCCGCAAGCGATATGCTTCGCCCCATTGCAAAGTGATGATGCGCAGTAGTTTTGACCATTGGCATATGCCACGAGGACACCTATTATCACGAATTCGAGCATGGTTTCACTTTCTGCAACAAAATTAACGGTACGATTTTAACTTCAAGTACTTCGAAATCGTTCAATTTGTAGGAAAACAAAACCGTCACAAATCAAAACTTGGCCGTGAACAATGAAACTACAGCTTTCAATAACAGCAATTACTACCTGACTTCCACAACATAAAGTCGATTTATATGCATTCCTGTTTTGAGGACAGGCTTTTATAGATCGATTCTTGAAAAATATTTGCTTCGTAACGTGTAGCGAAAGAGTTTTCGAACGCTTTGCTTGAAAACTAGCACCACTATGTACAGTAAATATTCACAGAAGAACAGTGCTGGAATCTAATAAGCGTGGTTGAATAAAGTTATAAATGCACCTTACATCATCAAATAATGTGAACAATACTAATATTATGTATAAGTGGTCTAAACTAAATGAATAAATTTGTTTTTAACTGTTTATTCCACTTATTAATTTAGTTCGTTTGGTCAAGCATATTGGTTTGATTAGTGAAAGAAATGTAGATAAAACTGAAGTTAGCTAAAGTAACAGAATGTGCGAAAAAATCAATTTCAGGTGTAAGTAACTCATGTTCAATTCTTTCGCTTTGCAGTCAGCACAAGACATGGCCACTCCATCATCAAATTGAGCTGAATAGCAATTTCAATTACGGAGCTGCTGTTTTTATATTCGAATGTGTCCAGGTATTTCATGTTAATACTGTAAATGTATTTGCAAACAGCAAATTTCTTATTGCCTCAGCTGTTGTGTAGTTTTGTAAAAGCTGCTAATTATTTGATACGTCAAACGTTTATGAGCAAACAGTAATGAAAACCATTTGATATAATAATGGATTGGGATTCATCAATATTCGTACTTCAGATTCTATCGTTAAGTATATAAAGTGATCAATGATTAAGTCAAAAACAATTCAAATGTCTATCTGGTACATAGTTATTTTAATATATTCTACGAGCGCACCATAAATATTATTATTTTTCATCCCGATTAGCATCATATTCTTGTCACACTTCAATTTTTCAATTATGGAAATCTAATATGGTCAATAGGCTCGGTTGCTTGTCAATTTAGAAGATTGCAATTTTTCGATGTTCCTTCAATGAATAAATCGTTTTTTATTTTAGTTTCATTGAAACTCGTTCGGTAGTGTCGTAGTGTAAAAAATATATTTCAATTAGTTACAGAACGCGAAAAAATTTAAAATAAGCTTGAAAATTAACACATATTGATCACAATTCTCTCTCTGCTAAGAATTGGCCCTGGGCAGTGCTGTCGTTCTTTTGCAAATGCAATATTGAGTAGCGATTTAGAAATATGGGATACTTGCAGGTGCCTCAACTGAACCGAAGTCCTGTCGAGAGCCTACCAAGCAGGGTGAATGATGGCAAACCGTCAAGAGAGCCAACCAACAAAAAAAGAAAACAGCATCGGGAGCAGAGCACACTAGAAATGGCATTAAAAACCCTTCAACCACATAAGCGGAGCACCCTTTAAACCGACCCCGACGGATGCTGGTTTGTCGCTTTGCTAGCTTTACGCGACTGGGATGAGTTATTGAAAATGGAGTGGATTCGCTCCCAGAAAAATCAAGAAGCTGCGTATATTTCATCCGTCAATGAACATATACCAGCCACAATGTGATTATATTGGGGGAAGCGGCTATTATCCGTGGAGGACCAAACGTAGCCCTCAGGTATGGGTTATGAAGCCAAACCCCGCCGAGACGTGCGAAAGCACGCTGCTAGCATCCATATAAAAGGAAAGCTGAAATTTATACGAAAATCTAAAAATTGAGGGAAATTTGCCTCTATTTGGCAGGCTTTAGGAGAAGTAGCCAGCCTCAGGCGCCTGCTTATTGGGGTCATGACCCCAGATGTTGCGGGGTCACTTCGCCTACTGACTGCGGCCGAGAACAAAACAAAAGCAAGAAACAATCGGCCCAAGCCTGTGCCTTGTATAAAATTATCAAAACTATTCGATTATATGCTAGCCAGGCCATCGCGAACCCTGAAAAGAATGAGTCCTCCTAGGCGTTCACCCAATAAAAAGGCCAAAAGAGTTTAAGTTTAGCAATTCATTATTTTATTAACTGCGTAGATTAATTTCAATGCAAATCAAAGAAAAACTATTTTCTTGTTTGCAAAGGCGTAAACAAACTTGGTTGTGTTTTGAATTTCGTATGAAACTTAGCAGCTTTCATACACAAAATAGTTAAATTATTCCTTCAGTGAAATTAAATGAACAGAAGCATCTCATAGGCTATCACACTGAAGCCGTGTCGTATTCTAGATTATCCTATTACTCTATATCTGAATTTATTCTTGACTTTAAAGATAGTTTTGAGATTTCAAAATTATTACTATTATTCAATTCAATACCCAGATGGTATACATTGAAATGACAAAATCATACATGTGCTGCAAATTACAAAATTTTTAATAACATCAATTCAATTTGATAAATTAGTTTGATGAATTAATTTTTTTTTCTTTTGGGGAATCTGTGTTCTTTGAGAAATAGTCTTAATTGTAGTTCTTGAATTATGTTATATTCATGAAAGATTTAAATTCTATAAAACTATGCCTTTACAGAAGTGATTTTATATGAATGTAAAACAAGTTCAAAACAAAATAACCACGTACGAGTATACAGATCATCAAAATTTTCGTTACTCTACCCCTTCTGTCGATTACATATCAACCACAAAATAGATGTCAATTTGTGCCCTACACGAAACATAAATAGTAAATTCTACTTTATTAATTTAATAGGTAGTTATTAGGCCCTTTTCTTTTTCGGAACCCATGCATATAAACCGTTGCCTTACAAAACACAATGCCTATTTACTATACTATATAGGAATAAATTTCGGAACTTGACGATAATAAAAAGTATGCTTTAAAAGTATAGGTCATGAAGAGGATGGATCGGTGAATGATCGAACATAGCAGTCTCTAAAACAGAGATTGTTATGCTGACGAAGCGGAGGATACCAACTGTCATACCCATGACAGTTGGCACCGTCGAGGTCCAGATCAGGAAGTTGGTCAGGCATCTGGGAGTGATCTTGGACACCAAACTGACACAAACGTATTGAAATCATATCCGCAGAGCATGTGGTACTGCTATAGTTGTCATCACTTCACTGAGTAGGCTAATGGCCAATGTCGGTGAACCCAGTGAGACACGACGGAGGCTGCTGATGATAACGACCAGTGCTGTCGTTGTACTCCGATCGGAGTATTTGTACTCCGTTTTTAGTTAACGTACTACTGTACTACCTTCACTTGCAAAGTACTCTCTCTTCGTTGGGAACATTTTTCATGCTCATACTGTTTTCAAATACCAAATTTCAAATATTGTTGGTTAATACATGTAGAAACACAATTTCGACGTGAACTTTTACGGCGTCCACTTTTTATTTCTAAGAAGAAGACTAGAAGAATTTAGTTTTGTTTACTGAGGTAGTAGAAGTGGAGATGACATCGACGGTATAACTTTCCACTATTAGCCCCTTCGATTCTCTCACGCGAAATGACCCAATGATATCCCGGCTCCAAATTTCTCCTTTCTCGTCAGTTACTTCGATTTCTAGAAATTTGCGAAAAAGTTTTGTTAGCTTGGCAAAGCAAATTACCCTTTATTATTTCATGCCATTCGTCGAGCGAGAAAATCCCGTATATCCTAATGTATTTTGTTTTTTTTTTTTACAATATCGTACTTTATCCCAAGAGTAACAGCAATGTCAAAGGTGCCGGGCGTTTATTCTTCGATAAATTACAGATCTTCATGGAAAAGATTTTTTAGTTGAAATGGTTGTCGTATCCACGGGAAGTCAAATCAAGAATAAATTGGTTTGTAATGCTATTGAAATAGGCACAACAATTTGAAAGCAAAGTGGGAGAAAACGCTTTAAGCGACTTCAGGCAATGTCAGATTACGGAATAAGGGTGAAGGTTATTTCAAAATTGTTTAAAGCGACTGGCTACTAATTTTGACGGTTGTAAGTGGCGGTTTTTTGTGGATTTGGATGGATTGAATGATATAGTCGGTTTTTATTGGATAAAGTGATACGTTTAACCTCTGTATTCCATTCAGATTGTGCAAGAACTTTTCCAGCTCGTCTTAACATAAATCAATTCCATAAAATTTAAATTGAATCGTCACATTACTTTGCGTAGAACCAAATTTTAACTATTGATTCCTTAGAATATCGATCGAATTCTAACATCACTTGTATTTTTGATGTGAAATAAGCTCTTACTTACTTTTGAAATTCAACAATACTAATATCTTTGTATTTGTCTTTTCAGATATTCAGCCCTAATCTTTCCATGTGAGTAAACTTCTGATATATGCTAAAATAGAACTTCATCTTACAAACAAAATTTATGACCAGAACACGATTATTCCCATTCTCAGTGATTGTCCTCAATACTGTGCACAAAAACATACGAGAGCTTCTTTTGCTTCTAAAATAGCATTTAGAAGAGAGTCTACGTCAGTGTTTGCATAAATACCATAATTATGTATCTGCCATCATACCTCTCGGAAAAATGGTTGGATTTCCAGTACATAGACAGAAATAATAGATAGAAATAATTTCGTCATTGACTTAATTTTGAATTATATAACTGTTCAAGAGCGCCGTCGAACATATTGGCGCAAAAAGGGATAAGACTGAGAAGTTTGCATATTATTGTTGTATATTGGTAGGTATTGCTAACATAAAATCTCCGGAAATCCCATGAAAATAATAAATTCAATGACAGCAGTTATGTATGTACTAAAGCTGGTGTTTTTCCTATTTCCTCGAAAACTTTCTCTCGAGTTTTAATTCAAAGCAAAACCTTAACATATCTGCTAAGTTCAATGTAGTCAGGGCTACCGAGTTCCGGACCTAATATTTTGAACCTACTCGTACTATTGAACTAGGCGCAACTGGTCCGTGTCTCAAAACTCACCTAAAGCATAGTACTGAGTTCGATTTCACGTGAAATTTTCATACAAAATTTCACGTGAAATTGGTTTCGGCGAAAATTTAGCTTGAAAATAAGCAAGTTTGGTACTGTGTTCTTAGCATGAAAAGTTGCTTTCGCGTTGAAAACGTAGATGGCACTGAAACATGTCTCGAATCATTTCACGCCAATTTAGTTTGTGCAGTTCATTCTTTCGAGCGGAAAAGTGACATTTGGTGTTTCAATTTGAAAATGGAGCAGTGAAAATGTCTTTTCAATAAGAAAATCAATCGAAAAGTGAAATTCATGACATTTTATCCGTCAGAAATAAGCATTGTCTCTGCTTTTCTCCATTGTCAAAATTTTCGCTCGAAAGAATGACCAGATAATGGAAACATGTCAAAATTTCACGTGAACTCGAACTCAGTACCAGCCTTAATTTAATGAAAAACCACACTTATATTTGTTTTGCGCAAGTATACAGCTCAAGTTCGGAGTCGAATGTCTTAAAGAAGTTGATCAGCAATAGCTCTACTAGGAAAAGTTTTATTGATATTTCGAACAATTTTCAACACTCTTGATGTTACTCCAAAAAGAGTCCTGAACAAAATCGGAACACTATTTTAACGTTCTCCTTTTAGGTAATCATATTAAAAAATGGTGTGGCACGGAAAGCTAGAAATGCCAGAAATCAATGCGATGGTTATTTGTGAAGGTAGTCGAAATTGAAACTCGTACAAAATAATATTTCATTCCGAAAGTTTATTTAGTTACTTTTCTTGCACGAAAACTAAAAATATCTAAAGCCCTGAATAAAATTATTAACCCTGAAAAAAAATCTCGTATATCAAAAATTTAAAATCGTACTACTCCGGGGCCGGACTCGATCCAAGTGATCCCGATCCGCAACATGAGGATCACATCATGACTAGTTCAATGTTATTGTCGCCTATCGATTTGGTAGAAAGATTGGTTCATTGAGTCCACATGAGGCCTTGTATTGCGGGTTCTTAGTTCGGCGTTTAGAAGCAGTTGGATCACTGGTAAATACTTTTGTCCTAACGATGTTGGTTCAAGAGTAGTTACAGGTGAAGTACCAATCTTTGCCGCTTTCCTTTGATTGACGCGCCACAGCACAGTCGACACGAATTTGGCTATCGTTGAATTACCGTGAAATAACAAGCGCGTCCTCTACAAGAGTTGAGTTTAAATTTATCAATTTGGCCGGGCGAAATCAACAACTCATGCCTAGTACTATACTCTTCGCGAAACGAATTCAACGGTCGAATCCCATACAAAAAGAGCTTTTCAATTCGTCAGTAAAGCTCTATTGTATGGGATTTGACCGTTGAATTCGTTTCGCGAAGAGTATAGTACTAGGCATAAATACGAGCTTTACTTTGATATTTTCCACAAGCACAAGCTGATCAAACCAGTTCGAAAATCTTTGCAAAAAGCTTCCTTAACTGAGCCATCTAAAGCTTAGTACTGTTTTCGATTTCACGTAAAATTTTCATGCAAATTTTCACGTGAAATTTATTTCGGGGAAAATTCAGCTTGAAAATAAACAAGAGTTGTGCTCAGTTTCTCTTTGAAAATGCAGGTGCCTTTGGCACATGTCTCCAATCATTTCACGTCAATTTAGTATGTGCAGTTCATTCTTTAGGCTAGTACTGAGTTAATCGGCAAGCTAAATTTTGACATGTCTCGATTATCTGGTTATTCTTTCGAGCGAAAATTTTGAAAATGGAGAAAAGCGGAGACACGTGTCATTTCTGACGGATAAAATGTCAAGAATTTCAATTTTCGATCGATTTCGTTATTGAAAAGACATTTACACAATTCAATTTTCAAATTTAAACACCAAATGTCCTTTTTTAACTCGAAAGAATGAGCTGCACAAACTAAATTTAATTTATAATTTAAAATGTTATTATATCTAAAATTGAGATAAAGCTTTGTTGCGCTGTGTGCGACAATTTACTACCTCGGTAGCAGGGAGACGAATGCAAATGCACGCAAGGAGTATAGCGGGAAGCAAAAACATAAAGTGTGTACTTTAGAACAGAGAGATTTAAGGAAATGAAACAACCGTATACGTAAACGAGATTTAGAGAAGCAGTTTTACTACAATGATGTAAATCTATCAATTGAACAAATCGCGAGCATAGCTATCTCGGATTTTTCCTTTGGCTTCTCCGCCACCAAGGCTCTGCGAGCTTTTGTGTGAACTGAAACTGCGTGAACTGTCCGATTGGATTTAGTAGGCCAAGGACCATTCCAAAATGTACTGAATAAATCGTCTACTAAATTTTTAGTTCACATTGTAAATTAACCTAGTAAATTATTTAAAATGTCTGTGATCGACTGTCGAACTGTTTGCGATCGACCGTTTGCCACCCCTGCTATAGAGCATAAAGCACTAAATTTTGGAGCAATTTTTTAAGGTGCAACCACTACGAAAAGTTTGCCACACAGTGACTAAACTTTTATCAGACTTGGTCGAACTCAATATCAATGCGTTATGTAAATTTCAATTGAGTCTGATCATTGAGTCGTGAATTCCCGCGAATCCATATATCGGGTGCTAAAAATATAGGTAAATTGAGGAAAGATTACAGTTCCTGTGCGATGTAAAATTTTAATAGCTCAAAAATTTCGAAATCATTTTCATATCCATCTTTGAAATACAGTCATAATTCATTGCATAAAGTTTGATTTTTTTTTAAAGGCCTTTGTACATAGAATTATAACGGCACTTCAAATATCTCTAAAATACCCACCGGCCCCAAAGAACTAAAGATATCTAACAAGCGTTGCGAAAATTGTCTTTGTCCCATCCAAAAAGTTTATTCGGATTTAATAGTTTGAAAAATGGACAGACAAATAATATTCTTTTCTGAATATTTTAAGGAAAAATATAAGGAAAACTTATATTCCGGCTATATTTCCGCTCGCATTGACACTCTTTTACCCTTTTCAAAATAATCAATGAGCTATTGTAAACTTTGAAAAACAAATTCATGTGGTTTCCCACAAAATTTCTTATTCAGGACTAGGAGTGGGTTTGAATTGAATTGTGTTCCATTGTCGGTCGTAATCCTTCAACATGGAACATTTTCTTGCAAACGCGAATGACAAACAAAAGTGTTTGAGAGCCAGCAAACTGGATACGTGTAATTAAGCGAACCAAGCTAATTTCACATCATTTACACAATTGTTTAGTAAATCGAATTTGGATCGATTGGCTCGTTGGGTCCACACAACGCTGGATATTTCGAGTTCCTAGTTTGGCATTTTGAAGCAGTCGGACCACTTGTGTAGACTTTCCGCCCTAAGATGTTGGTTTGAGAATAATTGCAGCCAAAGAAATATTGTTTGCCATCATCCTTTGATTGACGCACCATTGCACAACCGATTCGAATGCTGCGGTCATTCACCATTGGCGTGAAATGACCAATAACGCCACTGTAAAAATTTTATGTCCTTGATTCGACCGAACTAAATCCACAGCAAATTGGCAAGCGCTACTTACGGCGAAACCTTGTATTTGTTGATGTCTTTCATAGAGGCTGCTTTGTATTCATTGAACCATCTATCAATTCCAATTTGGATAGCTTTTAGTGGCACTGCTGCCGGCACACTCCAGTAAGAAGCCAAGTTCTGCCCAGCCCATTTGAATTTGGATGTGTTGCGGCATTGATCATGTCGCATGGCGCATTGCTTGACATTGAGCACGGCAAGCTTGGCCAACTCTTGATCCCACAGCATTGTTCCCATTCGAACGGCCGGCGAGAATCCTTTGAGCTTCCCAGCCGCAATGGTGTTCCTGTAGTCGTTGTGTTTCGACAGTATCATGTCAATGTAAGGCGTAATGCTGACCAGCTCTCGATCGGAGGCACAGGATGACGAAAACGACTGAACGAAAAATTTGTATACACCTAAAGCTTGATACAATTAGAAAATCTTACGCCGGAATTCCCGCAAGCGATATGTTTCCCCCTCCTGCAAAGTGATGATGCGCAGTAGTTTTGACCATTGGCATATGCTACGAGCACACCTATTATCACGAATTCGAGCATGGTTTCACTTTCTGCAACAAAATTAACGGTACGATTTTAACTTCAAGTACTTCGAAATCGTTCAATTTGTAGGAAAACAAAACTGCTACAAATCAAATCTTGGCCATAAACAATGAAATCACAGCTTTCAATAACAGCAATTACTACCTGACTTCCACAACATAAAGTCGATTTATATGCATTCCTGTTTTGAGGACAGGCTTTTATAGATCGATTCTTGAAAAATATTTGCTTCGTAACGTGTAGCGAAAGAGTTTTCGAACGCTTTGCTTGAAAACTAGCACCACTATGTACAGTAAATATTCACAGAAGAACAGTGCTGGAATCTAATAAGCGTGGTTGAATAAAGTTATAAATGCACCTCACATCATCAAATAATTTGAACAATACTAATATAATGCATAAGTGGTCAAAACTAATTGAATAATTTTGTCTTTAACTGTTTATTCCACTTATTACTTTAGTTCGTTTGGTCAAGCATATTGGTTTGATTAGTGAAAGAAATGTAGATAAAACTGAAATTAGCTAAGGTAACAGAATGTGCGAAAAAATCAATTTCAGGTGCAAGTACCTCATGTTCAATTCTTTCGCTTTGCAGTCAGCGCCATAAATAATATTATTTTCCATCCCGATTAGCATCATATTCTTGTCACGCTTCAATTTTTCAATTATGGAAATCTAATATGGTCAATAGGCTCGGTTGCTTGTCAAATTAGAAGATTGCAATTTTTCGATGTTCCTGCAATGAAGAAATCGTTTTTTTTAGTTTCATTGAAACTCGTTCGGTAGTGTGGTAGTGTAAAAAACATATTTCAATTAATTGTTGAACGCGAAAAAAATTAAAATAAGCATGAAAATTAACACCTGTTGATTACAATTCTCGCTTTGTTAAGGTTTGTCCTTGGGCAGTGCTGTCGTTTTATTGCAAATGCAATATTGTGTAGTGATTTAGAAACATGGTATACTTGCAGGTGCTTCAACTGAACCGAAGTCCTGTCGAAAGCCTACCAAGCAGGGTGAATGATGACGAACCGTCAAGAGAGCCAGGCAACAAAATAAAGAAAAGTGCCTGGGGAGCAGAGCACACTAGAAATGGCCGTAAAAACCCCTCGTCCACATAAGCGGAGCACCCTTTAATCTGACCCCGACGGATGCTGGTTTGTCAACTCTATGCGGCTGGGATGAGTTATTGAAAATGGAGTGGATTCGCTCCCAGAAAAATCAAGAGCGCTGCGTATATTTCATCCGTCAATTTAATTATATTGCGGGAAGCGGCTATTATCCGCGGAGGACCAAACGTAGCCCTCAGGTATGGGTTGTCAACCCAAACCCCGCCGAAAAGTGCGAAAGCACGCCCTTTGATCCGTATAAAAGGGGATCTGAAATTTATACGAAAATATAAAAATTGAGGGAATTATGCCTCTATTTAGCAGGCCTTAAGAGAACCAGCCAGCCTCAGGCGTCTGCTTATTGGAGCCATGACCCTAGATGTTGCGGGGTCACTCCGCCTACTGACTCCAGCCGAGAACAAAATAAAAACAAATATTCGATTATAGGCTAGCCAGGCCATCGCGAACCCTGAAAAGAAAGAGTCGTCCTGGGCGTTCACCCAATAAGAAGGCGAAAAGATGATTCACTATATTTGTAGATTTACTATATACAGGAATAAATTTCGGAACTTGACGATAATACCATATACATGGAAAGTATACCTTAAAAGTATACAAGTCATAAGGAGGATGGATCGATGGATGACCGAACATGGCTTCCAGTTAGCAGTCTCTAAAACAGATTGTTATCGTGACGAAGCGGAGGATACCAACTGTCTTACCCATGACAGTTGGCTCCGTCGAAGTCCAGATCAGCAAGTCGGTCAGGCATCTGGGAGTGACCCTGGACACCAAACTGACGTATTCAAATCATATCCGCAGGGCATGTGGCAGTGCTATAGTAGTCGTCACTTCACTGAGTAGGCTAATGGACAATGTCGGTGAACCCAGTGAGACGCGACGGAGGCTGCTGATGATAACGACTGATTCCATCTTGTTATATAGAGCCGAAATCTGGGGAGATGCGCTCCGAACTGAGAAGTTCCGGAGGCGCAGTGCCAGTAGCTTCCGCACGTTCTCAGAAGAGCTGTATCGGGAGTAATCCCGATCGACCTACTAGTGCGAACGCTTACCCTCCAACTTTGGCAACAACGTTGGAGTGAAAGTGATAATTGGTCTAATGGGTCTCATTGAGCCTTGGCTTAACCGGAGCCAAGGAGATGTAAACTTTTACCTTTGTCAATTCTTGACAGGGCACGGTTGCTTCAGGAAATACCTGAACAGAATGGGTAAGATGGTCACATCGTACTGCCGGTACTGTGTGAATGAGCACGATGATACTCAGCACACATTCTTTATGTGCAGTCGCTTCGTAAGTTTGAGGCGCACCATTGAGTCCACGATCGACCTGGTAGCGCCTGAGACGATCGTGGATGCAATGATGCGAAGCGAGGAGAACTGGCGCGCAGTCTCAGCATATGTTGAGAAAGTGCTGCGCACTAAACGGGAGGAAGGTTGCCTTACTGACCCATGAACTGTGGTAGTTTCTGCAGTCCGTGGTTACCGATGGGTGAGTCAGCACGACCGGGTTGAAGCAGTGCTTAGGCGGGTCCCGACTCGGAAGCTCGTGAGCTTATAGACGGTCCTTTTTTTTAGTGAGTCAAATCTCACATACCCCGCGGTGGTTCGTCAACCGGGGATCTGGTTAGCAGATTTTTTTTGCCATCTACACTAGTGGGGAAAAACCTTCATATTGTTTTCTTTGCTTTAAGAAACAAAAGTCCTTAACTTAATTCAAATTATTCACGACTTTGAATTTAACTTTTTTTCATTTTTTCTTTTTCTATTTAAAAGATCTAAAATAGTGTCAACCGGTTGCGCATCGCTCAGTTTCAATTATATATGGTGTGTTTAGACATAATATCTACACTTCTTTTGTAGCAAATAAACGCTGTAAAACTACTAACGATAATAAGATGAGAAAAAATACTTTTGTATGATTTTTCCCTTAGTCTTAAAGAATACTCACAGCAAAACTATTTTTGACTGGTCGGACTGGTAAGCTCACCAAATAATTCCAGACTTCGACAGTCTCAGGGAGGGCGATATTCCTTCATTTCTGCAAGTCTCTCATTGCCAGCTTTCGTGCAATCAACGCTTTGTGCGCAACACTGTCCAGGACAATTTGTCAGCCAGAGATCGATGTCCTAGTGATGAATTGAGAAACCAAGTCCACAATTATCTTTGATAATTTCCCTAGCACCAGCGGGTAGTTCATGTTCTTCGTATTGAGCATTTTCGTCGGACTCACTGTTTCTACAGCCCAACCACATGAGACATAAGGACATTGATGATTATAGATATTTACAGAAATTTCCTCAAAATCTTGCAGTAGCTCAAGACAATGGATACAATATAATTGGCCTAGGCGAGTTATCATTACCACGAATCGATGAAAATTCAGAATAATGTATTTAAAAACTAAACAAAGATGTGACTGTCCATTTTAAAAGACTATTCTGATAGATTCGTATAACAGTTCTCAAATGCGTACTCAGTTATTGTGTATTTTTGAGCGAGATTTGAACTTTCGAACTAATTGAATTTATTGATTTATTTATTTATTTCAACCAAACAAGGCGTACAAAACACTTACAATTAATATCTAACAATTTATATAAATTTGTATAATTAACAACAATGGAAGAAATTTAAAAATATATAACCATCTTTAGTAGGGAATTGGATAGGGCATTCATGACGTGAGCACCTTAGTCAGAGCAGTTTTAAACCTAGGTCTGGAAATGGTAGGGGAATAGTATTTTGCGAAGCTATTGAATATTTTGCAACATCTATTGATTGGCTCATTGTTGGCGTAAACTGTGTGGTGTCGGTATTCATTCAGTAAACGTGTGTGCCTCGTCTGCCTTACTGATTCGTTGAAAGTGATCTTATTGGACAGGGACACAACATTGATCAAGCCCCTAATAACGTCAAAAGTAAAGCAGGAGCATATGACTATCCTCCGCGAAGATAGACTTGATAGATTTAAGAGACTTAGCCTGTATCTGTATGAAGGTAGATTTTCAAATTCGTAAGGATTATACAGATCTCTCAACGCAAATAGCAAGAACTGCTTCTGCACCGATTCGAGCCTATCGCTATGGACATCAAAGGTAGGGTGCCAGACAATACATGCATATTCGAGCAATGGCCGAACTAGAGCTATGTATAAGGACTTCGTGACCCATAGGTTTTTGAATTCCTTCGCAGGTCTTTTGATAAATCCAAGCTGCTTATTAGCCTTGCTTAAGACTTTGTCATAGTGTAAATTAAAACGCAGCTTTTTATCCAAAGTAACCCCGAGATCGATGACATTGTCAACATTATTGATTGTAACATTATTGAGGCGGTAATCAAAATTTATATTACTGGTTTTGCGGGAAAAACTAATGACTTGACATTTACTGACATTAATGTCGAGATTATTTTGTTTGCACCCCTGCTCAAGAGAAAGCAGTTTCGATTGAAGGAAAACTGAGTCAGATTTCGATTTAATTGTGTGGTACATTTTCAGATCATCTGCATAAAAAAGGTGAGCGATGTCTGATAAAACTTCAGAAAGATCCGAAACGAAAATATTGAATAAAAGAGGCCCCAAGTGACTACCTTGTGGAACATCTGATAAAACTTCGATTTTTTTGGATAGGATACCCTGAAACTTAACGTACTGCGTCCTATTTCGAAGATAAGAGTCTAACCAGTTTAATAAAAGACCCGAGATGCCAAATTTCTGTAGTTTGATTCGAAGAATATCATGATCAACCCGATCAAAGGCCTTGCTGAAGTCTGTGTAGATGGTATCAATTTGATGCCCTTTTTCCATGCCACAGAGAACATCTGAGACGAGAATCACGAGGTTGGTACAAGTTGACCTGCCTTTTCTAAAACCATGTTGTTGTTCATTTAGAAGAGGTTCTATTACAGTAGTGAGCTTATCACAGACAATTTTTTCAAATAGTTTAGGCAATGCTGAAAGTATTGCAATACCTCTGTAATTATCAATTGACCGCCTATCACCACTTTTAAAAATCGGGGTCAGATGGGATGATTTCCAGAAGGAAGGGAAAACCCCACAAGAAAGTGATTTGTTGAAAATTAAATACACGGGTAAGATAAGCGACTCCATGCATTCGAGTATGAAACTAGGAGGTAGTAAGTCAGGACCAGGACCCTTGTTGACATTGAGATCTTTGATGGCCCTGGCAATCTCCTCTCTAGTTAAATACATTTCACAAATGATATCTGGTGGGAATGTTTGAGGGAGAAGAATGTTAGACATGCTTGTACATGAACAAAATACTTCCTGGAAATGCTCAGCGAACAGGTCGCAAATTTCGTGAGGGCATGTCGAACAAAGGCTCTTTTTGTGCATCGAAGTAGGGTAGCCCGAAGTTTTCCGTTTGGTGTTCACGAAATCAAAAAACTTTTTAGGATCATGAATTATATTTTCGCCCATGATATTAACATAGCGCTCATACGCTTCACGGGATTTAGACAGGAATTCTTGAGCTAATTCATTATGTTTATCCTTGATATCATCTCTGACATCAGTGCTGGTGGTAATTACTTTGTAAAGTTTATTTCTTTGATTCCGCAAATACCTTAGATTGCTATCAAGCCATGGTTCAGATATTTTGTCTTTTCTCTTAATCTTTGGGGTGAACCTTTCAACGGCGTCAAAAACCAACTCATAGAATAATGATACAGCATCATCTAATTCTAGCGTTGAAAAATTACTAGCCCAGTCAATTCTGAGAAGACAATCCGTAATGCTCTTATAATCAGCATTGCGAAAGTCATATACAATAGAGTTATTGTAAGATAGGGAAGCGAACATATCAGATGTAGATAATAACTCAACTGTGAACGCAGAGTGGTGAAGAGTGTTGCCAAAAAAATTTTCTGCATCAGCAGTTGAGTTAGCCACTACATCGTCGTAGCTATTAGTAAATATGAGATCTAACCAATTTCCATTTTGGTTAGGTGTCGGAGCTATTTGCTGCAAATCATTGCCATAAAATATACTAACTAGATTGAAATCGCTGGAGTCAAGAAGATTAAAAGGAATGAGATTATTATCAGTTTCATCGGCCGTAAATTTTAAATTTGGGCGATTGAAATCACCGAGAATTATAATTTTATCCTCCTCATTAAGAGATGAAACTAAGTTAGAAATCACTTCGCACACATCATTATAAACGGCTTCGTCTGAACCGGGTGGGATGTAGAATATTCCGATGTAAATGAAACCTTTGGACCAGGAAATGCGAATAATCTTGTGATCGAAGAGATTATATGAGCTGTTTTCGACTAGTTCGCTTGATAGCGAGTTACGAACAGCTACTAAAACACCACCACCTCAAGTTTGGCCAGTAGAAAGGTAGTTTCGGTCCTTCCTGTAAATAGTCCAGTTACCATCTAATATTTCTGCGTTTGTGTGCGAACTGTTTAACCAGGTTTCCGTGAAGGTCAATACATTAAATTGGCAAGATTTTGAGTCAAGAAAGAGTCTATTCAGTTTGCCTCTCATACCACCACAGTTGTGGTAAAAAAGTTTGAGGCTGTTTAACGAAAACTTCTTGTTAGGAATGATAGTTTTTAAAATCATTCCTTGCTTTTTGAAGGGAGGAAATATACTTAGCTGAGACATGTGAGGCAAAGGTGCTTAGCTCTTTTTTCACTTGGTCAGCTGTTATGCCAAGTTGCTCATGATACCGGACAAAAACAGTATGAAGAGCCTGAAAATCTATGGGAAGACCTTCCTGTTGAATCATGACTTTCAGATGAGTCTTCGTTTTACCCTCGAAACAAGCAGAGTCAGTGGCTTTGTGCATGTATGCAAGGTGGAGGCGAACATTTTCATAGATTTTCTTATCCCTTAGCCGAGAAAGCAGATACCTGCTTTCGAGATCAGCACTGGAGTTGATTGTGGCTTTAACTATAGGAGGCACTAGTGGGTCCAGGAACTTAGGCGCAGTTGTCACTGGTTCACACGAGGGATTGGCAGTAACTATAATACCAGGGGTAATGGAGGAGGTTTGAACTTCGCCACGATACATATTTAATACATATTTTCCTCAAAAACCCACTGAACACATTTCAAATGACTGTACTCGGAAAAACGATTTTCAAGTCCGTGCAAATTAAAGAAACAGTGAATTATTACCTTATATAAGCTAACATTTTATTTCGGTTATTGCGACTTTTCTTAATGGTTCATTCATATCGACACCAACGCAACCTTTTCATCTCTCCTGGTGCACTGCATGCGGTTTTTAAGATATTCAAAATAAGTCGTTCGATATCATTCCTTGTCTGGAGGTTTGTAGTGGATGTACATATGTATGATCACTCTTCTGCATGAGTTATTGGCTGGGTAAAAATATTTTCAATAAATTATCTCTTGAAACTTTCGTGCTGCAGTGATGACGGGTAAGAGATTGCTTCATATTGAGCGATCTGCACATTAGGAGCTACAGAGGTATCAATAATAAGGGAATATGTAAGCAAAAAGCAAAAAGCAAAAAGTTGCATGCATTCAGTTTTGTTCAAATTGACAGGCATGTGCATCTGAGTCGAAAATAATTGATTTTGAAAGCTCATCACGAAATAACTCCCTCCCTGCCACAGCAGTTCGTGCGAAATGATCCAATGATATTCCTACCCCAAATTTCTCCTTTCTCGTCAGTTACTTCGATTTCTAAAAATTTGCTTAAGAAAAAGGTTTGTTAGCTTGGCAAAGCAAATTACCCTTTATTATTTCATGCTATTCGTTGAGCAAGAAAACCCGTGTATCCTAATGTATTTTGTTATTTTTTATTAAACTCGCTTCGCCGAAAATTCATATTTCTTTATATATATATATATATATATATATATATATATATATATATATATATATATATATATATATATATATATATATATATATATATATATATATATATATATACAATAATAACATATATATATATATATATATATATATATATATATATATATATATACAATAATAACATATATATATATATATATATATATATATATATATATATATATATATATATATATATATATATATATATATATATATATATATATATATATATATATATATATATACAGTCAACTCCGATTATAACGGCCCGGGTTATAACGAACCATGGTTGATAGCGAACCTATTCTTAAGTCCCGGCGCGTGACCAATAGGAAATGTATTAAAAATAAACGTTTATAGCGAACTCGTATATAACGAACTATCGGATGTAACGAACTAATTTTCCATCCGATTTGGTTTAAAACATGGCTATAACGAACTTCGTGACACTAATCTATGAACGATGCTTCGATGTGTACGGTGAGTGTGATGAGTGTGCGTAAAGAACACCTCGATATAATTGGGGACTTCCCCGAATGTGGTTGTATTGTTCGTCTATGTAGTAACGAAATAATATTCTGCAGTGAAGAACGTGAAGAACAATGGGTGATGCTCGAAAATGAAAAGCTTTTTCCTTAGAGGAAAAATGTGAAATTATCCGTGAAATTGAAAGTGGGAAAATGCAGAGTGTCGTATGCCGAGAAAGAGGTTTGTGCAAGTCTACAGTAGGAACAATTTACAAAAATAAGCTGGAATTGCTTAATACATACGAAAAAATTAACGTGAAAGTTGAAAAAAAAATCGGAAATCCGTGCGCGATGATGTCGATCAAATGTTATTAAAAGGGTTCACTCAACAGCGATTAAATAGTTTAAGTTTTAAAAACGAAAGCAGACAATTTCGCCAGGTAAATACAGAACGAATTTGTTTGCAGCGAAGGTTGGATCGAGCGATGGAAGGCACGTCATAATGTATGCAGCGAGAAAATTGTGGGCAAAGCAGCAGTATCACTGTTTGGCCAATAATTAAACAAGAATTCCACGCTGATGACATATTCAATGCCGATGAAACTGACCTTTTCTATAAATTAACTTCCGACAGAACTTTAAAATTTAAAGGAGAGCAGTGTAAAGGGGGAAAGCAAGCTAAGGATAGAATAACACTTTTAGTATGTGCCAACATGTCGGGATCAGAGAAACGAAAGCTGCTAGTAATAGGCAAAGCACAAAATGCGCGATGTTTTTAAAACGTGAAGAGTTTACCTGTTGATTATCGTGCAAACACCAAGTCATGGATGACATCTGAAATTGTCACCGATTACTTACGGAAATGGGATGTAGAATGTACTAGAAACAAACGGAGAATTGTCTTGTTAGTGGATAATTGCGCAGCGCACCCAACAGTTGACCAGTTACGATACATTAAGCTTGTTTTTATGCCACCAAATACTAGTTCGTTACTTCAACCCATGGACCAGGGTGCTACACATCCCCTAAAAAGTCGCTATCGGCAAGCTCTTTAATTAAAACATTGATGCTGGGACCACAGCTACTGTTACTATTCTGGACGCGATCAATCTTATTCATAGATCTTGGCAAGGAGTATCCTCTCAAACAATAAAAAACTGTTTTAAGCATGCTGGTTTTTATTTAACTAATGTTGAAGGTGTACCAAATGCTAACGATGAAATATCAATCGAAGAAGGTCAACAGGAATCGAGGACCATAGGTTCTGAAGAATCCAATACCTTCATTTCACGTGACTACATCACCGTAGATAATAACCTCATCACATCTGATTTTTTAACCTACGATGACATCGTTTCTTCTGTAATAGGTTGTGCCAGCACTTATCGTGACAATTCGGAAAATGAGGATGAAGATGACATGCCACATAGAGCACCGGTTATAACTGTTAGTGCAGCAAAACAAAATTTAAGTGAACTTCGTACCTCTCTTCAATCGCGCGATGCATCTCAAACTATTCTAAATAGTTTAGCTGAATTAGAAGCATATACGGACAAGACAGCACTGAACACCCACATGCAAACTAAAATAACAAATTATTTTCAGAATGTATAAATAATATATGTACGCGCATAACTTAAGAATAAAAATTTTCAATCAATGGATAGTTCGAAAAATATTGTTTATTTTACTTTTTTTGTTTTTGAATGTTGATGCATAAATAAAAATTATATGTATGTGTAACTACTCTTATGTGTAGTTTTATGCCTCCGTCTATAACGAACATCGGCTATAGCGAACCAATTTTCCCGGTCCCTTGAGGTTCGTTATAGTTATAACCGGGGTTGACTGTATATATATATATATATATATATATATATATATATATATATATATATATATATATATATATATATATATATATATATATATATATATATATATATATACATATATATATATATACATATATATATATATATATATATATATATATATATATATACATATATATATATATATATATATATATATATATATATATATATATATATATATATATATATATCAGCAAAATGATTAAGGGAGATAATCTCTGGAGTGGCCGATCCGATTCAGCTGAAATTTTCGGAGAACGTAGATATATATATAATAGTAGGTAGGTCCATGACTTTCTCAAATTCAGATATACTAAACCTTTTTTTACAATATCGTACTTTATCTCAAGAGTAGCAGCAATGTCAACGGTGACGGGCGTTTATTCTTCGCTAAATTACAGATCTTCATGGAAAAGATTTTTTAGTTGAAATGGTTGTCGTATCTACGGGAAGTCAAATCGAGAATAAATTGGTTTTTAATGCTATTGAAATAGGCACAACAATTTGAAAGCAAAGTGGGAGAACACGTTTTAAGCGACTTCAGGCAATGTCAGGTTACGGAATAAGGATGAAGGTTATTTTAAAAATGTTTAAAACGACTGGCTACTAATTTTGACGGTTGTAAGTGGCGGTTTTTTGTGGATTCGGATGGATTGAATGATATATTCGGTTTTTATTGGATAAAGTGATACGTTTAACCTTTGTATTCCACTCAGATTTTGCAAGAACTTTTCCAGCTCGTCTTAACATAAATCAATTCCATAAAATTTAAATTGAATCGTCACATTACTTTGCGTAGAACCAAATTTTAGCTATTGATTCCTTAGAATATCGATCGAATTCTAACATCACTTGTATTTTTGATGTGAAATAAGCTCTTACTTACTTTTGAAATTCAACAGAAAACCCGATCCACTAATTTCTTTGTATTTGTCTTTTCAGATATTCAGCCCTAATCGTTCGATGTGAGTAAACTTCTGATAAATGCAAAAATAGTACTTCATCTTACAAACAAAATTAATGAGCAGAACACGATTATTTCCATTCTCAGTGATTGTCCTCAATACTGCGCACAAAAATATACGAGAGCTTCTTTTGCTTCTAAAATAGCATTTAGAAGAGAGTCTACGTTAGTGTTTGCATAAATACCGTAATTATCTATCTGCCATCATACCTCTGGGAAAAATGGTTCGATATGTTTGATAATATTCAAAGTTGAGCCATTTCCAGTAGATAGACAATATAACACAGATAGAAATAATTTCGTCATTGACTTAATTTTGAATTATTTAACTGTTCAAGAGCGCCGTCGAACATATTGGCGCAAAAAGGGATAATACTGAGAAGTTTGCATATTATTGTTGTATATTGATAGGTATTGCTAACATACAATTTTCGGAAATCCCATGAAAATAATAAATTCAATGACAGCAGTTATGTATGTACTAAAGCCGGTGTTCTTCCCATTTCCTCGAAAACTTTCTCTCGAGTTTTCAATTCAAAGCAAAACCTTAACATATCTGCTACGTTCAATTTAGTCACGGCTGCCGAATTCCGGACCTAATATTTTGAATCTACGCGTATTATTGAACTAGGCGCAACTGGTCCGTCTCTCAAAACTGACCTAACGTAATGAAAAATCACACTTATATTTGTTTTGCGCAAGTATACAGCTCAAGTTCGGAGTCGAATGTCTTAAAGAACTGGAAAACCAAGAAGTTATAACATGTGTGCATCAATAATAGCTCAACTATGAAAAGTTTTATTGATATTTCGAACAATTTTCAATACTCTTGATGTTACTACAAAAAGAGTCCTGAACAAAATCGGAACAGTAATTTAACGTTCTCCTTTTAGGTAATCATATTAAAAAATGGTATGGCACGGAAAGCTAGAAATGCCAGAAATCAATGTGATGATTATTTGCGAAGGTAGTCGAAATTGAAACTCGTACAAAATAATGATTCCATCCGAAAGTTTATTTAGTTACTTTTCTTGCACGAAAACTAAAAATATCTAAAGCCCTCAATAAAATTATTAATACTGAAAAAAAATTTTCGTATATCAAAAATGTAAAATCGTACTACTCCGGGGCCGGACTCGATCCATGTGATCCCGATCCGCAACATGAGGATCACATCATGACTAGTTCAATGTTATTCTCGCCTATTAATTTGGTAGAAAGATTGGTTCATTGAGTCCACATGAGGCCTTGTATTGCGGGTTCTTAGTTCGGCGTTTAGAAGCAGTTGGATCACTGGTAAATACTTTTGTCCTAACGATGTTGGTTCAAGAGTAGTTACAGGTGAAGTACCATTCTTTGCCGCTTTCCTTTGATTGACGCGCCACAGCACAGTCGACATGAATTTGGCTATCGTTGAATTAGCGTGAAATAACAAGCGCGTCCTCTACAAGACTTGAGTTTAACCCTGGAATGGTACGGTAAATTTTTGGATGATTTTAGGTACATGCTTTTACTAAAAAATGGCACCAATAGTATTATGTACATTTTTTATTTTATCAATAGACGTAAAAAGCCTCATGGCGGTCGGAGTGGCCAACTGGCTAGTGCGCTACGAAATATATACTCTATGTGAGTAAAATTTTATTCTAGGGTTAAACTTATCAATTTGGCCGTTGTTGATATTTTCCACAAAAATAAGCTGGTGCTGAACAAACCAGCTCGAAATAGCGCATCTGACAACCGATTATGGATTTTTTTGCCCGCCATCCAGTACGAATTTAAATTTGCATGCGTGTTGCATCCGCCATTGTTTGACTTTGAGCTTGCATGCAGCGTCATTGAAGACGAAGTACTTCGCTCCTTTCAAGGATCGAGAAGTAGGTATTTAATCGAAAGAGCATCAACGTTTAGATTTGGTGTCGGGTGATTAGCGGAAACACAGAAAATTCAGATTGAGTAAATCCTATAGGAATCACCAGAAATCGTCCAACATTTCATATTGAAATAAAAATGTTTATCATGTGTGTAGACTTTCCTGTATGAATTTAAGCTTTATATTCTTTCCGGGAAAAAGGCTACAATCTTTCCGGGAAAAGGTTTATTATAAATAAATGTTTTTTTCAGTCATGGCTCGATTTCACCATGAGCCACGAAGTCGGCATCTCGATCCAAAAATAAATGACTTTTTTACTAACGCTACGATGGCGTTAATGCTCCCTCAGTTACGTCGATTTTAAGAAATTTCATTTTGAAAAAAACTTGCTTGCTTTGTAAAGCAAATTACCATTTCACATTCAAAGCTATTCAAAGAAAGTCGAGCAAGAGTCCTAGTGAACGCACTTTGTTGATTTTTTCAAGACGTTTTGATTCCTCAAACACCCTCGGTGAAGACGATAACGATGGTGGTTACTCATGTCTCGTTAAAATAAAGGTCCACTTGAAAAAATAATGAATTTTACTGGAATGGTGCTTCGTATGCTTGAGCGGTTGAATCAAGAATCAATCGATTTGAAATGCTATTAAAATTTACAACGAGGTGCCACTTCGGTGTTTAAAAGCGAAGGGGGAATAAAAAGATTCAGCGGCTTCAATCATTGTGAGACTATGCAATTGTTAGAATTTGGACCATATAATTGGAAGAAATAGTATCATGTTCGAGAGAGGAGAAGTAAAACTTTGCTTCGTTTGTTCCACCATTAGCCACGTCCACAGGCTGCAATGCACGAAAGAATCGTTATCGTGGTTTTTTTTTATATCAACCTACCCCATCGGCGGTCATCAGTAATAGGAGTAAGTGGCAAAACCGGGAGGCAGCTGAATTGAACGAGAAGCCATGCGATGCAATTTACTATTGACATTAATAAAAAAAGCTCCGTGAGTAAAATTGGCGTCTACGTTATTCATTGATTGTTTTCTGACTTCCGGCAGGCGAATGTTTTTTACTTTGCATTTGTTCAGCTCAGTCCATCGATCCATCATCAACGATAGTAGCGACTAAGGTGCACTTGCATGAGTGATGATTGTGGATGGGCGAGAACACACTAATCTTTAGAAAGTTCGATGCAGTTAACTGGAGTCCGAGTAAAATTTTGTCGACATTGAAAAGCATATATGCACGGATTATCCTTGAAATTTAGCTTTAAGGATGGCAATAATATGAACAAATCTTACAAATACCGATCTAATTAGCAACACAAATGCCTATATGCAGCGGCAAATGATACGCAATTGTCCATCCCAGCTCTGAAGTGTCGACGAATTTCCCTCAGTTCGATCTGTGACACCCGAAGGATTCAGTCGTTTGTCAATTTCCGTTGACTAAACTCCAAATAACATTAAAGTTTAATTTAAATGTGTATTTACAATCTCCGCATCATCGATGTTTCTGGTCAATATTCCAATATGAAAAATAGTAGCAGCCTTATTTTATTATGCACGGCAAACACAATTTCTTCTGATTTCATTCTTGCCTTTACTGTTATTACCATGCCTGCAAAAGTCTGCTAGTTATATTATGGAAGCGTCATTCAGCCTAAATATAAACTTATAGCAGATTCCTTCGCATATCCTTCTTTCGCCAAACGAAATCTCGCAAACCAAAAGGGAACCCACAATTACCTACAGCCTGGAAGCTCTGGATGTATGTACATATAATTGGTGCAAGTGAAAAACATATTCTAGTATTAAGCCTCAACTTTTTCTTCACCTAGCTCCCCCGCCACCGGAAAATTATGTCATTTAGTTGTGGCACACTGTGCGTAGAAAACGCACTCTTTCCGGTATTATGCGAATGAATTTTGCTCCAGGGGTTTAGTCCTGTACATTTTCACACCAGAACACACCAGTCTCGAGTAATTTTTTCTGACTTCTATGAACCCACCAGACCAGACTCGATGCGAAACGCTTGGAAACCGGTAGCGCGCAGAAAACATTAAATTGATTTCAGTCGTAATCGAGTTTTGAAGTAAAGTCATTTAGAAGGGGGTGGTTTCAGACTTTTGAGCCATCTGAGTCAGTACGGGACTCGGGCAATTGGAGCTCTCGTAATGAAATCGGTCATTTCACAAAATTGCTAAATGAGAATTTTGTACTTCCGGCTTATAGGGGATCAGAGAAGTCATGACGATACCGATATTGGCTTGGGGTCTTCTGATTGAAATATCGGCAAGTTAAATGCAATTAACTTCCAAAGGCAAAGATGTCATGACTGCTTTGCGCTTTGTGTGGGTTTCGCAAAAGCCAAAGCGAATTCTAGATTATCCTATATATCATGGATGTCAAGTGAGAGTGAGAGGAGGTGCTTGGCAACATGTTCTACAAGTTTTACGATGGTATTTGAAATTGGTCGTATCAAAGCTGGAAACATGTCGATAGAAAGTTTTTATTATATTCCCATAATATCCTCCGATTTGGCTAAGCAATGATTGAACAATACAATAAGAGATAGTGCAGTATTTCGCATGACTTTACATCTCATCAAATTGCTTGAAAGAGTAGACAGCGCTTTACTCGTGGCGGGTATGAGAAGCAAGTAGCACCATTGCAAACAACTTGACTTCTGTGCAGCCATCATCACATAACTGTTGGACCCAGTTCGTAATTCGGAAACAGTTTGACGTTTTTCATCCCAGTAAATCCTTAAACAGTGAATGATGAATGCTGCCAGATACAAGTCCAGCCTAAGTTGTATTACTTTTTCCGCAAGATTAAACCATTCGTTGCAGGGTTCAATCACAGCATTCTCACACATCATTGCTGGAAGTTTGATACATGTTTTATTTTTTTGATAGGCACTTGGAGAAGCACCTGGAAGCGAATCAGAAAAGCTGATACGAACTCCCAGAATTTTTTTTAATTATCCCTTACCTTGCTCGAAATAATTTCATCTCTTTAAAAAAACTTGCTGTAGACCATTGAATGATCCATTCTACCGTTCTTTTTTAAAAAAAACTGACCAGTAGCATAGTTAAGTTGGCTTAAAGAAAGAAAAAATAGCACAAATCAAAAGCTTCATTTTCAAAAATTATTTTTGTTTTATTTTTTAGCGGTTAAACTGTAGTTGACAAAAACAATAAGAAAATTAACAAAAAAATGTTGAGCTGGAGCTAAGAAAAAGTTACGTGAACATAGAGAGCTTTGTGTGGGATTTGGGGCGACCAGACCCTCCTTTAATCAATTTCGCGCTTTATTTTTAAATAGCATTTACGCTTAATCCATATTATTGCGCTCTGTTTCAACCTTTTCTACAACTCCAATCACCATCAAAACTACCCCAATGTTGAAAAGTTCATCTCAAGACTAGAACCTCAAGAAGCTTCCGAAAGCTACACTTACTTGAGCAACATCCTTTCGCGAGCATTTTCCCCGAAAATCTGCTCAATCGAGACTGAACCTTTTTGCAGCCCAGCTAATTATGTTTTCGTCCTTCTTTCTATCATCATTTGCGCTACTGACTTCGTCAAAGATATGCATGCACGTGTACAGATATAGCATAGTGCACGAGTAACGTTTCTAGATTCCTGAATGCAGCCACACCCTCCCCTGGACCAAACAGCTTCACAAATAGATGTCGCCGCTCTGTGACGACAGCATCACAACTGGGCTTATTTGTGGAAATCTAATAATAAGCTGAAGTTGGAAAGTTCTGACGTTCCTACAGTTACCAGATTGTAATGGAACGGCGGCACTACTCGTAGGTCCAATCGCTTTCCATGCAATAAAAGGATGCTTGTTTGTGTGTATCGAACTCGTACATATGATGTTCACGTGGTCGCTGCGAAGAGAACTTGTAATGTGATGTATGTTGCTCTAGATAGGAGGAGTAGAAAGGAATATAGAGGGGGGAGGGGGGGAATTTGCAATTCGTTGTTCGGTTTTTTAGGCGATTTTTCTATTTTAATTCTGCGTGTTTTATTATTAGTCAGAATACAACATGGAAGATTGGAGTGAATGCATTACTTTATTTCCTTGGTGAATTTAAGGAATCGTTAAGGAATGCTGGACCGTGTGAATGATTGTAAAGTAAACGTGTTTGAAAAACGTTAAATAGTGATAATAATGTAGAAGTTTACTATCCAAAAAAAAATGTTATTGCATTAGCCCAATGGAATATTCTGGGTGTCGATACTGTTGTTTGCATTTTTACTTTCTTCGAAGGATTAGTATATTTCATAATCAGACATAAATATTTTACATACACTTTCATTAGTCGTTTTTCTGTTTTTCATGTTATTAACAATAAAGTATGTTGAAAATTTTTCGGCTCCTAAGTTAATTTTACTTCTTGAATGTCAGAAACTCTTTGATGAACACAAATCAGTCACTTCACGGAAGAGTTCCGATTTCAATTACATTGTAATACGTTATATATTCTTTTACGTCGCAGACGTTGTTCTATTAACACATAAGGTATTTTCTGAATACAAAAACAAAAACAACAAATCACCATGTGCTAGTAAGAATGTAACGTAGACTGTGTTTTACCCTTCGAATTATACTATCAGCGAAAAACTGTCGAACTAACATGTTCTACTAGCCCCGTAGTGGCAATCCAATGTTTCAGATATTCTGTGGTGAAAATGCTACAAATATTATATTTATAGGTCCAGCTACAGGTAAATGCTTCAAAATAGATACATACACGTAGCCCAATTAAATAATCATGACATTTTAGAGTTACCTTAGCTTCAAAGCACTAATTAAGGAAATTAAAAGACAATACTAATAATCAGACCTATTTTTATGAGCTTTTTAGCTTTAAAATCGGTCTAGACTATGAACCACAATTCCAAGCATCTGACGTTTCTAAGTGGCTTCGTCGCATATCGATCGAAAAAAAGGGTTAGGAATTCTGTCGTATCAATACCTATGGAACCCCCGCTAGGCTGAATCTTTCGTTTTTAATGCTTGGGGCTCAAGTTATCTTTAGCTTTCAAAGCAAATCGAATTTCACTTTGGTAGATGTATACAAACATACCACTTTCGAATTACTCTCGAATAGCGGAAAAGACCGGTAGCAGGACAATTTAGTTTAAAGCAGTCTAACTGAAGCTTAATAACTAAATAATAGGTCTAACATAGTGGGCCAAATTTACTTTATAATTTTTTATTTTATAAACAAATATGTAAACTTTTTTAGTGTCGTCAAAAAAAAAGCACTAGGTTTCGACTTAAATGTATTACAGCGCAGCAAATTTAAAAAAATGCAAAAGCATACAGTATCGCTCAAAGTGCGATCGCTTGAATTCTGGCTACATGGGATTGTTTCTGTTCTAGAAGGAAGAAATTCAATAGTAACCATTGCCTAGTCAATTTTTTTCTATTTGGACTTTGATTGAATATCAAGCATAGTTTTTCAATGTAAACCATCATAAATGTCATATCATTTCCCCAAAAAGGTTGAAAGTCGCGTTTTCAGCATTGGCGCTAATAGGTTGAATTACTAGCAGCGGTATAGAAAGGCCGTCGCTAAATCATTGGCGGTGTTTTAGAAGAAGAATAATTTTATCACTAGAAGTGCAATTGCCACTCAAAGGATTGGATTCATTTTGTTTTCCAGCACCATACCCTTCTATATTTGAAAATATTTGACTCTCTCCTACTTTATTCCTTTGAAAATTGTGAACATTTAACTAGTATTCGCTATTAAATAGTAGGGGCCAAAAAATGTCGACCATGCCGATTGTGAGACCGTAAGACATTTAGCTGCCAAACGCTGACATTCCGTCATATTTTCCGTTGTCATTCTCACCATCACCTAGCAAAGGTAAACAATTTCCAGTGGGTTTTCTCCACCACGAGAGATTTCGTTGAGCTCTCGTAGCTATTGGGGATTTCAACGAAATCGTAACTCATGTATCGTCACGTAGTATGGCAAGGATTCGAAGGAGCCGATACGGTTGGCATCCAGCATCCAGTCAGAGAAAGTTTCCAAGTATACAGTGGATGAAGATACAGAAATTTCTCGCTGCTGCCAGAGAAGATGAGGACACGTCTCTCCTTGCTTCGGCACGGATGCTGTGCGCCGAATCAAGTCCTTGCGCAGATGTTAGCGAAAGGCAAGATTATTTATTTATAGTTCTTATGATGAATGGACTCAAGTGTAGAACACAGTAGAGTATTTCCGTTTAACTAGAGTAAACAGTTAAAACTGCTTTTGAAAATATTCGTACTCTCCAGCCAGACTCAAATAGTTATATCTTAGCTTCATGAAAAAACTGACAAATCTGAAACAGGAAAATGCCATTCGCCATCAAACGTCATTATCAGCAGGACGATGTGCTCGATTCGACAATCATGCTTCTCTCTGGCACTCAGGTAGCACACTTCGTTGATATCCAGTTCCGAGTCGTTAAACTCCCCGCTGTCACGCAACGAGTTGGAGGCTGCGAGATGGACCACGGCTGGAAAATTTAATTTCGATCCCCGCATCTTTTCGGTGTGCTGTAGCATAATAGTTATCTCTGGATATCGATCCGGGAAAGCTCGGATCGAAAGAGTGTGGGACTTTTGGCACACTGCACATGTTGTTGTTTGTGTTGTTGTTGTTGTTCCTTACCGTTCTTCTTCTTCGCCTGGAATTCTCAATTGCGTTCAGGCAGCTCCTGGAAATCTCGCCTGCAAATTTCGTTTCGCTGTCGTTCTCGTCGACGTCGTGCGGCATCCAAGCACTGTATTCACGAATTTTCTGTGTTAACGGACAGTTTCGGCCGCAACAATAAGTTTTTAGTGCTGATGATAGTGACTTAGTGGACAAGCTGTGCTAGCAGCTCGGAGTTTTTCAGTTTGTGCTTAGACGTTTTGTATAATCAATAGAAAGGACAAGCATCCTGGCGAATGTCGACACCGACCAGCCCTCTTTCGAAAACTTTTACGGATTCTGGATTACTGAATTGAATACGTGATAGCACGTTTGTGTAGAATCAAGCTTCCAAACTCAGGCGTGCTACTCGGAGAATAAGTGCGGTCACCAATTTTCTGCTTCAGTCAACTGCTGGGCGAAACTTATTGAGTGGGCTCACTAGTGGATAAGTAACGCAAATTCGAGTGCAGGATCGCCAGCGTGCATGTTCAAAAATCTGGTTGTGCTGATCCAAATCTGTGTCATTGTGTTGTGATTCGAGGTTTAACCGGAACCGAATGCAAACCATTACGGGAACGGTTGGCCTCTCCTGCGGTGCTTAAAGCAACAGTGGAATATCATTTTGCGAGTATTTTCCTAGGCTGATACGATAGTTTTTCTGGCGACCGGCCGCTATCAACCATATCAAATACGAAGTAGATCTCGGACAAAATTCTTCACACGTACCATTGCTTGTAGTCAGAAGGACATCACAGGACAATCGCCAGAAGAATCAACATTTGCAAGCTTCAAAGGGCGATCTTTGTTCAATTTTGAGAATTTCATTTTCCGAGGAAATTTTCCAAAATCAATTCGAGAAGTGGGTGTGTTTGACGCATAGCACCAGTGGAGCAGAGACACGGACGGAGCTGGAGCTGCACCTTAGTATTCCAGTCGGCAACGGAGACAAGGAAGAGGTTAGAGCTGGAACGGACCAGTTTAGATACAGCAGGGAGCAAGAACGCGCTGGCGGAGAACAAAACATCTGAGAGCAACACCAGTGTGTTTGACTTCATTTAGTTCTCATTTGTAGGAAGGCGATCAGGTTTTCGCCTTTAAACCAGTCGATAAGTCCTACTTTAAGCTGTACATTGCAATCTCGTGTACGTTATCATTGAACAGCTAAGATGGAACTTTGTGTGTAGTTCGGAAAAAACAAAATCAGCGTTAGTGCGGTTCGTTCGTGAGGCCTTAAGCTAATTCGTCGTGTAAACAAAAGAGCAGGTGTGGTGTTGAAGGCTACTTGCGGAGAAACTCCCGTGAAAAATCGAAGAAACTTTTTTTGGGGTAGGCGTAGACCCAGCAAATTGGCGTAGACCCAGCAAACGAATCATAGGCGGTGCGTTCATTCAAGCTTCAGCATTGTCACTATTTCCACAGATTTTCTGTTGTCGTAAGAGCCGTGACGAAAATTTGAAGCTGCACAGACAATAGCAACAAGAACAGGAAAATGGGTGCGAAAGGCAGTGTGGAGGCCGCTAAAATGAATGCCGATGGCTGGGGGCACTTAGAGGTTTGTATTTAATAGAGAATGCCATGACAGTTTGGTATAGAGTGTCGAGTGAGTGTTGCGTTTGAATATGTTCCAATTGCTTTTAGTGATCTACGTGTATTGAAATTCTCTTATCTAGAGTTAACGACTGCTTAACAATAAGTGATCTCCTAGAAACAAACTGAAGCTTAAAGTTACTTCAAACCGATTCTCCTTAAAAAAAAAAAACTAAGCAGATTATGATTTGCAGCTACAGCAAATTCACCAAATTCGGGTTATACATAATTCCAGAGCAATAAACTAATCGAAGAAGTAGTCTGTGAAAGCTTTTGAAGCATCTCGAGTTGATGTAGGCTTGCACGAACTGATATAGATTGCTACTTTAAAAGCAGATAGCTACTGAAATTAAGTTTGCTGTGCATTGCGACATTGGTAACTGTATATTATGGGCAAAGTGCACACAGGCATCTAGAAAAATGTGAGTCCATCAATAACCTAGTATTAGAAGCATAAACCGAATCAAAAAAGTTTGATAAGAGTATGGCCTGGTTTTCAAACTTGAATTTTTACTTGAATTCGCAGTTTAAAATAATATGCTCAATTATTGCAGTGACTTTGGGAACGTAAAAATTAATACACTTCGAGGAATCAGAATCCAACATAAACATTGGAAAGTGATATCCACGTCATAAACGTTTTTGTTCCTCGTAAGATAAATAGCTCCAAAAATATTTTTTGCTGCAAAATCCATAAAGGATACAGTTAAATATAAATCTTGTAACTTCGACTAATTCTAATTTTATCATATTCTGTTTGCGCATTAGGTTGAGGGGGTTTTTATGTGCTTGCTAATTAATTAAACATATCCCAAACTAGTTTTTTGGAGCTTGGGATTGAAAAATATAGTGATATAATATAGACCAGATTGGGATTTTAAATTCACGCCTACAGTCAGGCATTGTTTTAAGAGCTATTAGCTATAAATCGATGTTCCGATATGACCTCAACACAGTATGACATTAGACTAAAAAAAATATGCGATATGTTGTAGTGAACAGGCTTAAAAGCAATGTCGTATCGAAGCAAGGCTTTAATTGGCCGGAAAAAAATTCAGACAGGACGAATTCTTGTCTTAAGTGACAAGAAAAAGAGAACTTTATCATCACGATTGATTACTCTATCATAAGCATGATTTGAAGAAAAATTAGAATTACATGAAGCCAATTACAATTTGTTGATCGGCAATAAACAGCAGACAGAAGATATCCAGATTGTTGGCTACTGTTTAACCGTAATTCTAGTTCAAATCATTCCTTACCGTAGTTGATTTTCGGAGAAATTTAGGTTTGAGCATACTCAATGTTTTAGATATTTTTCTTTGATCTGTTAAAATACCCTAGGTTACTTTGTCCCTATTATTCACGCAGCTACTACATACTATTAGTAATACAAAAATGAAAAACCGTATTTAAAGGAAAACAACGGATGCGAAATGATCAGGATCGTGATTTGTGATGTGATTCGAGAATGGTCTTGACTCAGATAACACCCAGGTTTTTATCACTGAATCAAGATAATCAATTGAATGAAACTGTGCATTATTCACGCCCCGATTCAATGGACCGCTAAAACAAGTATCTATTAAAGTAGCATTTTTCTCATTTTATGTTTTGTTTGTAGTTATACCCAATAGCCATTGCTATCGAAGCCATGGCTGACAGAATTCACTAAAAAGGTGGTTCCATATACAAGTGGGTATAGAATTCAAGCTGCAAGAAAGTTCAAATCTTTTTGCACATAAATAGTGTTGTAGACTATGTTTTTGTATTTCTTATTACACAGATGTTTTTTTAGTTATCTGTTTAATATAAAGTCCCTTTTAACTCGAATCATTCTTCTTTTTTGCTCTTCTTAAGCTACCATCTTTAGCTGACATAATTCCTAACTGCCGTTCGGAACTCAAAACTGCTCATTGGAAATTTTATAGAGCAGTTATTTTGGTAGCGTCGAGTCTATCTGTTCGAACCACCGAAAATTTTTTAATTTCTACATTTCTTAATGTGCCAATACTTACAGCTACAATAAATTTGTGACCTTTTTAGAAATATATTTCTTCCTGCTTGTTTAGGAACCCTCGAAATACTGAGTCATTATTCGGCGGTACTGTGGGTTTAATGGCATCCCGGACCTGCCAGTTAAGTCAAGTCGCCCTCTTATGTTGACTTGTTTATTATTTTCAAAGTTAGCTTCGCCTCTGGGTTCTTTCTGTAAAAAGTCTGCTTATGTCTCATACATCTGCGTTTCATATATCTTGCGTTTCCAAATATGCAATTGCCTTTAGAAGAGCTGTTTACAATAGGCTACAGCCCAGTCATCAGCTTTTTTCGGTCCTGAGCAACATGGGCTAATCAAGAGCTGAGCTTACAGCTTGAACCTCACAACCTTTAGTTTTGGTTGACTTTTTGCTTCCGCTTTAAGCTAACATAAATAATTGGATTTTGTATACGCCGGCTTTTCAAAACTCTTGATTCTGATGACCACAGGCCTCTTCTGGTCAAGATCGAACACTGAGGGGTATCTGGCCTCATTTTATGTTGGCTCTCATTCTTGGTTTATGTTCGCATCTATGCTGTGATTTGAATTCCTCTCTCCCGTCCTGCTCTCTTCTAAGGATTCTTTAGGGCTCAATACTTAGTCCCCTAAGGTTCTTAGCAATAATTTACCAATAATTTTCCTTCCATTATTCGCTCTTCCTATTTTCTGTTTGGTGATTGATTGGGGGCATTTGCCGTCATTGTATATTCTGACGAAAAATAAAGACTTCCAGCTTGGACTTCAGTCAGAAAGTCTTTCTCAAATCAAAGTGGCAATTCTCCAAGCTCCTAATTGCTTTTGATTATTTTTGTTTGTTCTTTAACACTCTGTTGTTTGTTGTCATTTTACTACTTTCTAACTAACAAATTTTTTGGATTTATTTATATTTCATTTCACTACAATTTTAATCTGGTGCTTGAAAAAGTGACCTTAGATGGCGGAGTGAGCATGAGAGGTACTATTTTCAAAAAGCCCACGAAACTGATGGCTTGTGCTGACAGCGTTAACATCATGTGCCGAAACAAACGATCTAGAGAATAATACTTCATATTCCTCTCTACTGTTCGGAATAGAATACCTTTTGTGTTGTGTAACTCGTTTCATATTCAGACTTTCAGCTAGAATTCTCTGGTATGTGCTGCAGAAAATTTCAGTTAGTTCGTCCTATTCATCAATTGTAGGTCAATTATTGAACTTTTTGAAAATTTTCACTTTTTCTAGAGGTATAGGAGCATTCTGTAGCAAGCTCATGTTCAAATAACATTAGACCAATTTAAAAACTAGCAAACTAATCATAAATCCTTTTATGAGTCATAGCAGCGGTTTTTTTTCAACAGTAGGCTGAATTTGATATTCGAGTATAATCATGATGTTCATCGACCGCAAAAGGTCAAAACAGCCGCAATTACTAATGACTCTCTGGAAATTATACATGGGGCTCCCTAATGTATTGCTCTTGGACCAATATTGTTTAACATATACGTTAACGAACTATGTGAACCACTATGTGTCGCGCTGATTTGTCTACTGATATCAAACGACAATAAATAGTTCAAACTATTAAGACAAACAGCCTGAATTTCTTTTTTAGTTTATTGAATTATTTGTACTCTTTTTGCTAAGGTTTCTTATAGGCATATATAAGCTCAAAATATAAGTTCTAAACATTTTTTTTATTTTTTCCAACTTCTCATTATCATATTTTTACTTTCTGCTACAACTTATGTGAAATTTGATAATTTCTAATCACTTGAAAATTATAAATCCTTAAATGGATTACACTCATGGTCTACTTGTCCGAGAAACGATCTTATTAGGCATCACACAATACTATAATGTTTCTAAAGGAAATGTAGAAGCTGCAATTGAACAAAAACTTTTGAAGAAACATTTAAAACTATATCCTCTAAAGACGTAAACATCAGTTTACTCCTTCTAATCTTTGACTGATTACTTTGGAGAAATATTATTATAAGTCTAGAAATATAAGTATAGAAATATAAAATAAAATATTTAGAAATATATTACAGCTCAAGGCAGTTTTTCAACAATTGCAACATGCACCGATACCCTTTCACACTATGTGTTACCCGAACAACGCAAGCTTTCAAGACAAATATGCTCTTGTTGTTGAGCAGTTTCATCCAGCATTATTACATTAAGTCCGTTAATATCGATTTAAAGCTCAATTGAATTGTGGAATTCCTTCGGAAACCAAAAATCCCTCATATTTGTACCAACCCGATGCAAAAATATTTTTCTCTCCGGCCAAAAACGAAAATAAACTTGGATACAAAGTTCAGTTTCCCGATCGTACTCCCAACGTACTAAAAATACATGCATCTGACTATATCCTCTTGATTCTTTCTCCGTGCCATCATTAGCGCAGTCAACCAGACAACTATATTCCTCTATGAGTCGCGTTAGTTGCACAGTGCAGTCTCTGTGCAGATGCATATACAGGGCAGCAACGGCAAAGAGCGTTCGAAATGCTGTCTGTCTCAACCCCCAGCCATTGTTCGACCTCGTACTTAGTCCTAGTTATCTTTACCCAAATCCTGGCCCCGTTCGCCCGACGCTGACTGTCCTTACTCGTATTTCGTAGTTCGTCTTTCGTCATCGCCATCATCATCGTCGTCGTGGCTGTCCTGTTTCATTTTCTGTGTGTACAGTTGATGATTTTGTTTGGCCTCGTTTCGTCGGAGCATGTTAAGACAAGGCTAACGGGACGAAGCGAAACTATGGATAGGTTGGTGGAACGAGTGGCAAGTCAACACTCCATGACTACGGCAGCCGAGTAGCCCAATGTTACACTTTCCAGCCTACATTGCAATGCATGAGATGGCCCAACTGCACCGACCGCTGCCGGATGGCGAGCAGATCTGAATTTAACTGGACTGGACCAGTGATGTTGACTTGCAATGGTCCCCCGAGAGTAACTTTCGAAACAACGTTGCAACTCGAAAGCAGTACCGACTTCTGTGTAACAGAATAATAGCCTGCAGGACAAAAAGCTAGAGTCACCTTTGTGTAAAGGCTGCATGCGATGTGCTCGGCATCGACTGTGATAGTTATTGCAAATATAATAAGGATACATTTCGAATTAATTGTGCGAACCTGCACTTAACTCGTTCCACCAGTAGTTAAAAACAGTTCCAAGTATTAGGAGAAGGGGGTTGAAAGGGTGGAAGCCTTTAGTCTTACGCAAAGTGGAATTGGTCGCAAAGCTGAATGGCTTCGTGATGCATCAAGCTTATATTTTCGCAGTCCTCGGTACACGTCTAGGATCAATCCTTACTACTTTTATGAATCTCGCGACACTTTTTCTGCTTTTTGAACTGTGCGCGGTTTGTTTCACAGTTGTGCTCATTCGGCTAAAAACATTCAAACATATGAGCATATAAGTATTTATGCTGCGCGGTTTCTATCCTGTCACGAAGCTTTTCAGGACACGAGAGCATACTAAGTCGTCTCGGATGGCATTGGTCAAATTCATATCCAGCCATGGTGTCGGAAGCAGCGGGCTGATGGGGTGGTTTATTCATTCGACTGTGATATTCAGTATGTGTTCATCTAGTTTGAGTTTCTCTTTAGCCTCTTTCTGTCAGCTCTGCCAGTGCTGGCTGAGCAAATCTTAATTTTGATGCACCCACAATGTTACACTCAGGGCTGTTATGCCCCAACTCAAAGACGCACTCATATAACTGACTGGTGTCTTCATGCTGCCAGGAATGCGAAGATGCGAATGTTGGACAAAGAGCCCATCGTTTTAATCTGAACCCGAGCCAAGATGCCTCGAGCGAGAGAATTGAGGCAAGCCAGCTCTGCGTAGCTGGAGCGGGAAGAAAACAAGTGCATGGCAAGCAGGAGGTAAGTTAAGGAAACTAACGAGGTCTTGGCAATTTACTTTTTCCCTTCGTTGTTTTCAGTCGCTTCCGTCTATTGTTGTGCCAAGCGGACGTGTGTTCATTCTCTAAGGCGAATGTATCCTTGATTCCAGGTAATGAGTCAAAAGTGAATTTTCCACGTGACCTACACAGTAGAAATCATAAGCCAGGCAGGCTGATTTGAAAAGACGAAGACGAAAGTATGTCTTGCAGATCAGTGAACTCAGCTCGAGGCTTATTAGAGGTGATTCGGTTAGTGCAGTGTGCTTGCACGAAGCTTGAGATAGTTGCAAAAAGGAGTTGAAGAGATAATCAGAAAACATAATAGGCAAAAGCGCTATAAGTGGATGATGTTTGCTCGAAATTAGGTGAGATCAGAAACGTGGTAGATATATGTTGGTAGTGTGATGATTTGCATTAGCTATTGGTACTACAGTGTAGTAGTTTGGTGGTTTTTGGTTTTTGTCATGATTTTCTTGTTGTCATTCCTAGTCTCTAGTTTTGTCATGAATTCAACAAAGCTGTGAAAATTAATCAGTGTAGGGCTCTGGTTTCGACACATGACCTAAAGAAATGCATTTGCATGACAATTGGTAATACTCAATTTGCGATTGTTATTTCTCTTCTCAGAATATTTCCGACACTGTTGGCGCAAGCTAGTTAGATTCCTATGACGAAACACGTAAAGTCAAGTATTCCCTTTCGTGGCCAGTTGGCAAAGAATTCATTTACAAAAAATATTTTCGAAAGTAGATTAATACCTTATTAACTAAGACAACAATAGTTTTACTCAGATATCAGCTCACAGCTGGACCAACTCCAATCCCTGTGTGTGGTCATGGTGTTTTCTTCACAGCTGGATTCGAACCAGAACCTTTTAACGACAAAAAAGAATAAAATGGTATTGAATAATAACTATGTATTTCAGCAAACTGGATGAAAGTTTATGTATCTTAGCTTACGCATCATTCTAAATATTTTCCTATTCTCAAGGAAGTAAGTAAAACGACGAATTATAATAGTAACATTTCAGTGAAATAGACGCATCTGTCTAGATGATGTGTACATCCGATCTTACTCCAGAACTTTGCTTGAACAAATTTTTTTTTGTATTCAGCAACATGTCTTACAGAAAATAGTTATTTTCAAATGACATACCACCTACTTATGCAATCATAACATGACTCGGCGTGAACAGTTTAATTTTTCGATGTGGATAGTTAAAAAATAGCATGCTTTTCGGCATCCGACCCATCTATTTGGGAGCCTACGGCACAGTCTGAACTATGTTCAAAAAATGTTGTTCTGATCAGAGCGAGATTAAAAGATTTCGGAACAAAGTATCAGTACGAGCGAGGAGGTGAGGACTAAAGTTCGTTATTTTGCCATATATTTACCGTATTACCTAGCCTGTGCAATAAATAAAGACGTTTCAAAAATGTTGTCTGAAAAATTCAGTAGTTAATTTACTCCTTATTTCCTATTCCAACTTATTTCCTATTCCCTTATCCTTTTTTGCAGTCTGAAACATGATCCATCGTAGTTAGCGTATTTTCCTTGTATTCTGCAAGCCCGGCAAGACTTGAAGCTGGAAACAATACTTCTTCCACGCAATGATAATTCTGAATAATTTATTAAACTGCTCGAATTCAAGCATTGAAACTCTATATCAATTTACATTTGACCGTATCATGAGCGAATATTGGTTTACCCATTATTCAACATCAAAAATTTGCCGCAATGAAATCGAACAGAACTAGGTCAGCATGCCACACTCGATTATTGCTTGCTTATCCAGATTTGTTCATAATCCATAGAATTCACTTATTTCAAGGGTTTTTCCGTATCCGAACGACATTCGAAGCGACACTGGAAAATTTAGAGAAACCTTTGCACATACTTAGCTTCGTGCGTACCTAACGTATGTACCTAAGACATGCTTCTAGATCCACGTTGAGCGCGAAATATGCAAATGAATCAAGTGAAATTCCATCTTCACTTTCTTGCGGCCAATGCACGGAACAAAACTATTTTGGTACCACACAAATTCTGCGTCCACGTGTTTCTTGCCTTGTGTTGCATTTGACCCTGCTTTCAAAGCAGCAGTACCGCTGAATTGATTCGTGTGCCTCTACACTCAATCTAAAGATTTTTTGTATTCATTATAAATTTGCTATGTACATATGTGTAATCCGCGGAAAAAGTTAGCTCTAGCAAGCAGACAGGAACCTTTTGTGAAGCCATTCAGTTCCAGCTGATTAGATATTAGCGCACGTACAAAATATCTAGCCTCTATAAAGTTATGTTGCATGTTTCTGTTTCGCAGCACGGCCCTTTTAACAGTTCTCGCTAAAAATATCTTTTTTCGAAAATATTTCGTGTCTGGAAGTTATCTGAGCAGGAAATTATGTAGTTTCTAAATTAATGTTGGCATTGTGTTCTGGTTTTCAAAATTCATTTCGAAAGTATGTGGGGGTGAATAGCATGACACTATTATTTCATGGACTGGAAAGATTTTTGACGCAGTAGGTCAGACCTGAGGATTGCTCTTCGCCTAGGCGAGCTATAGATCTAATGCAAAATTCAGCATTCATCTGCTTCAGTATTCACTTCCAATTCATTCGGCTTTAAAAAGTGTGGTGCGGAGAGATGTTTTAGCCTTTTAGCTTGATTGAATCTTGATTGATTGACTTGAATCATCGAAGACTTTCCCCTGCATTATCTTCCGTACTTGCACTTTATTTAACTGACGCAGTTGAAATAATTAGCCTTATAAAACTGTGATGTCATATCATAGCTCATATCCGATTTAATTTATAATTACATAATGTTGCCGTCTTGTCTAGTTGCATCTTATCTTATCGGTCGATGATACTCTCGACCGCACCAAGTCGATGGCGGGCGTATTCATTAATCATTTCGCAGCACTGAGTAAATTTACTTGGCGTTCTTCAGCTGCGGAAAGCTAGTTGTGCGGAAATATTTTTGCGAAGCCAAATCAAAGTTGATATATGTATGTACATATGTACATGCACATGTAGGATACATCCAGACAACGTTTGCCCAGATGATCAGTTTGGCTGGCAATCTGGTCGGTCCCCACGTCAAAATACAATCTGTAATCTCCTGAGATTGACTAGCAGGATCAGCGATTGGACAGTTGAGTGTTCCCAGAACAATTCAGTGAAAACTGGGTGAATCTGATATGATGTTTTTTGTTCCGCTGACGGCATTGAGAAAATCCGCGCTGTATGAGCCGCTTGATCATTGATCTTATAATATTCGTAATGGACGCAGTGAAAACTTTTTTCTGAAGTGTGGTACTCCCACAATCTGAATGTGAATATTTTTGTAGTCGCTGTCGGATGAAGCTCAGAAGAATCGTCCAAACATATGCTACCTAGTTGTGATTTAGTTGTACTCTAAAACTTGGTTTTATACTCGATTGTCATTTCGATGCAGTCGACATGTGGCCGGACGGGTGCTTATTGAATTTTTTGGATTTGAATGCATCTTGTGCTGTGTTTCGGTAACCGCGTTTCGCGGAAGAGTGAAAGTGTCGAATGAAATTGAAATACAATCGAATCCTTATGTTGGACTTGAAATACATGAGCATATGTGGTTATAATACTTTCCATCAGTGCAGTGTATTCATGTTAACCTACTTAAAGCTATCAGGTAGTGTTTCATTGCGCAAAATTGCGTGTTTTCTAAATCACTGTATAAGCAAGTTTGAAAGTGAAAGTGCTATTTAGTTTCTATCTTATTCCCACACACATATCCGTCAGAAGTCAGTACCTCAGTCATATCGAAAGTGGAAATAGGTACCTAATATCTATTTACGATTCACATGTGACTAAATCTCTATTCCATTCTAACTTGCGAGAATAGCTCACGTGTACATCCGTGACACGCATGAAAATTTACATACGTCGAACGCATTTGACTCGCGGCCAAGGAGGTAATCCATTGGGCTTTGACTGCGATCTTAAAATAAGAGTCTTGGTGCAAGTCTTCAGTGCTTGCCAAGAGTGAAAGTTGAAGGTGTATGAAGATACAGCGATCAGAAACATATTCGCCTATCTATGCAGCTGCTGTTATCTTGCAGATAAGGAAATGCACGCATGTTTGTGTAAACGCGCATATCTGATGGGGTCGTTAAGTTTTGTTGATCGCTTGCCAAAGACACGGCGAATCTTTGTTTGTGTCCCAGCTACGGAAGAGATTGTTTCATTACTGTTGCTTTTGAATGAAAGCAACGTCTTCTGTCATTGTTTGAGTAGGCCCAACGTGGATGAGTCGACGTAAAATGGGTACCGGCCAGGCTGAAACGGCTCCTGTCTAGATTTTCATTGATAATTCATATTTCATATACAGTAAAAGCTCTCATAAGCGGACAGTCACGGATTCAAGAATTTTGTCCGCTTATGGGAGGTGTCCGTATATAAGAAAGTATCCTAACATAAAGTCATGTAAAAGCAAACGTAATTAAACGACTAACGTGCTCTTACTTTTATTTGTAAAAAATATATACGTATACATTATATTATCATTTAGAAATTCTAAAAAAAATAATTTTTAAATAAATCAAGTATATTTGACTGCTTTGTTTTTCACGTTTTTCTCGCAAAAAACAATTTTGAAAATATGATTCAACATTTTTTAAATATTCGAACGCAACAAAATCTTTCTTTGAAAACTTTTTTAGGCTTGCAACGGCCTCTAAGGCACTGGCGTAAGAGTTGATTGGACCACGATCTTCATTTTCCTCTTCGTCACTGTCATCCGATACTATATCTAAAGTATGTTTTACTTCTCCGCTATATTCATTCCGGCTTCTTCATTTTCATTTACTTTCTCTTCAATTGATAAAGTGTGGTCCAAATTTGTAAAGTCTTCATCGAGTTGATCAGATGATTCAATTTCATCAAAGTTCTTCCAAAACTCTGCTAGGGTTGCTAGTGGGAGATCATCTTCTGCATGATATTCGATCAGGTCAATTTGCTGAGCTACAGATTTTTTAAAACCTGCTTTGGCGAAGCATTTTTGTACGGTATCTGGAATTACCTTGTCCCATGCGTTTTTAATAAAATAGATAGCTTCCAAAACGTTAGTGAATTTTGAAAGTTGTGAGGCGGAGGAAACGTTATCAATTTTTGAAAGAACATGTTTCAGAATTAAACCACGATAGAAGAACTTGAAATTCTGAATAATTCCCTGGTCCATGGGCTGAAAAACAGATGTGGTGTTAGGAGAAAAAAATATTATTTTAATGTTTCCCAAATTCAGGTCTGTATGATGCGACCCAGCGTTGTACAGAAAAAGGCAACATTTTACGTTTTTGAAGTCCCATTCTCCTGTCCATATCTTGAAGCCAGTCTGTCATTATAGTCATTGTCATCCACGCCTTCTTATTAAAAGTCCACGTAGCAGGCAAACTATTAACTGCAACATTTTTCATTGCTCGTGGTCGAGCAGCTTTCCCAACAACCAAAAGCTTTTCTTTTTCTCCTTTTATATTTGCGCACAATATTATGGTCAATATTTCTTTTGCCATTTTGCCACCTACACACTTTTCAGCTTTAAAAGTAAATGTAAGCTCTAAAATATAAAAACTTTCATCTGCGCTGAAAATATCTCGTGGTTGGTATTCTAATAGGATCGCTGGAAATTTTTGTCGAAATTGGTCCACATCTTCCATATTAACGTCCGCTGACTCACCAGAGATACACTTGAAGCTAATGTTATGCCTTTTTCTCCATTTTTGTAGATTTCCTTCATCTTTAATATTTCTGATGCTTGAGTTTTACTTATTTTAAGCCTAAAATCGTTGAATTTAATTTTATACATTACAATTTTTATAAAGCTGATTTTTAAAGCATACGTACCTCTCGCCCAATTTACACTTCAAGGCACAAATTAAAGTAACAAAATCATCACCTGCGACGCCTGGCGCTTATGTGTATGCATGTAAAGGGAAATCACATATTACGGGGAATTACCGCGCTATCGAAAGAAATTATTGTTGTCCGTTGTTGGAGCTTGGAGTCCGCTCTTGAGAACGTTTCGAGTCTGTCGGTGACAATTTATGGTGTCCGTGTCCGTCCGACAGAGCGTCCGCTTATGAGAGCGTATTTTACATGGAGAGTCATATAAAAAATATGGTTCCAAAAAAAGCGTCCGCTGTAGAGAGATGTCCGCTTATGGGAGCTGTCCGCAAAAGGAGCTTTCACTGTAGACCAATATCGATGTTCAAATAATTTGTCCAAAAATCGTTATTCATTCAACATAGAAAAAAAATATTATGAAAAATAAAATTATGATACACTAGGCTCCCATGCCCAGTTCGCTGACCTTATAATACAGAAAACTCAAATCCATTAAAACTCTTTAAATACCACACTGAAAGAAAAATCTTAATAAAATCAACAATTTTCCTTAGTTGTTTTTGCGTCAACTACGGGCTATAGTTAAAACAACCATAAAAAAAATAGTTGATTACTTTTATGCACCATGACGCGTGGTTGATAAACAACCTCGGTGTTGCAAAAAAAGTAAGCAACCACAAACAATGGTATTCCAACCATATACATAGTACGAAATATAGGCAGGGGAGGCGTGAATGCCGCAGTTGAATTTGGTGAATTACAATGCAGCGACAATGTCGCTGTCCATGCAACCAAGGCACCAACCAAATTCATTTTTATTTTCTTTTGTATTGCTAAATCCTGTTGTACGAGGATTAGGTTGGCTTATCACAATACACATCAGCCATCGCTTGTCTATTCCACCAGACCATTCAACCTAATTCAAACAGATTTAATTCAGCCTAGCGGTGATGCCAACCTATGGTAGGTATCACCGCTAGCGGTGCGGCAAATTTAGAAATTTGGCAAGTTCTGCCGCTGCCGCAAATTCGGCCGCAGCCAGTGTGCGCGTTACCATACAAAACAGTGCATTCTAATTTTTTGACTGCGCTTTGCCGCAGACCACTGCTTTGCCACAGCGGAAAACGCTGTATTGTGAACAAAATAGCGTCATACAACGTAATATAAAGGCTTCACAGCATAACATGAATATGAATTATATCGAACAGCAAACCGAACACAATTTTGCCATGTATCATATGAAACTCTATGATAGAATAGGAGCATGAGTATGAGGAGTATGAAAAATCAACAGTTTTCTTTAGTTGTTTTTGCATCAACTAGGGCTATAGTTAAAACAACTATAAGAAAATTGTTGATTACTTTTATGCACCATGACGCGTGGTTGATAAACAAAAAAAATTTCCTTCGGAGCATGAAAAGCGTCCAAATGTTGAAACCATTCTACTTTGCGTAGAATAATTCCAAAGACGTTGCTCACTGAAATACGTTTGTTGAAATCAACTATTGCAAAGTAGTTTAAGTACCATAAAAACTGTTGATAATTCGAAACGTTGAAGTTTGAACTATTTTTCGTGGTTATGAAACAATTAAAACAGTTGATTTCATGAACCTTGCGATATTTTTTGTATAACCAGAGCCAACTACTTTTATATCGTTAAATTAACTATATTAACATAGTAAAAATAATTATTTTCCGTAGTTCGTTTTACGATTTTGAATGAATCGTTGCAATACTATTAAAAATAGTTGAACCAAGAGTTTTTCTTTCAGTGCAACCCAGGCTCTCTTCAGAACTTTTCTACACGCGATTGCTGTGGGCCGTTATTTAAAGTAACCGTAGTGTAGGATGTATCTAGCTCTGCGATAAAGTACAGTTCAACTGAGGCTTGTGACAATTATCTGATAGACTAAATAATCCGACTCAATCCCTTATGTAATGGTTTGTGATCATATGAAGACATTGAAATTGATCCTTTTTCGTAAAAATCGTTCTCGCGGTAATTTTTTGCATTCAATTACTTCGGAAAATAGTTTTTCTGGTTTTAATATCTGGAGTAAAGCTTAGTACTGTCATCGACTTCATGTGAAATTTTCAGACAAAATTTCACGTGAAGTTGTTTCGGCGAAAATTAAGTAAAATTAATTAAGTAAAAGTTGTACTCACTTCTTAGCGTGAAAAATTGCTCGGAAATAACAATCGCTTTGAATATGTACACATGTCTTCAATCATTTCACGCCAATTTAGTATGTGCAATTCAATATTGTGAGCTAAAATGTGACATTTGGCGTTTGGCGAATTTGAAAATTGAATCGTGTAAATGTCTTTTCAATAACAAAATCGATCGAAAATTGAAATTCTTGACATTTTATCCACCAGAAATGAACAGTATCTCCGCTTTTCTCCATCGACAAAATGTTCGCTCGAAAAAATGACCAAACAATGGAGTCTTGTCAATATTTAGCTTCACGATTAACTCAATACCAGCCTTTGATCGTGAAGCTATTTTGACAGTAGACACTGTATTAAAGATAGTACTAAACTTTAAGTGATGATGAAGACCCGTAAGCAGATAACTGTTGTGAAGATTTGAAAAAATGAAAAAATGACAGGAGTTGATAGAAAGTTCGCTTACACAAATCACAGATGAAAATGAAAAAGTAACGTTTTTAGGTTACTTTTTAAGTTGCCTTTATCATAATGCCGGAGGACAATTATCAAACCATCTGATTATGTTGAGCAAATTGAGCATCAAACGCCATATTGCTCAGCAACCAAAACCAGCATAAAGCGTTGCCAACTATTCCCAGATAGCTTTGTATCCTGAAAACCAAAAGCGAATAAGACCCAGTCTTTCTCGAAAACTGCAATTCTGATTTCATTTTCGTAACTTTAAATTAACTCACATTTGCGCATTGGTTTGATAAATGAAAATAAGTATTCCGCCGCCTGCTGCACGCAAGCAGATAAGCGAATAATGTGCACTCGTCGTAGTTTTGGCAACACCTACTAAGTCTGAGTGCAAGAACAAAATGTATTCAAAATATTCTACTCAAATCAAAACCCTCCAAGACGAAGTCAAGTAATTACTCGTAAGTCGAGCAAAAGGTTATGAACGACTCGGTTTTGTCAGCCAAAGATTTTATTGTTGCTGCAAATTGCATTTGTAACCGAAACAGTACCTTTATTTTCTGAATTGATAGAGGAATGGAAGGATTTGGTTGGAAAGCGTTCTTAGTAGAAATAAGCCTGTTTCGAAGTCTGCATGCATCCAACATCCTGAACGCAAACTGTGCGGGGGTGGGCGATTTGAAAACCACATTACCAACTCCCAGCTATTATATGCACTACATTCTTGTTTTGAACGTAGCATATAAACTCGGCGAAAACAGTACAAATACACCTGCACTTCGATCAAATGGCAAAATAACAATTATTCTACCCGTGCGAAAAATCTCATCAGCAAATTGATTTTCCCTCAGGTACGCGGCCAAAAGCGACTTCTTCTGCAGGAATATTTTATTTTATGCTTTTATGCTTTTCCCTTTTTCATCTATTTCGTAGCTGTCTGAACGATTTCAGAACGCTGTACGGGTCTATAGATGATGACAGGATATCAAATGTCTTGAACTTAATTGCCGTCAAGTGCTTCGTTAAAGAGTCAATAGGGCTGGGTGGTGGCGTGATGCCGAGGGGTAGTAGTGTTCAGGCACTGCGAAGAGAGATAATGAACGAACCTATTGTCTTTGCTCTTCATTACGGACCAGAAGCATTTGATGGCTTCTGTTGAGGCGTGAAAGACATTCGAAGTGAAAAAGTAGCGCAAGGGACTCTCATCGAAGAGGTTCTACAACAGTAAATGGATAAAAAGTTAAACGAATTCAAGAGTCGTCGTAGAATATATGGTTAGTGGTTTTAAAAGTTTCACGTCAGACGACCAACTAAGTACGTTCATCGGGTTTTCAAAGATCCAGACAAGTAGTGCTTGTAGTGGGATGTTACGGGTAAACATAAACAGTTTATTGGGTGTTTGACAAAATATTAGGGAACGGAAGGAGTTTCTTGCGTCAAAAAAATTGTTCATACGGATTGTTTTCTTTTGAAATCGAATTCTGATGATGATGCAACATTTATTTGAGATGACCCGACCAAATTGTGACTGTTTATTGGAAAGAGTCGTTATTATCTCGAAAAAGGTAGGTCAAGTACCATTTTCCGAAGATTCCTTTTTTCGGCGATATAGTTATGTTTTCTCAAGTAAATATTTAAGTGTACTTTTATTAAACTTCATCGATCTGCCGGATTTCTCTCAGCAGTGAACTGCGTGCTATTACAATGATTATCATTGGCAAGAGGGCAAGAGTGTGAGTGCGACTCATAGACATGTAAGTTTAGATATATTAAGGTCTGCGTATCACCATAACAGGAAAATATCTTTCTTGAAAAGAAGACTTTCGACGAGACGCCGGTTTCACAAATCGTTTCCAGACGAGCACGTTTGCACATCGACAAGAGGCGCAAAAACAAGGGATCGCCTTTCATGTGCTGTTCGCTCAGACACGACTGGAAGTACTGCGAACGTATCCAAGTGACATATGACAAGTGATATGTTGCAAATAAATGCATGCATCAAATGCAAAACGGAAGAGCTCACAATCACATTCTTCACCGCTTTTCAATTGTTTCGTGTCGTATTGCAGCCTATTGCCTAGCCCAGCCTGGCCCTTAAACAACATAATGACAAATTTATAGCTAGGCTCGAGTTTTGTTTTTGTTGTATTTTTTCAGTTTTGTTTTTTAAATACTGTATTGTTTGATGATGCTTAAGTGTACAGCTCAGTTCGCATGAATCAGACCATAGAGTACACAGGATGTGTCCTCCAGAGATTCTTGCCAATATTTCAGCTTGAGCTGGTGTGGCATATGTGAGGTGAGTTCTATGTTCTGCGTGAACAATGTTTGTAGTTTGTGCTCGTGAAATGCGAGTCGACCCTGAACGAGGAAAGCTAAATCATAATGTCAACAAACAATAGTGATGGGCATTTCTGTTGTTTTCAGAAAACGAAAACGAACTGTTTTTTTCCAAAAATAACTGTTTTTTCAACCTTTTTGAAAACTTTTTTCACTCGACCAGCAGCAAATTGATACTGGGTGTTACAGTTAGTGATTGGCATTTCTGTTGTTTTCAGAAAACGGAAGCTATTTGAAAAAAAGCAGTTTGAAAAAAACAGTTGGAAAAAAACAGTTTTTTTCAAACTGCTTTTTTTCAAATAGCTTCCGTTTTCTGAAAACAACAGAAATGCCAATCACTAATTGTAACACCCAGTATCAATCTGCTGCTGGTCGAGTGAAAAAAGTTTTCAAAAAGTTTTAAAAAACAGTTATTTTTGGAAAAAAAACAGTTCGTTTTCGTTTTCTGAAAACAACAGAAACGCCCATCACTAACAAACAATAGATCGCTTCTGTCTTAAAGGGAAGGAGTCAGAATTTATAAAGGCAAAAATGAGGTTTAAGTACTCTTTTACTAAAGATATGAGGGAGTTCAGAATTTTTGACTAGCTCGCTTGTGTTTCACTTATTTTTACTGTTTGCACCAATACCCGAAAACTTAGTTTTTTACGCGTGGAACATCTATTATTTAGGCAGTAGGTAAACAAAGTGGTGCTATTAGGCCCACCTAGGGTCTTGAGTTTAGAAGTCGATAGAGACGCAACAAGAGCGTCGGGTCTCATCGTATTCCAAAACGAATTTTCAAATTTTGAATTCATTAGGACTTCAATTAGATGAACGTTAATTTTGGTGGAGGATTGATAAGAAAAAAAAAGATTTAGAGGAGAAGATTGGTAAGATGGTAAGCTGTATGTCAGCGAATTGTTCCAAAATATTGCTTTGAAACTGAATAAAGAACATATATTGCTTTGTAGGAAAATGAGTTCAAATTAGTAGCTAAGCGATTTTCTCTATCGAAATCGTTGGCAAACCAAATAAATATCTACTATTCTAATATCTACTTATAATAATGATTATTCTTCTATTATTCCAGAGAGGAAGCAGACACTATAGTCACAGACATAATCAGCGGTCGCAGTCCTTAAACCGCGGTCAAGCGCTCTCACGAGCAGACGTAAGCAGTATGTGGTGACACCAGGGAGCCTCAGGCAAGTCATTTAAATTAGACTTAACTAACACTAAAAATGATGATTTTCAGGGGGTCAGGCTGGTTGTGCTAGTTGCGCTATGGGTAACAAATTGAGCTGTTCCTGTGCGCCGCTCATGCGCAAAGCTTACCGATACGAGGACTCGCCATGGCAAACTTCTCGTCGACGGGACGGCCATCTCCTGAGGTGCTTTTTTAAAGATTTTATGTCATTGTCTTGTAATTCAGATTCGATTATCTATGCTTTTGCGAGTATTCGATGAAAAGTTTATGTTAATCAGTCACACAATGTAACGATTTAGATGCATGAAGCAATGTTAGTTTTACCGATGTGTTCTTATCTTGGAAAAAAGGCGCGAAAACAAAATGTCAATGATAAACAGTTTTTTAGCGTATATTTCAATTTTATTCGCGTTATTCAACAATCCCAGGATCATGGGTGTCTGATTGACATAAAATCATTCGATTATTGCAATTTCGTTGAAGTGTGATTCTTAGAAGATTTTTATGATTTTTCAATTGGTATGAATTTATCGTTTGGCCTGCAAATTTTTTCTTATCTGAGAATCACTGGTGCTGAGTGAAAAAGTCATGTATCTCAAACTAGTTTTTAGATAAGATTGTGAACTCCGATCGGTGTTTGACAGTGACTTTTTCGACTCGATATTAATCTCGAACTGGTTTGTTTGGAAGTTCCCCGAAATATGGACATGATGGATGGAAATTTCGGGGAAAATTCGAGCAAGTCAAGAGCTGTTTTTTCATACTTCACAGCTGACATCATACAAACCTAACAATAAACACATTGCCAATATGAAAGAAAGTCCATTTTGATTGGACTCATGTATAGTGGCATGCCATCAATCAGTTTTGAGTTTGTGTTTGCTTTGCTTTATTGTAAATTTGAGTCTTTCGAATCACGAGGGCTGATTTGTTTTTGAAATTAGTGTGCATTCTCGTATTTAGGTTATTTTCGTTTCTGGGTTCTGGAAAGTCTCTTATGTTGGGTCTCGTTTTGTTTCATTTTTCATTGATGGGGTGTTCAAATACGAATATGCAAATTGAAAAATAAATTTTTCCCTCTCTTTTTTCCCCACACTACACTAACACGACACTAACACAAAACATTTCCATACTGACACCACTCGGCAATCACTCACGCTACCGGCTTTGGATGCGAATAAATAATTGTACATAAACTACTACTGCTACTACACTATTGCACATAAAATGCTTTAAACCTAAAAATGAATAAAAATGCGCAAATGGCGGATGTTTGGTAAAACGATCAGTTCGTTCAGGTTGTGGGCTGAAGTGTTTCACGTGTCAGCGAGCGGCGCCGGTACTGTAAAATGGCAACAAGTGTCCGAAGATTTGGTTCCTGTCAACATTACCTGTATCCAAGACTCACCTGAGTGCGTATTCCACATAACCGCCTACAACAGTCAAGTCGACAAAATTCTCGATGTGCGACTGGTGCAGCCAGGTGAGTAAGAAGCGTAGAGAGGGCCCTTGCGCCTCAAACTACCGCAGGCACTTCCGTTCGCAAAGGCGAACTGGATGGCCCGGTAGAAGCTGCTGAGCTGTGTTCAGGTGATCCTTTCTATATTAGAGTACAGATTTTACTAATGCCTGACTTTTGTCATTTTGTTTGTTTCATGGAAATGGTTTCGTGTTATCGCTTGACTGTGCATTTTAGGTACTCGGATCGGTCAAGCGTCGGAATGCTTCGTCTATTGGAAGGACCCGATGACGAACGATACGTGGGGCTTGAACTTTACATCCCCCATCGATGCGAAACAGTTTCGAGAATGTTGTGTAAGTATTAAGGGTGGGCGTGAGCCCACGATGTCAGGATTGCCAAGATCCTGACGTGCAATAAATAGACTCACATTCACTTCATTGCAAAATTCTTAAATAAAAACAAAACTGAAAGTGTGTTTTCAAGCTTCACGAATCACCATTCAATGTATGTTCTGAGTTTTTATACATTCAAATTATTTATGAAAATAGCGTTTTGCTGCACACTGTATTATGCATGAGATAGTGATGGTTTTTGGACAATGCTTGCATTAATGAAGGTCCTGAGATATTTTTTACTTTCGAAAATAGGAAACCCTGGAAATATGTAGTACCGGTTCCAAGTTTCGCGCTGTTTTTGGAGTAAAACGTGCATAAATTTTTGAACTGATTAGTTCACTCAAGAAATCTTTACTGAAATGCAAAAATTTCAGCGAAGAGAGACAATAAACAAAATACTAAATTATTTTAATACGCATCATTATTGCAAGCTGTTACGATCGATTGATTATTGATAGTTTTTCAAGCTTTTTTGAATGATTGCACACGCTATATGTCCGCATCGATGGCTTAGTGGATTGCTTTTAGCATTTCATTGAGATTTATCAATTGTTATAAGTTTGAAACTTTACGTGCTTAAAAAGGAATGAAAGTAAAGTAATTTGGGAAACAATCTGTCAAATTGTCTTCAAGCCGAAAATATCTTAAAGGAAGAGAAGAATCTTGAAATTTTTGGAGTGAAATAGATGACTGCCCGCTTTCTTCCTACTTCACTTTCTATATACTTAGTGACAATTTTTCAAAAGAATACTATGAAAAAACCGTTTGTATTCTTAGTCTCTCTAAGATTATCAATACTAGTTTGATCGTTGAAATAATATACAGGTTGATATTTGCATGAACGCTTGTTTTGTACGAAAACATATTCTGATCAATTTCTACCATCTGTCCTACACCACCGTCTTTCATGTATTTGCATTTCATAGTGAATATATTCTTACACTACGCATTTTTGAATATAATGTCTATCTCGACCTCTCCTGTCCTCTGGTGAAAATATTTTCCATGTGTTCCTTTTATTATTTTTGCTGTGTTTTTGCTAAAACAAGTCGTCTTTGTGTCGCTCATTTGGTTTCTGTTTCGTTTTTTGTTCATTTAATTTTTTTATCGATTAACCAATGATACTCTTACCGCACAATCAGAACCTTGTCGTTTCCCAACCAACTAACCTAATGACAGTGCGACGTTTTACAGTCGCCTTCTTTCAAATTTTCACGAAAGGCCTCATCGAGCTATTCGCTGAAATTGGATCCGCCGGGCAAGGGTGGCAAAATTAAGGGCAAACGGAAACCGCTCAGTACGCCTGCTAGCCCGTCACGTGCACGTGAGCCACAATGCACTTGCATGTCAGCGGAGCAATATGCACGTTTGAAGGCACAGGATCCACGATATCGAGGTAAGAAGAATGGAATTTGGATGAAGTTGTTGTTGCATGGGCTAATGTTTTGTTGTATTTTAGGCTCGTCCACGTTGCCAAGAACAGCTTCGAGAGCTACGGATACGGAAGGAGCGAAAGTGGCTAATGCTACCTCAAGTACTTCAATCTATGATAACGTTGCTACTGGCAGTCAGTCACTGCAAGGTGTGTCCTCAGGTGAGATTATAATTATTTGAAATTTGATAACTTTATTTTAACCCTTGTATCCTTTTTCTATGTTCCTGGCTGAGGGAAATAAAACAATTTAATTTCAAAGTAATAAACAATATGAAATATTTGCTTCGTTGCAATCGAACGTTCGGTCTACAAATTCCACTTGGCTGACGATTCTACCTACAATCATACATACGAATTTGTCTTTTCTTAAACAAATAAAACAATGTTTCGGGGGAGTTTCTATCTCCAAATTTTACAGTTGAGGGCAGCTTTGGTTATTCAATCTCAATGTCCGTCTCTACGTCACATAAATAAAATCGACAGAACCTTACCTCGTCAGGCTCCCTTATCATCTGAGAAACCAAGGAAATGAAACCTGCAAACCAATGACAGCTATTTTTTGGTTTTAACAATTCTAACGAAAAGTAAAATGAACGCACAAAGATTTGAAATTTCAAGAAAACAGCCACTGAAACCATCGTCTGTAGACCAAGAATTTCATTTTTTTGCTTTGTTAATATTTGGAAGAAAACAACTGGTTACTCTTCAATGTTGAGCAATAGCTTTTTTTCTGCTCCCTAGGATATCTATTCTTTAATAGCTCGATTTTAGTAAAAATTGTCATCGCCTCTCTAATTTAATGATACTTATTTCCGATATTGTATGATGTTTATCCGTAAAATGGTTAACGGTCCTGCGGACATAAGCTTCAGCAACGGCTTCGCAAAGGTTGACCATTCCGTTTTAATTGCTAAAAATTTTTTTTTGGTATATTCTTAGAATACCTCAAGGCAGTTTGGCATCTTGCTTCTTTCTTTCAAACATTTGTTCTTCAGATCTATCGGAGCTAAAAGTGCATAGTCCCCTCCTAGTTGATGTGGAAGTCCTCAAAGTTTTTTGTATCATACGTTTGTCTGTCACGTCAAACTTTGTTTTGTTTACAAATAAAAGTAATTTCCAAAAAGTCCTCCTTTAATTTCTAGAAGAATACAAAACTAAATTTTCATGGCCAAAACATTTTAAAACGACGAATATTTCCTGTGATATTTTGGCTCAGAATCTTCAAAAAGAGGAAATATTTTATTCATCAACTTTAAAAATAATTTTAAATAAAAATCACAATCAAGTATCTAATTGAAACCCTCGCCGTTTTTAGGCGATACTCTGTCACGTCAAACAAAATCGCAAGAAACGAGTACTATGACTAATGCCTCAACTATTACCAGTACGATAGGAACTCAAAATCATGTTGGCTCACAAATCGGCCAAGATGAAATGGCTGGTGGTCAGCGTAATGAAGAAACGTCGAAATCAGAAGGCACTCAGGCCGGCGGTACACTTCAGCAAAACGCTGCAGCTACAACGAAATCAACAGGAACTGGAACACGCACAAAAGATTACAACGAGGAAATGGCAAGACAGGTAGGCAACATAATTGAATTTCTGAAGATCTTCCAGTGGTTGTTTGATGAAAGAAGTGTTGTTCGAAAATGAACTACGTGAAATTTAATATGAGAACCAAATGAGTATCTGAGCTAACGCGCTAGCATGAATACCACAGTAGAGTGCACACCGATAACCTTTGTTTAGGAATGTATGTAAACATATATTTTGCTCTTAATGGGTTGTAAGAGAAGACGACTGATTGCATCGTATTGGAGGTTTATCTTACAATTGTCAATCTTCAAAGGCACCTGTAAATTTGAAACAATTTTTTATATAATATATTAAATATTAATGTTTGAGCGCGAACATGAGAATTCGAAATACATATTTACATTTCTATAGATCTCAGAACAAAATTAATTTATTTCAATGTACCGTGCGCAAGAAAACCATAATTTCATCGAATTCGCCTTTCATATCTAGCCAGGAATATATCTTCAGACAGCAATTTGTCAGATCAGTAACATTGACGCAAATGTATATTTAATAACATGCAGGTTGATAAGAAAAAAATTAAAATTTAGGCGCATTTGCCGTACACATGACAAATGCGTAGGTTCAGCTATATTTGCCCAAATGATTATTTTAATTTGCTTGCATTTCAAAAGCAAATAATTCGAGCTTGTTCTATGCCAATCGACGACTTGTTAAACTGAGCTTAAGTATTAATAGAATAGCAGAATTTAACGTCCTAGAAACAAAGTGTGGATATGCCACAGCTGAATAAGTTTATTCAATTGCAGTGTAGTTTTATCTTTTTATCTTTTAAATGGAATTTGATGTATGCTTTTATTAGTGATGGGCTGACAAACGGCAAACAGTTTGCAAAAAACAGTTTGACTGCAAAAAATGAACGCACAGTTTTTCAAAACAACAACAAACAGTTTTTCTAAAACGAAGTTTTTTGAAAATGAACAGTATTTCTAAAACGAACAGTTTTTATAAAAACGAACAATTTTTCTGAAACGAGCAGTTTTTTTTTAAAGGAACGGTTTTTTTAAACGAAGTTTTTCTTAAGCGAACGCTTTTTTTTAAAAAACGAACAGTTTGCGAGAGGCAAACTGTTTCTTAGTGCCAAACTATTTGGTAGAAAAAACAGTTTGGCAATGGAAAACTGTTTGCGGTCGATACCAGCCTGTGGGCTTCTTTCAGTTTGCATTTTTAGTTTCAGCAACGGTTCGATTGCAGTTGAGAAAGTGAAAGTGTGCGTTTAGTTGCCATAAAAATTATTTCTACCCTTTGGTAGCAGCGGATGCTATGAATTTTCAGGCAGCTCTGTATTGCTTTGTTAAAACTAAGTTTGGAAAAACCGGGTATGCAAAATGAAAACTGATAATGTTTTAAGCTTATATATGATAGCGTTCTGTAAATTTTTAACACTAAGTGCAAGCTGTGATAAATTCTGTCAGAGTTAAAAAATACTTACGAAACTTGCAAAGCATATTGGTACTTTCAAAATGTAAATGTGTGGGATTTTGGATTTATGTGCTGGCGATCTGTAGCTATGGCAGAAGTGTGAAACAAATTTGCAAGTAAAATTCAAATATAAGATGTAATGCTTTTTACCATCAGCTTGAAATTTTCATCATATTATCTATTTTGAGCTCACTAAATTCGTGTTTGCGATGTATCACGAGGTTCATAGGATATATTGTTGCATAGGGTAGAAAGTAAAATACTCATAATGATTCGATGATTAGAAATTGTCAAAATAAATATAGTAATTAATATAGTTAAATTTAATGTTTGTTAAAAACTTGCTTAAAATGAGCTAAACTGAGCAACATTTCAACTTATAATTTTTCTTAGTTGAACCTGTTTTCATATATTCGCAAAGCTTGTTTCGTTATTCATTTCCCGTTAATTCAAACCGTTTTTTTTTTTCAAACAGTTTAAAAAAATAGTTGTTATTTTTAAACAAACAGTTCGTTTTCGTTTTTTGAAAATATCAGAAACGTCCATCACTAGCTATTATACCTTGAGAATTTTTAAGCATGGTGATTCATGGTCGTGCTATAATTCAACGAATAGATCGGAGCTCAAATATTGAAATTAATTTTATTGAAGTGCGTGAAAAGTATGGGGAGAGATATTTAGTAGGTAGGCGAAAGGTGACTTTTTAATCCAAGTCTAAATGGAATTTATTAGGAAAAGCATCCAAAACCTACGTTACTGCGCGTGAAATTGCAGTAAAAAAGGCTCCACGGCAAGTGCAACGTGGTGCATCAATCAACCAGAGCTTACCCGACAATGAAGTCTTCGTTCAAAAAAAAAAAAAAAAAAATTCTACACAGTACTCCACAACACAGAATGGAGCTTGTTCGAACTTGCATGATCTTAAAGGCGGAATGGTAGCAACTACTGTTCTGGAATGAGAAGTTAGCAATCCGATTAATTTCTCCTACTAATTTCGTAATATAATGATTAGGTTAAGAAGCAAAAAAATTGCAACAAAAGCTAAACAGTTGCTGACACGGGAAATCTCTAAAGTAGCTGCTATGGTAGCAGCTATTTGCTGCTCGCAGTCTGGAGGATAGCAAAAGAGCAGCTAAGGCAAAATGGACGTACACAGCTGTTATATGTTCTGTTCAAACGTTACTTTTGATTAGAAATGGAAATAAAAAGCACATGAACAATACATTTTTTTTTCATAAACTAAATACAGGTTTTTAAACACTTTAACTCAACTCGAGTTTTAAGTAGGCTTTTACACAGCGCAACTCATCTTGAGTTTTTAGAAGGCCGGTGTGAAGTGCAAAAGGCCGGGTACGCTGATTCGTGTACCAGCAAATTTTCAACGTTTCTTCTTTGCTCTTTTCCACAGATAATACATTAGGAAAATGTTAATGGTTTCTGCAGCTGTATGCTGAAAATTCAGAAATTTCATACAATTTACAAAACTGTAATGTAATTGCTGAGCTGATCCACGTAAATACAAAGATTAAAATTAAAAAAAAAAACAAGGAAAAAAAATTGTTATTGAGCTGTACTGTGTAAAACCCGACTTATGTAGCAGCTCTTGGCTGTCCTGTATCCATAGCTGCTCCACCTAGCTACTGCGAATTTTGTCACTTGCCAAACTGATGGTATGCTATGCTTTTGTAGCAGGTATAGCATGAACATTGAACAAGCATTTGTCGTACAGTGTATGTAATAAAACAATATGAACATATGTTATTTTTAGTGGAAAGCACTGATTTTATACGAAGATAGAAAAATTCGAACTTCTAAATTGAAAACGGAAAAATACACAGTTTACCCTAGACCCAGCAAGGGTCGTCGTAGGATTACTTTACTTTACTAAGCACTCCCATCAATAGGAGAGTTTGGTTTCATTGCAATTGTTTTCCGTCTTGGAAAAACAAATGAGATGATTAAATGGTTTGTTTCTACAGTTGATACATGTGTAGGCGAGATACTTCATTTACCTTCTTGAGATATGGTATGACCTGAAAAATTTGTAGTCACACTTTAACAATTCTAATTTGTCAACAATTAATTTTCAATTATTAAAGTTTTAAAACGTTTATCAAAATTTCCCATATTAAATTTTGATTGATTGATATATGTAAGTGTCAATTTTCATTGGAATAAAAGCGAGATATGCTGCTACATCAGGCTTCACAGGCTGCAAAAACTGTCTGCAAAAATAATTGGAAAGGATTTTTCGTAATGCACGAGGTTACATTTTGGGCTTGAAGATCTTCTGGATAAAGTCTGATAGGAGAGTTTTCATCGCGATTTATGATTATTAAATTTTAAGAAATTAGAATCCAGGAAGGGCTTTCTGTTCAACAAGGCGTGATTTCGTACTAGGTGCGTCTTGGCAGTTTATGAAATACTTGGAAGACTAAACCGATGTAAGAATAAAATTGAAAAACATTGCTCCCCTGTCGATTTCAAACCCCAAGAAGAAGTGATTGATATGAAACAGCTTCATTTTGTTTCTCACCAATATATCTGCGTTCAGAAAATATAGAACCAGTGTAAATATTATTTAGCATATTAAATTAGGGCTCTTCTTTTATCTTTTCTGCATTTATAAATTCCTGCATCTCATTTTAAATAATCTGTTTAGGCCTGCGAACAATTCCTCGCTTACAATTGCAAAGTAAATTGGTGAAAGCTGTGCAGTTCATGTTCGAACAACGATTTAATTGACAGCATGCTACCTCATTCGTTTTCCTACTAGAAACTAGTTGATCTCATTAAGCAAGCTTACAACTAATTCGCATTAATTCCATTCCATTCTACCCGGTTGCCCGTAGGCTCGTGACTCGCACGATATGCATCACAACATAATTAACAACAATACTCGTCGAAAAACTAAGAGCACGGAAGACATGAATGTCGACGGGGGCACCTTGAAGCGAATGCTGAAACCTATGCCCAGTACCGAGAGCCCTGTCACATCACCCGAAATGGGCAGGCGTCGCTACAACTACTACAATGCGAATGCCACTGGTGGCGTGCAAGGAGCGCCGCATATGCACCCGCATGCTATGCATCATATTGTCAACAACAATAATACGCTGGGACGGCCATCTAGTCAGTCGTCGAGATTCTCAGGATCGAGGTAAGCTGGAGCTCAGGCTCCTCCAGTCGTAACTAAGATTCAATTGTTAGATTCCATTTGAATGTCAAATCCGTTTCAGGTCATCGCACGAAATCGGTCGAGGCTATCCGCCGCGGAATCTTTATTTGGAACTGGAACGGGAGCGAGGCTGCATCGAGGGATCGCCGCCCTCTGACAACGTAATGTTTGATAATCAGTGTTATGCAACTACCCCAAGCTCAAGCAATGGCAATTCTGATCAGGATCAGTCGTATGGTGGTCAGCAGCGGTCTGGAACTGGGGGTGGTGGTCCGATTCACTCGCACCACCATCCTCCTCAACCAAATGCAACCCCCACGCCCGGCAGCCCTACATCACGTCTGCTCCTCGAATATGAAATGCACCTGCGCAACACTCTCGCCAAAGGCATGGACGCCGAGTCGTACAGCCTGCATACGTTTGAGGCACTGCTGACGCAAAGTATGGAAAATCTAGGTGAGACAATTTCATTCCGTCTGATTTGCTTCTGGCACAACAGTTTCGATATTTCAAATTCATTGCTTCTGGCTAGTTTTGTTGCTTTAGATATTTGATTTTTTCTGGATATGTAAGGAATCTGAAGTTAAAAGTTGGATAGTTGGCAGTAGTTAGCTTTGTGGAAAAGTTTTGTGACTTAATTGAAACGGCTGAATAGTAATTTCTAGATACGTTAGTTCGATATTTGTGACTTCTAAATGCCCTGAAATGGAAATCAAAAGGTTTGAAAATTTTCTTGGACAAAATCTACATCCACAAGCGAAGCGAAACTTTCGAATGCCATGCTTCCTACAAGAAAACTTCAGATTGTTTGTATATTCATGACTTACTACATATCAAAACACGCCAAATTACATCAACAAAAACAAAATACCAAAAAACTGCCATATATTTTGCACTATAATTCGTATAAACAGAATTTGCTGAGAGTTTGCCAGGATCAACCCAACGTAGTCCCTATCCAGTCAGAAGACGTAAGTAGTTGCTTTCTGAGTGATTTCGCCAAATTAGTTCCTTGAATCCCATCGGTCCTTCCTTATCTGCATAAATCAATTTGAAGTCCTCGCTTGCTTCACCCCTTCTCCCAGCCTGCTACACTGAATGCTTTATGTAACATTCTCGAACATGTTCGCACAATACATAGCTCTAATCAATCTTCCATATGTTGTGTTGTCTTTGCTTAAGGATCTTCAGCGAGTGCCAAATCGTCGACTCTTCCGTTACCGCCGCATCGGCCGTTAACTGCTCGCGAGCGCGATCGAGAACGCGATGGTTACTACAGCGATCGTAATGAGCTGGTTCGGGAACGGGAGCGTGAGCGCGATCGTGATCGAGGCTATTTGAGCGACCACAATTCAAGGTAAGATGGGTTTTTATTGGACGTATAAGTTATTGGCAGGACTTCATATTCCTCTTGCAGCTTTTCGAATTCGCGTTGTGCGTCATGCATTGGTGAATCGGCTCGTGCTCAATGGTTCCGTCATTCAGATGGGTGGCGTTCGGGCAGCTCAACCATCGGATCCGGTTCAGGCCAGGGCTTGATGCCATCACAGTCTTCCGGCTCGGGGCACAAACGATCGCCGTGGGACTCGCTCCCGTCTTTGCGCCAGGACAGCAGTCTCAATGACTCAGGCTACAAGAGTGCACGAGCAGATTCGTTGGAACAGAGGTGGGTACTCTTACTTTGGCAAGGTGTGACAGAAGTGATTGATTTATCAAAGTGTTTGCAGGGGCGTATTTGATAGACAAGACAGTCTGCGATCCGATTATTTGAGTGATCGTGAAACTCGCTACGGTATTGTGCAGCAAGCATCGATTGAAAGTACTGACTCGCGTCTCTGTTATTTAACGTCTTCTGAGGTAAGTGAATAAGTGTTCAATGTGATTATTCGAAAAAAAAACGAAAATGATTTCTTATCAATCGGCGGCAAATGCAAGCGGCGATTGGTTTAAATGTAGTGCAATAATTCTGAATTTATCTTGCTCACTCAGTTTCTAGGAATGAAGAAAGTGGATTCTTACAGAGTATCCTGCAAAATGGAATACTTATAAGTTGTGAATTACTGGCTAAGTGCTCGAAATTGTGCTGTTTTTGATATTTAATTATTTGTGCCAGTAGAACTTAATTACATTGGGAGTATTTCAGTGTAGGTGTTTGGTAAAAAGAGGAGAAAAAGAAATACGGTTCGTAAAACAGCTCCTTTGTTCGACTTGGAGTAGTATTTGGCAATATACTATTGTCGGATATTTTTTGTTAGAAAGTGACAAAGCAAACAACTTCTTGAAGTTCATCCGTGGAATATGTGAGGGAGTAGCTAGCAAAGCCAGGAACATTTCTTGAAGTGGATGATTGTTTTCAGCAATAATAGCAATTACTTCTATACTAAAGGCAAGTAGCATTTCGGAAGTTGAACTCTGAATCAGGTTGAGATACATGTATCTAAAAATCGGGTTTATCAGTGGAACTCTGAATCAAGTTGAGATATACCTAAAAATCGGGTTTATCAGTTTTATGAAGGCATTTGGTAAGGGCTTAAAGATATAATACTTCTGATGAGCTAGTATGCGAAAGCTGTTTTATTCAAGGAAGATTGAATGTTTTGGCTGGGATTCCAGCCTCGATCGACCTAATACCAAGACGCTTGATAATTTTCGACAAAAAATACTTCGATTGTTTATGTAACGACCCTATGTTATTTTTCGCTGTTTATTTATAAGCCTTGTGTGTGGTAGTAGGGTAGCAATCCTCTGCAATTATGCGACTATAAAGTAGAGATTGTGTTGGAACTACCAAAAGAGGATGTCATTCGGGTATGGATTTAAGATGCTGACAGATACTCTTGGTATATGTATATATATATGTATATACATATATATATATATATATATATATATATATATATATATATATATATATATATATATATATATATATATATATATATATATTATATATATATATATATATATATATATATATATATATATATATATATATATATATATATATATATATATACAGTGGCTCACAGCTTATTTGATACAGTGACTATTTAAAAATGCAAATCACTGTAACTTTGAAATTAAGAACCCTATCCAAAAAATTTAAACGTATTTGACTAGATGCATGTTCAGCAAATACAATGCAAACAAAAAAGGTTCCAGCAATAGTCTTCGGCGTCCGGTAAAAGGGAAATACCACTGGCGCAGAAAAATTGCAGCTCACAGCTTATTTGATACAGACACTTCAATGCGAATAAACTTCTATTTGTCGCACCGTTAATCTGTCTTGTTTTTGTTTCTTGAATTTTTGATTGTGTTAGACATTGGCTTCGATAATTTTTAGCAAGATCTTGTAAACTGAAGTGCCAAAATGAGCCAAAATTGTAAAATGGGTCATGGCACCACAATTGAACAGCGCGAGTTGATATTAAACCACTTTAAAAAAGGACAAAGTGTTCGAAAAATTGCTGAAAGTGTGAGTTTGAGTGTTTCTACAGTGCAGCACATAATTGAGCGCTTCCTACACGAAAATCGGGTAGAAAATAAGAGGAGAAATGCGCCAAACAATATTTTCACCGTATCCGACGAACGATACATTGTAAGGAAAGTGAAAGCAAACACAAAGATTTCCGCTCCAAAATTGGTTACTGAGGTTCATCGTGAATTAAGGAAGTCATGTAGTGCTGAATCCGTCCGACGAGTGCTTCGCGACCATGATTTCAGGGTCCGAGTAGCTCGTAGGAAGCCTTTCATTTCCAAAAAAAATACAATAAGCCGATTTATCTTTGCCAAAGAGCATGTGGGAAAGCCATCCGCGTTCTGGAATACGGTTATTTTTGCGGACGAGTCCAAGTTTAACATTTTTGGCTACAACGGAATGTTATATGTCTGGCGCAAGGCAAACACTGAGCTAAACAAGGAGAACCTCAAAGCTACTGTGAAGCATGGTGGTGGTAATGTGATAGTTTGGGCCTGCATGTCCGCAGCCGGAGTCAGAAATTTAAAGTTTATTGAGGAAACAATGAACCAAACAAAGTACCTTGATGTACCCAAAAACAATTTGCTGCAAATTGCTAAAAAACTGGGTGTTAGCGACCAATTTCGGTTGTACCAAGACAACGATCCAAACCACAAGTCGGGAATTGTGCAGTCCTGGCCAATTTGGGATTGCCCTCATTTGATGTCTCCGCCGGCACAGTCAACAAATATGAACGTCATTGAGAATTTGTGGACTTTGTTGGATAACAAAGAAGAAAACACAAGATTTCTAATAAACAAGACCTGATGAAAGCACTGCTAGAGGTATGGCAAAAAATTACTCCTGACATCACAAAAAAACTCGTTGATTCAATGTCGAATAGGCTTCAGGCTCTGCTTAAGTCTAAGGGCTATCATACAAAGTATTGAAAATAAACTGGAAACCTCATAATTCACAACAATTTTAATGTTTAATCAAACTGTATCAAATAAGCTGTGACATGAAATTTGTTATTACTTTTAGTTTTTTTGTTTTTTAAGATGTAAAACAGCAACTTTGTAACAAATATAAACTTGTTTAATAAACAACAAACAATTGCCTTCAAAATGGTGTTCAAATTTTTTTGATATTGTTATTATGTTTTGAGTTATTGCAACTTAATTTTTTAAAGAAGCACTGTATCAAATAAGCTGTGAGCCACTGTATATATGTCGAGTAAATATTTTGAGATGAAATTTTCGGTAGAAGCATATCATATAGGGCGTAGATCCATGATGCTTCTATTAAAAATTTAAATTGGCATATTTTTATCGCTTTCAGTTACTTCTATAATTCAGTTACTTCTATAATTCTACCAAAAGAATAAGTTTGAAATAAGGCAAGCATGCGATAAGGTTTTATAGTTTACTTTTGTTAATTAGATCCCGCTTATGCGCTAGAGTTTTTTTTTGAAACATTGGCTGGCGTGTCTTTCATAGGGTATACATCGGAGTTTGCATTTTGTATTTGGCTCAATGATTTTATGAAATTTCACCGAAATTTCTAAACCTTCCTTTGGGGTTTGTTGTAAGGTGAATTTCGTATTTTTGAAGCTCGGTTCGTATTTCTAATGTATACTTTATACTCTTTGGCTCAATAATTATACCATCGGGTAAAATGCAAGCAATGTCGATGCTAGAAAAGCAATAAGCAGCACAATTTTGTATTATACCTATAGTACCGGGAGGAACATATAAATCTGAAATGAAAATACAGTTAGCATTGCCACCACGATACATACAGCCAAAGAGAAAATGAATTCAGCAAGTATCCGAAATTCAAAGACGCAAACACTGACGAGAACCTCAACTCTTCCCAATTTCATATGATTGGTTTAACGGACACAGAAAAATATCACACAGCGACTTTTTCTTAAAATTTAAAAATAGATTTTCGTGAATCATTCGCTTTGGCTCTCTATTTTAAGTATCTGGAACACGGTTTTTTCAATGGCTCCGAAGAACACTACAAAAAACAAAACTTCATGTGCTTGGCTGAACTCCCGAAGAAAACCTTCCATTACCAATCATTCTATTCAATTTCATTTGAATTCCATAACTATGCGTGATTCTAGTTCATGCGAAAAATCCAAAACTTCTTTTACGGGGATTCCCCTTCGAACGACCGGATTAATCATCGGTCAACGTAGGATGATGCTTGAAGCTTTCCAGGAATGTGCCTGTCAAATGCAAATGAACGACCTCGACCTGCATTTCATCGCAAGCCGTTGTACCGTTTCATTCAGGTCAATTTTCATCAGTAAGGATGAAGTTGTTTGGCGGCAGCTTTGTTCCACCGCCAAGAAGCATGCGTCAATGTGGCATCAGTTACTGAGAGCTTCCGATGTCTACAGCATAATTTTTCCTCCGAATATTATTCGAGTCTCTTATTATCCACTCCACGCAGCACACCCGCTTGCCAAATTGAAGGATTCTGTATGTATCGATATTGTCCCGGGGCTACAGGGCTAGCTTGGCTTAGTTTGCCGAATACTTACAGTGGTGGATGTTGGAAACGTAGCAGATGGTATGTTTGCTTTGAAAGTTTACGACAGACTCGCTCAGGCAAAGGAAAGTAATAAAGATGAAATTTATAATACAAGAAAAAATACAGGTTCAATAATAAAAAGTCCTGGAAAGCTTTTCCCTAGTATGTACCTTAGCTTTCTTAAATGATTTGATAATAGTGTTTCAGGTAGTCACAGTCTGTCACATAGTCCTCAAAGAAAAGTTTCTTTGAGCTGGGCGAACCCAAGCGACCAATTAATAATATCAACTGAAAATAACCAAGTGCACTCAAGAGTTTTAAGGTTAATTGGTCAGGCAGGGAAGAGCCAATGAAGCCCGGGGCTACTTTTTGTTGTTCAATTGGTAGTATCTTCTCTGTTCACTTGACATTAGCTGATAACAGCTCGAAAAGGCGGATTAGAAAACAAGATAAATATAAGGTCTTAAAGTTCACAGGAATTGAAATCTTCCGAGGAAGATGACCTTTCATTGACTTTGCAAACATATATCGTGCTCATCGGCGCTCCCCTACCCCTTTACATTCCACCCAATGCAATTTTCATGTGTGAAAACGCCCTCGGCTGGGATCTGCATCTTTGCATGTCCGTCAGGAGCAATGAAGCGAAATGTGAGTGATCATTCCGGAACTTCGGAGTTTTCACATTTTCGGAATTCAATCATTCATTGAAGTACATAGAAGGAAAAACTTCTCAACTATTCATTGTGGCAGAGCATATAGCGCCATCTTCGACGATGATGTCGGTGTAAAGACATTCCAAGGAAGTACTCGAATCAATGCGAAATGATGAATATGAATGGAGACTCCATTGATACGTTGGATATTTGCATAGCAAGGTATTATTTGAGTTTGGGTTCGTCAGTTCGGTCGGCCGAAATGGAAATGACGGCGAATTGTGAATGAGAAGATTGTCAATATTTGGCGAAAATCCAACAAGTTTTATGAAAGCTTATCGAGGTTAATGGAGTCGACTTTGTTATATGAGCTGATAATGCAGAAGTAGTATTTCTGAAGAGTGGGAAAGTTGTTCGATATCTTAATTTAAGAGCAGAAACGCTGGAATTGTTTGGGATGATAAATTCCGCGTCCATTTAACATGCTAAGCTTAAAAAGTACTTAGATAAATGAACATACTTGCAAATTATGGTGCTAACCAATCTCCTCGAAGGAATTAAACCAACCCACATTTCAACTTAGTTAATGTAGGCGACAGTCTAAATATGTGAGAAATTTTAATTTTTATGACGTCATTACAAAAAATGGTCAATTGCACGTTACAAAAATAGACTTGGAAGCAGAAATTCAACAAAAGACAAATTTATATATTTTTGGCATTTATGACCTACCAACTAGATATGAATATTTTGGATCGATATCATAATTTAACTATAAAATGTGACACACTGAAACTTTCTGAATGATGAATTATGTTGTCATCGTTTTTTTATGCAGGATAATTATTTGCATTTCAAGATTGAGTAAAGCCTTGAAGTACTTAATACATAAGTGCTAGTATAATATTAAATGAAGCTCATTTTTTAAAATTGTCTTGAAATGGACTCGCAATGAATTCGATTTCTTTTCGGAAATAGTGAATGGATATGGTTTTTTTAAATCCATTGCGCATCATTTGGTTGCCTAAATATTCAAATGCGTTCGGTTGACAAAATCCACAAAAGGTGATAGTTAATTCAGTCCAGTAAACTGGCTAGCCACTATTTATAGTGGCAAAGGCAAAGGCAAACAATGAGCTAATATTGTTGGCCAATGGAGGACTGTCGTATTAAGCATCTTTTTTATGTAATTGAAATATTATTTTTATATCCGATGATATGTGAAAATTACACACTTTCTCTATAGTGCAAAATATAAAGCTCACATTGGGCGCTTTTTTATTTCTGCATTTATCTAGCGTATTTGCTCTTATAATTTAAGTTCAAGCATTCTTTTCAGTATGATTTAACTACTACGCTAAATTTGTACGCATTTCTGTGCAATTTGGTCGCAATTTCTGTGTTTCTGTGCATATCAATCAATGCAACCGTTGATGATTTATGTATGGGTATACTTATCACTAATTTACAGTGGCCTAGTAATGGTTTCATAGAATTCGCCATATACACTGTGCTGCCGAAGCAACCTTTCAAAAACCTTCAGTGTAGGAAGATATTGACATTAAAGAGGATATACTTGGCTGCGAAGCATCATAATGCTGCACTCTTCGTAGGAACTTCATAAATATTTTACTTCTTTCGGAGACTTGATATACACGTATAACACGAGCTTCTGACTATGACCTTTTATTATATCTGTAGATTACTCTCTTGATACATCTGAAAAGATATTAATAATAAACTAATATCCAATCCAGTTTGAAATCGTGCCTCAGATCTACACATTTATTCCTTTATTACTCAGCACTCTTTGCGTCCTTGTTCGGTTGATTTGAGCGCGCCGCCGTTTTTGTTAAATATTTGCAACTTTTTGTTTTTATGGAGAGTATTCGGTGTGACAGAAAAAGCTTATCGAAACATGCATTATTTCCATGTGTCAGTGTGAGTGAGTGGTTGGGGTGTCCTGGCACGGTCGTGTGACTAGAAAAAACAATAAATGGCAACAATTATATTCAAGAAAACACTGGTTTTCTCCCTTTCGTTCGCTTGGCCTGTCCATCGAGCCCGCCGTGTGGGTGGTGTGGAGAGATGCGAAACTCGTGGCCCGCGGAAGTATATACTTGTATCTTTTATACATAAATTCTTGGAGTCGGCGCATGCCTGGAGCTTCCAATACTGCTGCAAATGCAATGGGGCTGCTTGAGCTTTATGTTGACACGATGCCTGTGCACGATGCCTATGCTAGAGAGGATGGATAGGATGAAGATGAGTTCAGATGAACTCGAAACGAAATTAGGTTCCGTCGGAGATTCGTGCGGAATCTGCAAATTGTAACATATTCATTGATTTGGCTCTAGAGCCTAAAGCAAAGCCAAAGCAGAGTTTAACGCCTAGTTTAAGTGCTTGCTTCGAACATGTCACATTGGACGGGTAGTACCAACACGAGGACATAGTTTTAGGAGGCTTTAAGCTTGCTATTGTAGTATTCCAGTTGTTCTCCAAAACCGCTTGCTAAGCATCTGGAGGAAATTGTGCTCGTTTTGCGTGTTTTATATAGTGCATGGACCCGAGCGAAAGTAGGAAGTGGGAAGTGAAAGGTACACATTGGTGCTCTTCTGCTATCTTCTTGTTCCGCCGAAAATTTCAGTGTCGTTTGTAGGAGTGAACGGTGAATCGTGGCACTGGAATATATTGTGAAATACGGACAGAGTTCGTGGACCGGCTGACGAACGGATTTTTAAGTTTAAAGGATTGACGAATGACCCTGTTTAACGAATTTTCCGCGAAGGAACCAACAGTCCGGTCAGTGAACTGTATTTGATATTACCTCGGCTAAGCTCAGTGCTGTACGACTGTCACCTGAACACGAGTTCGATGTGCCCGTTCGCGCAGTTTCTCGCCGATACAATGTCGAAAGTGATTCTCGAGAACCTTGAATGCAAGTCTACTTCTTGAACACATTTTCTTGCGAAAGCTTCAACCAGGCAGCGGGTAATTTACGGCAACTGTAATCAAAAAGTGTCATAGTGTTTCGCGTTGAAACGAAGTCCTGGTCGTTCGGTTGTGTTGCCGTATCAATGCAGTGGTAGCGCTCTGAAGTGGTGCCTCCCGTTGTGAAACTGAACCACTTTCTCACCCGCTCTCCTGAAAAGCATCTTTGTTGCCTTGCCGTTCTTTTGTTTGCTCAGTTATTCAATTAAAGAGAGCTCCAGTGCCGCCAGAGCTCGCGGGCCTGAGGAGCGTGAAGTGGTCGTCAAATGCGGACACGTGGAAACGTGTGCGGGTTTACGCGCGCACACTGTTCGCTAGCATGAGTCCTGTGAGCTGCTTTTCGCGTATCTTACGCTTATCTAATGAATGGCATAAGTGAAAGCTTGGATATGTGTTCATAAAACATGTTTCGAATGTCAATCACGTCACACATTAAGATGATATCGAATTTTAAGTAGTAACGTGCTAACTTTGTACGCGCCATCCAATAGTGGACCGGGAAGTGACTCGAAGCAAAACATGAGATATCTCCTCCACAAAACTGTCAACAAACTGCTAAGCTTCGATTTGCATGTCTTTCATTGGATCGCCAGCGGCTTGAGACGAAGAGGACGATAAGCAAACGTATGTTACCAAAGAATGCTTTAAGTAATCGTATGTGTGTCGCAGCCAAAATTTTTTGGGGGTTTGAACTAGCTACAAAAATTGCGGGTACTGAGTCAATGTACCGACAGTCTTTGCCAGAAATTAAAATTACTCTGAGCATTTTCGGAACGTATTCGTAGGCGCGTACCAAAGCACATGCGGTTGATGGTTGACGTTATGTCGCCATGAGCGAACGTGACTTGAATTTTCGAGAAGTTAACTGATTAAAGCTAAGTTTCTGGAAGAAGCGAGGAGTGCAAAATTTGATAGCATTCATTTTATAATAGACATATTTTGTGGAAGTGGTAGATTTCAGAAAATTAAAAAAAATACCAGCAGAGAGCCTAAACGTTTTTCGTATGTGACGATTTTGCATGATACATACGTAGGTTGACTGTAGTCCTAGATTCTGCTCGATTAAGGCTTAAAATAAAATATAAGGAAGCAAAACTGTCAGTAAAACCTGTTGAAGTAGAAAAAGGCTAATATTTTTTTTTATTTCCATTAATATTTAATTTTGAAAACCTAACCATTTGCAGTTCCAACGAATAGGTTTGTCAAAGAAGAGCTTGCATAAAAATGGGCTCGGTTGTAATATTTTGACAATATAAGTACTTTTGAACTCTTCACTATCAGCTGTCACCCATTATTTTTGGGACCGAAATTGCAGCGAAATAAGGGAGACAGATGAGGATGTTGGCTTGCTTTATTCGAAAGTTTCTGTAATTTGCAGATTCATACGCTTGAATCAAAACACCAAATCACCAATCAACACAACAAAATTTCCTATTACATTGTACTGATTTGCCTGCCTTTTTGAACACCAGTGGCGAAACCTGATGCAAAGCATCGAGCCTAAAAGTAACACACATAGGCGACTATTTTGGTACTGCCAAACAAAACCAAGCCACTTATACCAATAATCCGCGGTGCATCGTAAATGTTGAAAATACTGAAAAAAATAATGCATTCGCGGAGTCTTCGAAGCTCGATTTTTATACAGCATCTTTTCAGAAGGTGACCTAAATCATGAAGACCACATGTAGTGAGAAAAGCCGTTAATCTTCTTAATTTCGAGCCTCAGGAGAAAAGTGCTATAAGCCAGCTCAAGTCCTCCAGCTCAGAACGTTTGGCAAGTAGAGACCGTAACTTCAGCTCTCCGACCCACCATAACCAAGCTTTTTGCGCACTTTCAAAAACAGGAAATCAAAATTATTATTATTATTATAAATGACCCTAAGATTCCCGAACCAGGCGCACGTGAAGAATCCGCACTTAAGAAATGCCGCAAACTAATGTCGAGCACCAGTACCTCAATACACCTGTTATGGCTATTATGGCTGAACGCAAGCATTTAGATGCAGCTAAATCGAACCATGGATGCAAAATTGGAACGCAGATATTTGTTACTCCAATAGCTTTGACGTTTTCGGAATTATTCTTCCATTGAAAATCTATTTGTGGGCGTACTAATCTGTCGTCATAATTACACTCGTTTGATATTGAATATTCTAAAGTACTTAATGTAGAAGATGTAGCCAAACGAAAATAAAGCAGATTTTTGGGCTTTAGTGTTACTTAGCCATACGTGAATGTACAATAACTATTCAATGTACGCAGTAATTTCTTACGTTGCAGTTTAACTCGCAACAGGCCAATCCATCCAAAATGCTTACTTTGTCATGATCTTCCCTCACTTAATAAAGAAAAGCATCCTAGTCCAGCTCATTTCCGATAGACAATATTCAAAATGCGTTTGTAGATACGCACATGCAATTATCAATCACCTCAATATTCCTTTTGAATTCAAAATATAATACAATGAATCAACTGGCTCCATGTTGTCCCGACCGTTTCCACTGAATGCAATCCACTATTTCACAACTGTTCGCGTTCCCGAAGTAGATATTGATTTTCATGAGCAGATTCTTCATCATATTGATTTTTCACCATTCATTGTGCTAAGAGCCTATTAAATTTTGTCTTCACATTAGCCCAGATCGTTCGTCATCGAATTTAACGCCCAAGGTCACATTCACGCAATACTTGAATTTCTTTCGCTGGATATTGTAGCCTTTAATCAAGTACTCGTTCAGTATGATGAAGCAGGAAATAGTTCCAGTCAGCCTCTTTCGAACTCGGCAGATGAAAATTCAAAAGCTTGACTGATTTAAATGAGGCTCATTCAATTTTCATTCCATTGCGGAAAGCTACACTGTCTTCACGGGCGCGCTAAATCTCATCTTCAACTCCGTTCGTCCGCCAAGTATGCTCCATGGTCTTGGTCGACTCTCCTCTCGGGCTTAATCAGAATAAATTATGGCTGATCTAAATCGAAAATGTTGTAAGAAATCTAGGATAACGAGTCGCCCGAGAATGAACGGCGGTCGGATTGTTGAGTGAAATGCAACGGGGTGACGAGACGGGTGAACACGTTCCTCAATTGCGAAATCCAGTGCTATGCTTAGGTTGAAGAATATAGAAAAATTATTGAGATTGCGAGACTGCTGGGGTTTGTGGTAGCCTTCGTCAGTGCTACATGTTGATTTTAGAATATCATTTGATATAATGCTGAATGACAAAAAAATATGAAGCCAAGACCACAAAAAAAGGGGAGTCACATAAAGACGTATTTCTCAGATGTTACAAAAAAGTCGAGAAACTGTTATTCGTGACGGAGCACTTCAATATTCATGACGATAATGAATCTAGAAGCTGCCAAGCTGCAACCTATCCTGTCATAGAGAATGGCTGCAACATTGCAATAAGTACTAAGCAAGAGTATGAGTAGAGTCTTTGGATTGCAGTTTGGTTATATTGCAGCATCTCATGCACCTTATTGTATTGCGTATACTGATCATCGAAGAGTTTCGGTTTCAACAAATTTTTGCGATCTACTCAAGAATACTTTACTTCCAATTGTAAATTGTTCAGTGATGCTGTTGATTCTGCGTCCCTGCAATATTAGGAACAGCTTGTTTCTCGTTTTATGGACTGCAGTACACGGATAGCAGTTCAAAAATGTTTCAACTGCAATCGCAACCACCCAACTCTAAAAACAATTTGTTTGCTTCTCAATTCCGGCAAAACTTTTGTTAGCTTATGCTAATGACTCGACCTTCACTAACTCCCTCCCACCTGAATACTCCGTCCGAAAGCTGATGTCCAATCAACTTGGCAGACCGTTCCAGCATGAACTCATTTCAGCCGACAAGCTTTGCTGCAATGAAATGCATTTTTACTTCAATACGAATTCGCGCGCAATGCTTTCTCTATCTGGGTAATCCAATTTTCAGACATAGCACAGTCAGAAGCGTCTAATTGCATTATCGTGTTAAACAGTCGGCTGATTTGATTAGACTTTGCCACTTTCAATTTTCACTCACCTCGGGTCGCTATCGCATTCGTTCCATAAGCTCGCCTCTACCCACACTTCAGACATCGCTCTGCGCCCAGCGTGGGATAATAAGGAATGTTGCTTATCGGCACTGGTAGCTGTGGCAAGCTAAGCTTAGGCATTTTGAAGAGCTTTTAAGCATGAACTACTATTTGCTCGTATCTTGTCGGATGAACAACCACTGCCAGTGCTCCGTTCCATCCCATCATTTATTTGGCAAGAGGTGGAGTTTCTTAGTCTTGAAACTGATTTGATGATCATAATGAATTGATGTCGTTCGAGGACGAATTTCTATATATAAGTCTACATCAGCAAATTTAGTGTAGAGAAGCTGTTGTTAATCTCGCGCTGGTTCTTGAATTTTTTTGTGGTAATATTTAGGGTCAATCGAAAGAAGTCTTGTAGGGTCGAATCGAATCGCAAGAAGTCTTGTGGGCTATTTGACGATACTATTTTGTGCGACTGAAATTGAAAACTGTGTTCAATATCGGGCACAAGCCATAATGGCTTTTACATTTAATATTATTTAGTTTTAAAGGTATGTTTAGAGATCATTCGCTGTTGCTAATGTTGCGAATTTTCAAACCTTAAGTGAAACCAAATGCCTTTTAGTAAATATTAATATTGATTCTTCTCTAAATTTTTCACATTAAAAATTACCGTTTTTGTAGTGGAGGAAACTATCAAATAAACCAGAGTTCACATCGGAGAGACAAATGAAAAGTCCTAGGGGCACTTTAAAAAGACATCCAGAAAGCACATAAATCTCGCATAATGGTTGCTCAGTCTGTGCATCATGACAACATAAATATCACTATGCTGTGCTTGCCAATATGTACTCAACGCGATTCTTTCTACCCTGTGCGCTTTGTGCGAGTACTCATTGCTGCATCTTGTCCTTGTCTTTGTGACCCCAAGTGCAAATATGTACAAATGGAACACGTTGAGCTGACCTAAACTTGCTGCAGTTTTATGTTACCCGCGTATTAGACTGAGTTGGCGAAAGAAAAAGTGAATGTCGTGCTTGGACATTTTGATTTACAACACTAAAGTAGACGTGTGTCAAATCAGAGCACAAATTTGTTTAAGGGCTAATGGTTTTAGTGTGGTGAAAAACTGCATAAAATATTAAGCAAGCGGTTTATGCAATAGCTTGTCAAATAGTGAAATTCAGAGCTTTGAAACAAAGGCATAAATATTATGTTGAATAAATCAAAGAAAGGCTTTGACTTCCTAGACTGCAAGCATGTGTCATGTCCCATATCTTTTCTTAAAATTCCAAGCTAAAAAAAAATCTGAAATAGTTCTTAACTGTTTGAACAACACCATGGTTCTAACTTCATTAAAAACAGTTTTGAACTTATAATCGTTCCTTGCGATACAGCAAAGTTTGCCCCCAGATATCACTTGTGAAGTTCCCGGTGCGAACAAATTACTTTTCTTCAGTACTGACGAGCGAAGACCGCGTAGAACTATCCCCTTGATGTCCACTTGGTCTTCAAGTTTTAAAAAATTTACTGACAGACATAACGATTTTCATTTTCTGTGTCTGGACGATATTATTAGTAGTAGATAAAAACAAACATTACACCTCTTAAAAATGACATCAAAGTGAAGAAGATATCCAGTTATGAATTGCATCTTTTTTAAAGATATAATGTTTGTTTTTATCTAATACATGCTATTTGTTTTTAAATTCATGAAGTCCGAAGTTGATTAAATGCTATTGAACGGAAACTCTGTCTTAAAAATACCGCGGTTTATATCGTTATTTGTCACAATTAAGCTTCGTCTTATGTGAGGGTACTGTGGGTGAAAATCAACTACGTGAACGTGATTCTACTAAGTAACTCAACTATACAAACAAAATAATAAAAAAACACCCTCAAAACCAAGCACAACGAAAAAAAGCACTATTCAGGTTTAGCTGCGTTTTAAGAGGGTGGTCTTTATCATTTTTAGGTGCTTTATTTGTGGTGATCCACGTTGAAAACAAATAGCCACTTTGTCAGTATCTTTTGATTACCATGAGCATTTTAACACTGGATGCTCTTTTCAAATTTGAATTTGTATAGTTTTGGTATAAATGAAATCACTTTATCTTGGTTTAATTTCTTATTCTCACCTCAGTAAAATTAAAAAAATACGATATATATAACTATGATATTCAAATAGAATAAAATCAGGAAAACTAATCTCACCAATGTAGCGTATTGGAACTCAAAGCAGAGTGTATTATTTTCGTTGTGCGCCTCAATAGCTCCAGACGAGGCAATCAAGTAATACGTAGTAAACATGAACGTTTCACGATAATATAACTACTTATTCCTCATAGTCATGCTATTAAAACAGCCGGTTTCCTGTCGTGTGCCCGTTTGAAATGTAGTAAACGGAAGATTAAGCTGCATAGTGCTTAACAAATTAGCTCAACAAGTGCATGATGTTGTCGGAATTGTTCAAGAAATAATTCTATTTATACCTCGCTAAGTGCCTACGACCAAAATCATTTTCGTTTTTTAATTCAAATTTAGATGTAGCAGGAGTTATCTTTGCACTAAAGCACAGAGATATCTTTGCACTATAATAGCCATCTGAATTTAACTTTTTCCACGCAGTGTAAAATGTTTCAAGGAACTTTCCCATCTTCGGAAACTCACCGACAAAAAAAGCATAAACCCCCACTATTTGCAGATAATTCTCCCCAAAAAGCTCAAGTTATATAGAACTCCACCAGTAAAGCATAGCATTTTTCAAATGTGCAGCTTCTTTCTACTGATTCTGCAATTTGCTGTCTTGCATTATTTTGGACAGTAAATTTCAATCTAATCTGCATTACGCCGCTAAGGTTCCCACAACTGTGTCATTTTGTACTGCTGAAAACATTGTCCTTCAGTTGACTCGGTGCCGTTTTATATGCGAATACGCTACATGAAATAATCATCTAATACCCTCATTGGGCCTTTTTACACTTGTATTCTTGATGCACTCCTGAAATTGGTTTTACAACAATCAACATTTCCACACTTGTATTCTTCAGCAACGGAACCGTTCATATACCGATTATGCGTATGAATGGGAGCGTGTTGTTGTTTTCTCATTTCGACTTGAGTGTTTCATGAAAAATGCCTGACCCGTGAACTATGTTTATAGTTGTGTTAGTGATTTGCATCAGTTTCAATCAGTTTCAAAAGTGATGAAAATTTCTCTCCAAGTGCATCACTTTTTGTAGAGATTTCCCCTCGATTCATCTGCCTCTTGCCCAGAAAACCGGTTATAGGACTGCATCAAGAACACAAGTCTAAAAAGGCCCATTATGATCCAGTCCAGGCTACAGTTTTTAAATTAATTACTTCACACAATCGTTTGTCTCGGCGGCTCGAAGGAGTGAAATGAAAATGATGCTGGGTTAATTGTATGGCTCCGAGAGAGTTGAAATATTACAATAACCCTATAATTAATGTCAACCAAACATTCCTGCCTGCGTGCGACGAGCACTTAAACTTGTTTACAAGTATACGCTTATATGCCAAATTTAATGCTCCGAGTTACGTAACAGGGGTAGGGTGTACGTCTGTAAACGCCTAGGTACGTTGTACATTATTACAAATCCTTCAAGATGATTTTCATCGTAAATCTGCGGTTCACGCATTTATCTGTAATTCATTCAATTTGCTACATCCAAGCGTAAATCACATTACGTCGCGACTGGGCGCATGTATGTGTTTTTCGCGCACACAGCAATTCAAAGTGCTAGTCAAAATACTGATTCGTAATTGAGCGGCTTAAAAACATGCTTTTGGAAGGGATGAATCAACAGTTTACTATGCTAGTGGCTAACTGTAAAATACACCTGCGATGAACAACGGTAGCGATGATGCCAGCGTGCCGACGTTGCTCGACGTACTGTGGACAGTTCAATACAATTCAGCATGTTTTAAACTTTCGACGGCAAGCTACGTCGTATTGCTGCCACCGTCCGTTGCGATTTTAGTTTTGCTCTTAACTTTCTGACGAGCTTTTGTAACTCCGTTCGGGACTTTGGTAGAAGTTCTGACTAAATAAGTTCTTTCCAATGTGCTTTCGGATTTCTTGATGCACCCCAGCCGGAAAATCTTGCCACCTGAGAGCGAATAGATGATTGAAGAAGAAAATTGAAGAAAAATACACAAAAAATACACGAGAAGACAGCACACTGAAGAAAAACAAACAAAAACAAAAACCCCAAAAAACATACACACAACCACAAATTCACAAACATACTAGCCAGACATCTATCGGCAATATCGTTTAACGGTTATGGGGTGCACCTACTCGAGTTTAGCCTAAAAAGCTGGTATTATTTAAAAGCTTTATAGCTTTTGAAACAATTACGTAGAAAAGAGCTAAAGGACTGACCGATTTGACTAGGAAAAATCCGAAATCGTTCAAAATGGCTAGCAAGCAGTTGCATATACATACTAAACAGAGCGAAACTAACTTACTAATTTTGTAAAATGCAATAGATGAAACTCAAATGCAATGTTGTACAATTTTGTGAGCTTGCCGCCAATTTCCATGTATGTGTGCGCAGACTGTGTGCATGCACGGAATTTCCCCATGAACTTGATTTGCAAATACCGGTTTTGTACTAAGTGTTTCTATATGGGTGTACCGGATAAAATTGTATGGCTTCGTTAGATCCAGATTAAAACCGGATTTGTTTTCAATATGGCGGCTTCTAACAACCGCTGTTCCCTTTGCATATGCAAACGCTCACACGAAGTGAACAGTGGTCGTCCGAAGCAGCCATATTGGATTTCGCATGTACACGCTCACACGAAGTGAGCAGCGATTGTCTGACACCTGGCCTCGACTGGCAATTTACTCTACCATTTCCGATGGCAACGACTGTCAAATTTATGGTATGCCATCTGTGCGTGGACAATTTCATGGCATGCAATTTCATTTCGAAAATGCCTCTGAGCGGGAAGGACGTGCGCTGTATCTGAGTGTCAAATGCTCTAAAGGAGTTATTTGAAGTGCAGAGCGAAGAAATTCTGCTACTTATGAAAACGTCACGTGTAGGATAAATTACTTTTTGGATAAGCGGGTGAAATTTCAGGCGAAAATGTAACTATTATATGATTTGCTGGGGTACGAAGGGGAATGCGATAAAAGTCATTTGAAAAATCCGCCAATCATCAACAGGGAGTCTCATATATTTACTCATCGTTCGAAATTGAAATTATTTCTTTTTTAAATAAAATAAATATATATAATTTCACTATAATAATTTTCGCAATTTCCCACCATTTCATATTCTGTAGACAACTTTCATTGCTCAACGAGATCTAAAAATCCCTTTGAATTCAGAATCCCTACATTTTCTTACAAGAAATACAGCATTCCCACGGTTCAGCGCCATTTTGAAATCAAGAACTGTCAAAATATTGCCAGGCAGATGGCCAAGCAAATGGCATACCATATTCCCTACCATTTATGGCAGACCATAAAATATGGCATACCATAGGTAGCCTCCACTAGCAATTTAAAATGTTATGCCATGGGAAATTGCCAGTGGAGGCGGCCAGTGAAGCCGCCTTATTGCAAAACTTCTTGCACTTACACAAAACTTGCGCAAGCTCATCAAATCGGATACATCCCAGTTTCGGAACTCGTGTAAAGAGGCTTTTTGTCAAAGATTTCACAACATAACTTTGAAAGCAAGCTTATGTAATTTATGATTAATCAATTATGTTCTGCTGTAACGTGGGGGAAATTAGTGCCATGATATCCTTTTTGGTATTATCAGATCATACGTTCTCAAAGCAGGGCTTTCCAAAACAATCCTCGTAAAAGGAGATTTACCAAGCCGAAACTGTCCAATTCCCGCATTTCTTGATAAGCTAGGATTTCGTTAGGCACATTACAGGAGTGATGAGCTGGAATTGCTATATATTTCTGACAGTAGATTTTGCTTTCTACTGCAATTGTTCGAAAGTCCCTTATGTATAATGGATTTATTTACAAGTTTGCATTACATGATTATATTAACGCTTGTTCAGCAGATAACTACTTAACTTTGGAATTTAAATGTTTTCAAATGCAAGTTAAAATTTCAGCAATTTATCAGGCTGAAAACCGTCAGATGTAATTGCAGACACTGCCAGGAACACAATTGCTCCTATCAACTCCATCTACATTCAGAAGCATTCACTTTATGGACAGACCAGAGTAGCTAACCCAATCAGATGATTGGGTCAGGAGTTGTTGCTGTTTTCAATGCTAGACTTCTAACCTGAACTCGGCAGAGTAGCTAAAAATGTAACTAATGATTGATTTTGAAGGACGCGCTTTAAGCCATAAGTGCAATTCTGCTTCAAAACAGATTTATAAATAAGCATTTTGGTGTACAGAGAGAAACTGCTATTGGGCATCCGTTTGAAGCTTGAACTTGAAGCATGAAATTCAACAACAACTACTGATTTTGAATCTCAGTGTTATATTTCTATGCCTTTGAGTTATTGGTAGATTGCTAAATATGTTTTTGAAGACATGTTAGTTTCAAAATATTCGCCATTATTGGCTGATGCAATGTAAATGTTTGCAATGGCTGCAATCTTTGGTTACACAGTTTACAAAATTTTTTGGCTATGACATAACATACCTTGAGCAGTATCACGATTGACAGCAGCTTATTGCGCTTACGGCTCACACTTCGCCAATCCTAATTTTCAACAGCCTTTCTTTTTCTGAATTGAGGGAAAATTGTTTTGTGAGCAATCAATTAAAATATTTGTAATCCTTATCATATTTGTTACTGGTCACTGGCTGCATTGGACCTATTTTTCAAATATGAGTTTGTATTGTTAAATCTTTGTTGAAATCACTTTATTTTGGTTTCGCCTCCTCTACTGTTGTCTATATCAAATAAAAGTTTCAAAGGATAACTCTTATCGTCATATGTAAACCGATCAAAGCTAAAAAATCTAACCTCTCCGTTGAAAGCATAAATAATAATTTGTATGCTCCTGAATTGTATTCAAAGATTTTTGTCCCAATTTAGTAATTTGTTTTTTAAGTATCAGGAGTCCCGCTTGTTGTACGTAAATAATATGTACAATAGTAGACGCGATCGTTGCATGATACGCAGTAACGCTAATCGAAGTGCGGATTCCCTGTCGAGCGCTCGTTTGAAATGTAGTAAACGGAAGGTCTTTTCAAGCCGTCTATTGAGCCAAATAGCGTTAAGCGTAACAAGTGCAAAAATTTGCCGGATGTATACAGGAAATGATTCTGTTCACACCTAATTATGTGAATACCATAAAAATCACTTTCACTTTTCATTTCTGACTTTGATGTAACCAGGAGCTCTAGATAATATAAAAAATTATTTAGAGTTTGAGAAAAGGTATCAATAAATCTCTGGACGTATCTTGTGTTTGCTGAGTAAAAAATATTGAAGATTACTGGAACCACGATATACCTACAATGTCTAAAATATAATCCAGTGAGTTCTAATATGTTCCCAACGTCTTCGTTTTGGGGTCTCAAAAAAAATATGGAGACTTTTCGTGAAAATGTAGTTGCATTGAGTAAATATAGCAATATTAAAAGCGGAATCAACGATCAAAATTTGGTATTCACAACAAGCTAATTTGGTATTCCTAAGAAGCGTCTTCACAAATTTACCTCAGATGATCTTTTGTAACACCAGGACAATTGCAGGAGTCCGCTGAAACTTGCAATTGTACTAAAGCTCGCTTAGCTAACCGAAAACTAGAAAATTGTGTGCTTAGCGTGTGACTTTTATTCATGTCCTCATCTATCATATTGCCCTGGATAATGTATCCAGCCATGCATGTTCAAATTTTAAACTTATTTTGCTTATTAAATTGAATTAAACCCCACAAATTTACAACCAATGTGAATACGAGTGTGGAGTGATTAGTTCCAGGACTCACTTAACTCCTGATAAAATCAGGTACCTATTCAGAGCTAGGTGAACTAAAAGTTTGGTGTGCGGACCCTTGTCCGAACCTGGATTCGAACCAGTGACACCACACACAAGAAGCCAGTGCTCTACCCACTAGGCTACTCAAGCTTGTGTGGAAACAGAATTTTCGATTCTAATACTCAGACACAGTACAATATTAACTTTCTGTAATTCAGCCAGTCAATATCCATATACTTACATTCCGGAAATACATCATTTCTAAGCAAATAAATTTGCCACGAAGCTCAATAAATTTGTCACATCGGTTGACTGGTCGTATGATAAACAACACATCTATCCCATGTCCCGAGGGAACGAAGCGAAACTACATTCGCATATGTGCTTCCCGATAGGGATCCATTTGTCAGGCCTACCTGACCGATATGCTGCCCTATCGATGGAAGGAACCTTTTTCAGGCACTGGGCTATTGCTTGTCACATATCCAATTTCCAGCAAACTCTATCGTGCTTGGAGCAACCAACGAAACCACAAAATGTTCTCGGACGTGGAGAGTTTATTGTCAAAATCACTTGTTGAGCCCGCAACGCAACCCAATGCCTTGGAACATAGTTGTGAATGTCGCGGGTGCGAATATGCGTTCCTGGTTTTCAAATCTCTGCACTGGCCGGAGCAGGACAAAACAGGAAGCCCAAGATAGGATAGGATGTTGAAACAGGACGAGGACCAACACAGATTTATTTTGATGCCGATAATTATTTTGCGGTAGTCGGTCGGATGACGAATGGCTTCAATCTATGGGTGGCCAGAAGGATATTTCCAGAAGGGAAGTGGTCAGTTGATTGGACGTGAGTTCGGGATGTGCGGAATGTCGAATGATATGTAGGTCATAAGCGTTTCAACACATTACTCTGTAGAGTGTGTTTCATTTTCGGAAAGATATCAGAACAAAGAAATTTATGGAGGAACTGAGCTAGGTCAGAAAAACAAAAACATGTGCTTATTCATGCTGATGTAGAAAATGAGCATGAGATGGTCAGCTAGTAGTGAATTAATGTTTAGTTAGGTGTTTGTTGTTAGATAGCGAGTCGATGAAAGCTATGAAAAAGTTTGGTTCTTGGCTCAAAATTTTACATATGCTCCGAAGAAAATTGATGTGAAAATTGTGCTGCAATGTTGAAATTTTCTTCATTACTTATTTTAAATATCAGTATTCCATTCCAGCTCTATACCAAGCCCACAACCAAGTCTCATAGCTAACGGTTAATGTCAGTTATCGCTCCAAAAGCCGATACAAAGCCAATACGCATATTGTCCATAGAGTCAACATCCGCTCTGGAATAAGCTATTTCTAAAACTGGTACCTTGCTTCTGAGTGTTCCTATTCTCATAGCATGCTTGATTAGCATGTGGACGGCCCCGTTTCTCTCCAAAATCCTATGAATAAATTACAGTCAGGATGCTCGCATCTCACATGCCACCATGTAAATCCGCTTTTTGTATTCCATCTTGCAATTGACTCCCATACGCATACAAGTATTCAATATACCCGTACGTTCTCTTCATTTCATATGATTTATAGCCGCATATTCATCATAATTGCTTCTCATTAAACTACATACACTACGTCAATTTCGAAAATTCCCAGCGACCTAAGTGAGTTTTCTGAGTCGAACAATCATCTCGCATTCTTCGCATCCATGTACTCTTTGAGAAGTTAAATCGAAAATTCGTTGAAACAACTTTGTTGGAAATACTATGTGATTTTCAAATAATTATAAGACCTTTGCGGACAACGTCTCAAGGAATAAATCAAACAACTATTATGCAAATTAGAGCGAAAAGTTATCTTCTTTCAGTATAGCAACAGAAGCAGTTTTTGAAGCCCGGAGCAACTCGAAGGAACTCGGGCCAAACAAACATTAGTCCAAGTTCACGGAAGGTATCCCGGAGGGCATCAAAAGCTACAAATTAAGTTTCGTTTTCTTGCTTGCGCTTAAAGTAGATTGAAACATACTTTTGAATGTGCTTGCTCAACTTTTACAACTTTTATTCTGTTTTTAGGAAAGGGAAATTGATTTTTTGCATTCGGTAAGGATTTATTGCATTATTAGTAGGATGTGTATGTCTGAAAACGAGGTATTTTTTGGTTTGAACAGCTTTTTTTATTAACACATTGGCGGTGTTTTTGTGTTGTTTTTTTTTAAACAGTGGTGCTAGCTTTAAAATGGATGGTGTTATAATTCTGATGTCGAATAGCTTATAAGTGGAATGTGGAATGATCGATTTAGAATGTGAATGATTCACTACTTTTAAAGCAATGTCAACGAAATTTCATTCTCCAAGAGTAAAGTTTTTTTTAAAAACGCTGCCATATACATATCTGTAAATAATAAAAGGGACGTGGACAGCTACCATCGGAAACGTTTTAATTCTTACGGAAAAGTTTAGATTGCACTATCCATTATTTGACTGCATAGCCAAATACAGAAAAAAATTACATTGAACTTTCCCAATGCTAGCAGTAAAATACTAGGCAGAAAAATTGAATAGAATTCTCCACAACGGTGAATTTATATGCTAAAATTAATGTGCCGCCAGTCAATAAATATCCTGTCAAATGTGTTTTTCTTTTCTTCACAAAAGTAAAATTAATGTCAAATACTTTCACTACAAGAAAATATAGTACTTAAAACAATGAAATTTACACAAAACTTGATGATGACCGCTCAATTCGGGTAAATTCGACTTGATGCACCAAAAGGGTCCAAAATTGAAGAAAAATACACAAAATTATGCAATACAGTACTCGAGAAGACAACACAATGAAGAAAAGCAAACAAACAAAGAAAAAAACCCCAAAAGGAAACACACAACCACAAAAAGACAAACATACTAGCGAGACATCTATCGTCAAAATTCATGTAACGGCTGTGTGGTGCATCTAGTCGAGTTTTACCGTAAAATTTGCTTGAAAATTGATATTTTAGCCGAACTGCGTACTGGGCTTTAATATCGAAAGTTTAGAGTATCCATAAATACCATTCGTTTCGGCGTTGAGCTCATTGATCTTTTTTATTTTATCAAAAAACAGTACCACGCCACTCCGCGAAATCCGATTTTTCTCATTTTGGCAAGGAATTTCTCATTTTGGCAAGATGTTCACGTGTCTTGATTCCTAAAATGAAACTAAACCATAAGGAGAAAATGAGAAACTAAACAATAGCTAGTCAATGTTAATATTTAGGAAAAATCAATTTGATTTGATCATGCTGTTATCTCTTGCTAATGTCGGTTACTTTTCATCTGCGCCTCGTAATTATGAATTATAAACCATATGAGTTCTTCGCTTTTATTAATTTGTGGCTGCTAAGTTTTGATACGTAGTTTTGTCATTTTCATGCTTTGATAAGCTTGAAGTGAATAGTTTCGAGACATATTGTTTCCTTTTCAAATGTTTGAGTCTGTTTCAAAAATTAACGCGAGGTTTTATGTATCCTCAATATTGTCAAATATAGTCAAGCATAATTTGAAAGTGGAATTGCTTGTGCGGGATGATAAAAATTGTAAATAAAAAAATTTTCAATAAAATTTTTCCATCATAATTCCCGCAAAAAAAGTCCACTTTGATTCTGCTCTCGGAGGCTTATTCCGCAAAACGATGCAGTTTCCCGTATCAATTATTATCTGCTTTGATAAGCTTTAGAGACGATATACGTTGTCTATGCTGATTTATAGACAAGAAGGGAACCATGATCACAAATCACTAACCTTTATAATTTGAAGCTTACTAGCCAGTAGGGCAAAATAATATAGCCGCTAGATTGTACGCTTTCATTGTTACATTGAGCGTTAGAAACTAACATGGAACCTAAAAACAAGTTAACGCCGCGCTTTATGCTCGAAATGTTTCGCCTGCTGTATCAAAGAACGTATTGCCTTTGACGGCACAAGCCCGTTTTCTTGGTTTGATGAATCTCATGGAAATACTGTAATATTTAGTGAGTACGTTCGCAACGATTCGCAACAAAATTATTCCGTGCCTGTTTCGCATGAACCAAAGCCTGATGTTTTCTTTAGCGCAAATATTCATGATGCAACAGCGTACTGCCACTTACGTGCAAGAAGAGAATTTGTACATAAATCCGAAAAGCCATGTGTATTCTTAAGCCTGAATTACATTGGCTTGCAGTGCAGTGCAGTGCAGTGCACTGAAATTTAGAACTCATGTAATTGCATTTGGCAATTCACATTAACTGCAGTGCAGTGCAGCGGACTGCACTGCATCGTTTAGACTAATTTCTAAAACGCTGCAGACTGCATCAGCTGACATCCGTTTGAGAGTAGTTGACCGGGCAAAAACCATTTAAATTGAGGCGGAAATTCCGTTCCAGGCATTAAATTGTAAATGGACGAAAAACAGATGCAGAAAATCTAAATATAAAACCTCTACAAATTAATTTGACTTTCATTGTCATTGCACTGCTTTCAATGTGCTTTGCAATGCGTGCACTGCTTCAGCATCGCGCTGCACTGTACTGCACTGCACTGCATGCCAATGTATTCAGGCTTTAGGTGAAACTTGAAAACGCATCACTGATACGTAGCCTCCAACATCTGCTGATTTCAATGAAGCTCACCTTGAGTAATTGATGGTAAACAAAATGCCCTCAAAATCAATTTCGGAAATGGATTGGATAGGGATCAAACAAAATTTACACCAGAGAAGAGTGTAAGGTAATGGAGGGAAGCTGGTGGCATTGATTTCAAACACGAGATGTGAAAGATATGTGCGGACTTGAAATCCGGGGGCGATAGAAATCCAGCGGCAACTTGATTTGATTTCAATTGGCTAGTGCAATGGTCTAGGTCCTATTAAATTTTCATATACGGAACGTATTACAATTGCATTTTGATGCGCGTTTCTGTTGATTTATTGGTTTCGAGTAGCAGAAATGATAGGCTGGCATTTGAAATTAGGTAGAAATAGTTAGGAAATTAGATAGGCTGGCGTTTGCTTCAGTGCACTTGAAGTGCATATCCACTTAGTGAGTGGAAGCATGTTGAATATTAGGTTTCGGGCATGGATTCGCAGAGTCGAGCATAAACGCTGCGATGTGAAAACTTTCCGTGCTTTCCGTTCAAATAAAACTGAATCATCTTGCACCTGAAAATGAATAACTGTTTTATTGCGATATTCAATAGTATATTCAAAGCAGATCAACTGTACTTTCAACACAAACGGACGACTTTTGGACCTAATTTTTTCGACGAGATCTTCGGATGTCTCGATTCAACGATGCTTATCTCCTCTACTTGTTGAATCTAGTCACCATCCAGCTCATCATATAACTTTTCAAATTGATGACGATATACTCACTGAGTCTAACTTTGCCAATCTTTACAATTTTAACTTCAAGAAAGTCGAGTTTGATATGCTGAGTGGAGTGCTGACCGAATCCGACTGGTCTTCGGTTGTGAATGAATCTGACATAAACGTTGCTACCATAAATTTTCATTCCAACTTATTAAGTTGCTTTGCTCACTGTGTACCTTTGAGTAACTGTGTACCTTTGAAACGCTTTCCATGGATCAAACCAGATTTAATCAATCTCAAGAATTTGAAAATTAAGGCTTGGAAAGTGTACAATTCGTCGCGTTCAAAATATGATTATGAAGTTTATGAGGAATTACGAAATAAATTCGTATCTGAAACTTCATCTGCCTACTCTAACTACTCCATAAGCCATTCTCTTCATAAACCATCGTTAATGTTTATGGAATTTTGCAACCTGCGTACGGAATACCTCTCTGCAACTTCGACATTACTAATTTCAATTACTCAAGGGGGCAGGTACACTTAGAATTTTGAGAAAACCGTTTTTATTTTCTTTGCATTTTTTTAAAAGTAGCATATATCAAGAGCATTATCTGCAAATTTCAGACAAATCGGACAATTCTTTATGGAGATAAATAACTTTAAATGAAGTCGTCTCTATTGCATAAAGCGTTTTTCGCATGCTTTAAAAGCATTTTTCTCGAAACTATGTTTTCGAAGTCGGTGGTCACTGTAACTTGAAAACGGCTTTATCGATTAGCATGAAATTTTCCTCACTTATTTGATATGTAATTAATCTCCGGATGAACGAAGGATTTTTTGATTGGACGATATTTTTTTTCAATAACCGAAAATGAGAATGAAATTTTGGTCGAAAATACAATTTTGAATTTCAACAACCGCCATTTTTCGAAAAATCAAAATCTGCCAAAGTCCTTCGTTCGTCCGAAGCACTATGTCATTAGCTAATAATCCTCGATATTTTTTTATTTCGGATGATCCAGTGACAGGTTACAGTGATGATGGCAAAATAATTTTTTTTTTGACCCCTCGTAAATTTACTCTATTTCGACTAATTTTCAACATTTTGCCTTAAAAAAATTACAATAGCTTCTACAAATATATTTCTTTCAAGTAAAAAAACATTTTTTATTAATTACTTTAATGTGTGTCTAAAAAAAAAAAAATCCTGAAAAAGAGCTTTTTTTGGACGTCCCAAGTGTACCTAACCCCTTAATGGGCTCCCCTAAAACGGCGCTGGAAATGAAAGAACTATACATTGACACTACTACTATCATAAAGCATATATCTTATCTTGAGAATAGTTTTCATCCTTTCCTTTCTGTTGTTGGCTCACCTTTTTAATCTATCCATTTCTTCCTGCATTTTCCCTAACTTGTGTAAATATTCGTCTATAGCTTCAATTCACAAAAAGGCAGTAGAGATGTCATGCACAATTACAGACCAATCGCCAAATTACCATGCGTTGCCAAGCTCTTTGAAGCTATAGTTGCTGAGGTGCTGTCTTTCCACTTTTATTTACTGCATTAATACCACTACTAACCTTTTAGAACTTGGAAATCTAGTCATCACTGCGATTGGAGAAGGTAAAAAAGTTAACTTCATTTACACCGACCTCAAAAAGGCTTTCGATAAGCTGGATCATAATATTCTTATACGTAATCTGCATCTTCTTGAATTCCCTAATAAGTATATTGACTGAATTAAATGAATTAAATACTATCTCACAGATCGCAAACAGAACGTTCGATTTCGTGGCACTCTATACGCGGACATAATCTCGACTTCAGATGTGCCACAAGGCAGTCACCTCGGTCCGATTCTTTTCGCTGAATATAAATGATCTTATCACCTTCGCTCCTGGATCCTTCATTCTACTCTACGGTGATGATGCAAAGAATTTCAATATAATATCATCACTTGACGATTGTACAATCCTGCAATGCAATGTGTAAAATTTTCCTAACTGGTGCGCTTTAAACCGTCTTTCACTAAATATTAACAAATGCTCAGCTATCTCTTTCTCCAATAAATCATGTCCGATTTTATGGTAGACGACAGTGTGGTATGCAAAATTGGATGACATCGGCTCGCGATCGGGTCCGATCGAAAAAACTGTTGACCGAACCCAGAACTCGACCCCATTTGTAGCGCCGATGATGATGATGATCACACTCTGCTTTTACTTTTAATTATCATATTGCCTCCATAATAATAAAAGCCAACTTTGCACTAAGCTTCTTAAAAAACGGTCTATAGAATTCAATGACATTCGGATGACAAAAATCCTATTCTACTCTCTGGTTCGCCCGATGCTATAATATGGGTGCTTGATGTGGTCTTCTTATAGATCGTATTGAATCTGTTCAAAAGAGATTCGTAATTTTTGTTTTTAGTTCTTTCCGCTGGTCTGATCTTTTTCGCTTACCTCCCTTTTGAAAGCCGATTGCAATTATTGACCATGGACACTCTTGAAACTCGACGTCAAAGTTACAAAGCTCTATTCGCTGCAAAGTTACTCAGTGGAAACGTGAACTCTGAGATTTTGTTAGCAAAACTGAACTTCCGTGTTTGTCACGGTGAGCGTAGATATCATAGCACAGTGTCTATTCCATTTTATCAGACAAATTATGGATTAAATGAACCAACTTGTGCAATAGCCCGAAGCTTTAGCTCAGCGTATCAAATGCTCGACTTTAATCATACTGTTGAATTTTTCAAGTGTCTATCCGACCGTTTAATTATTCTGACTTATTTCATAAATGTATTTTTTGTAATAGCCATTTAGTTGGCGAAACTGTTATTGAATAAAGAAATAAAAAAAAAAATACCAACAGCGTATTTAAACTCGAAATATAATAAATATGAAAAAGCTCAAAAATGATCACTGTTCCCGCACTTTCAGTTACTGAAATTTCTTGAATTTTCATGAATCATGTGATGGGGGAAATTCATGAAAGTACGGGAACGCTCTCATTGCATTTCCTGAAAATTAATAACCAAAAGTGTCAGTTTTCGGTTTTTGGAAGAACAATAGTGATTGTAAAGTCATCTTAAGCAGTGCATTGCGGCAAACCGCAGTCAAAAAATTAGAATGCACTGTTTTGGGGCCGAATTTGCGGCAGCGGCAGAATATGCCGAATTTCTTTTTGCCGCGCCGCTAGCGGTGATACCAACCGTAGGTCGGCATCATCACTAGGTTCAATTAAGTCTACCTACTTGAATTAGGTTGAATGGTCTGGTGGAATAGACAAGCGATGGCTGATGAGTATTGTGATAAGCCAACCTAATCCACGTACAAAAGGATTTAGCAATACAAAAAAAAATAAATGAATTTGGTTGGTGCCTTGGTTTCATTGTGGTTCACCAAATTCAACTGCGGCATTCACGCATCCCCCTGCGGCGCCACTGCGACAATGCCGCTGTTTTGTGTTTACAGCATTATTCAGTAGCTCAGACCCTACTGAAATTTCATCGTACTTACTGAAAGAGGGGAAATTTTCAGTTTTCAGTAAAACGGAGTACGGGAACGGCTTCATTGCAATTAATCGCGATTAATCGCAATTAATTGTAGTACGGGAACAAACCTATTATTTGCCATCCAGTCGCTTTTCAGACCATAAAGCTGCAAATCAGGCTTTCGTGGAGAGCTTTCAAGTTACAAATCGGTAAAGTCAAAATTTAGGTAGTTAATTTATCAGCTTCCATTATTAGTGCGTTTGGAAACAGTAGGTTCCACTCTCCAACAGTACACTGAAACACCAAAAACGAAATGAGAGTTCCACTTAATTACGTTTTCCAGCACCGTAAGCGATTCACGAGTATCTTTCACACCTTTCAAGCATTCTTACGAAATTAAATTGCAATATGATTCCTTTTGTCTATGTAGTCTTGCTTTTGAGTGATAATTAGCACCGAACCAAATAGTCTGCGTAGTTTTGCCCTCTCGTTCGCTTTCATCAAGGAAGAATTTTTAATTGAAAATTAACTCCCTCCATTCCCCCACTTAATTCCAAGTAAATTTCGCATCAAGAGTCCTCTCGGATCGCGTTATCATCAAGCAATGACACTGAAAAGGGAAATTTTCATTTCGGAATCGATCTCGTCTCTAAAAAAAAGACATCATTTCAATGTAACCTCCTTGCGTTCCGATTGCCTCCGGCTTTTGTTCTCATCCTGGGCAAAATTAATGAAAAGTCATTCAACTTTCATTAGCTGCCGAAATACCCACATACGTACACAGCCAAAATGAATGACAGAATAAAAATGGTCCTTTTTGAGAAGGTTGCAATTCAAAGGACGGAAGGCTATCTCGAGTTCAAAATACTAATGAAATTGGTTTAGATGCTTTCATTTGAAATGAGTGCACAGTCATTTAGTTTTGTCTTCGTTTTGGATGTTTCGAACGGCGAGACTAAGGTGCGTGAATAGAACGGATATTAGAGCAGTTAATTTTTGGTATTTCAAATTTGAATCCGACGATGAATTCTCAGTGGTTGAAACCCATTTCTCAAGCAGTATTCAAGCTGAAATTCAATCAACATGCAATTGCCGATCGAAATGTTCGTAGGAAATTTAGGAAACTCCAACGGTCACGGTAGTTCCATGCTATGAAGTAAAAATTCAGCATTGATCTAAAAGGGTCACCAGCGAAAGGGCCGAACTTGAAACTTTCGAGAACTGACAGCTGGACTTAACACAACTTCATATCAGTAATGTGCTCACATGCATGGAGTCGTATTGTCCGTCCCGGCCTCCAACCGAGCAGTCGTGAGAACTTTATTTTTACACGTTGTGTTAGAAAATGTTCGAACAATTTTTTTCCGCTCTCTCTTCCATCCTGAGGACATCTAGCCTTCCGATTTCAGTAGTCTACACATAGTACTGTGCCACTATACCATCTGACGGGATTTGCCAGAACGAACCTTTCTCAAGAGTTCAGCGCCCGGCTGGTTCTAATACGCTGCATAATGTGTATAAGCCGAACGACGATGTTCGTGTCATCTAGGGTTTCGAGGAACCGTTTTCAAAGCAATAAAATAGATTCTGACACCTTTTTTGTGGTCGGGACGGTACAGAACAAAAGTAGTTAAGTGTGTGAGGGCTTATTGTGATACAACCTTCCGGCAAATTGAAACCAATGGGGCTAAAAATTGTCTGGTGAGAATGGTAGTCCTAGTTGAAGGCTTATTGTGCGAGTGAAAAGAGGATTCGAATGGAGAGTGTCCTATTTTCTGAAGTATTAAATAGTAAAACGATGATATTCCTAATTGTAGACACAATAGAGTGGGCAGTATGAATTATGTGTCTGTGGCATAGTTAGAACAAATTTAGATTTGTGTTTAGATTTTCAAATTTCAATATTTGCAAGAGAGTTTGGTGTTACATTAGTGATCGTTTAGAGCATAAAAACACTTGAGATTTACAGCTCCCAAATGTAATTTGTATATATTTTTAAAAGCTAGCCCTAACGTGTTTTCGAAACAGAATTTGATTATTCGTATCGTTCTGGCAACTTCGATTTGAATATTCGAAATTTCTTTTCTTTTTTATTTTGCAATGTGCATAAATCCTATATGACAACAAATGTGTTCAATTTTTTAAATGTATTTTGCATTATTATTTAAATGTATTTTGCACGCAAGCCAGTTTGATATGTATGTAAACGAAATCTGTTTCAACTACAGTTTTTTATTTGACGTTCCTGAAACTATTTCACCTTTTAAAAAAAAAGCCAACGGTTCATAGATTTCATGCTTTGCTTTGTCGTTACAGCTAAGATAAAATATTTGAAATTCCTCATCGCATAAAAAAGGTTATCCTTAACCAATAGTTTTAGCAAACGAAAGCTCTGTTCACGAGAACTCACGACCGGTTTATCAGATCCGATTGAAATTCACTGAATGTAATGCATTTACTTGTAAGAAGATTCAAGTCTTGAATGAAGACGCTGGCAATCCTGAGGCAGTAGTGCCATTTGGAAAATTCACTAAGCAAAATAACATTTTTTAACCTATAACTTCTGATCCAGTCATCAAGTTGAAACGAAAGTCACGAAGTAGATAGGTCTAATTGTAAATCAGGTTTGGCAGAAGTTTGGTTGAAAAATTAATATAGGACTGCAACCTATGAAAGTTTGTTAATTTTTGTACCAAAAGATGCTACCATTAAATTTTCAAATGATAATGATATTGTGGCTCCGAAAGCCAAACCAACAATTATGTCCGTTTGCTGCTGAAACACTTTAAAAAGTTTCATATGAAGTGATTGGTGAAAAGCAATCTAATTGTCTGATCATCGGATATAATAGCAGTAGATGAAAATGAACTTTATCATTCAAGCTTCAAGCTATTATTTTTAGTTGTAGGAAATGCCATGTGAAGATACTACACTATGATCATCAACTACCGAATCTGCGTGAAAAAATGTGTCGGAGGTCTGTCATACAACCGTCTCTGCTAAATTCGATACGTAATACATAGCCGTTAGACCGTATTACCGAAATATGTTTGACAGGGAAGTTTGTGTTTTTTGGTTGCGTAATTGTGTTTGGGTGTGTTTTTTGTTTGTTAGTTTTTGTTCGGTGTAGTTTCCTCTCGTGTTTTTTGCATACTTTTGTGTATTATTCTTCAATTTTTGGTATCTGCTACCACCTACTCGCCATCTGGTGGTAAAATTTCCCGGCCGAGGACCATCAAGACCAGTCTCTGTTAATCAGGTATTTGTGGCTGACAGTTTTGTCTGACATCCATTAAATCTTGAACCAGCTCTCCCATTCATTGCATTGAAATGGTTGTGCATTCACAAAATATACTTATATCGCAACAGATCAAAACTAAACATCTCCAAAGCCCCGAACGATACGTCATATCTCCATCAATAAATCACAAAAAGAGTATTTTCCATTTTAATTCATACACAGCCTGAAAAATTCATACTTTCTCGCGTAATCCTCTTCAGTATCCTTCTTAATCTTGTGAAAAATAATCTCAGTACTACTGCCTTCCAGCATTATTCTTCTTCTTCGTTTCGGTCCCCCGCCTCGCATGATCCTTCATCGCGGCAACCAGTAGTAGTAGAAAGTCTGCACTTGACACTTCCATTAATTTGAATTAAAAGCGTGCTTACTTTTTTACACATAGCAATCATCATCACGATTTAACACATAATACGATGCTCCGGGATGAAAATCCCAGAGCAGAGCAGAAGGTCGGACCCGAGTTGGGCCCAGAGCGAACCGCGAGATTTGTGTTAAAACGTACTGCGAGCGTGCACAATAGAATCGTTTTTTGTAGGTTGTCGACCAAAATCTGTTATTCATAGCGCTGATGTTTCGACACTGAATTTCATTTGAGGCAATCTAAAGCGAGAAACACATTGCGATACAGTACAGTGCAGTGCCGAAGCAGTGCACGCATTGGAAAGCACATTTAAAGCAATGCAGTGCTCTGACAATCAATGTCAAATTAATTTGTGGAGGTTTGATATTTAGATTTTCTGTATCTGTTTTTCGTCCATTTACAATTTAATGCCCGGAACGGGATTTCCGCCTCAATTTAAATAGTTGTTGCCCGGTCAACTACTTTCAAACAAATGTCAACCGATGCAGTGTGCAGTGTTTTTAGAAATTAGCCTAAACGATGCAGTGCAGAGCAGTGCACTGCAGTGCAGTGAATGTGAATTGCTACATGGAATCAAATGAGCTCTAAAATTCACTGCATCGCAATGTGTTTCAGGCTTAAGGCATGATGTAGCTCCAGTAGCACACGGCAACAAAAACGTGCGCCACCATATATGGAGCGTTGTTAATGAAGCATTAATGAAGCGGGATTATATCTTTAACTAAATTGCATGACTAAGTGCACAATTGTTTCGATGAGAGCCGCTCAAAGAAAATTCACGTAAAAGTAACACGCACATGAGCACGTAAATAATGACCACTCCCACGTAATAAATGGAACTCTAAGTGCGCGTACTTTTCCTTACGGCGAAAGACGAACAACAGATAGTGTAGTGCACTAAATGTGAATTGTTCGTCTGAAGTCCGCACCTCCTCGCAAATGCATTTGCCAGCTAGAGTCTTGTTCCCTGGTGAATCGTCCTTTTCCCCCTTGTAACAATTCCATATCAAACCAAACCCTGAAATATTTCGAAAGCAAATCGTGGCACAACTGACGCTCCGTAAAATACTATAATACTAAACGAGTTTCACTCGCTCGCTCCCAAGCTTACATCGCGAACATTCAATTTCGTAAATCTTGACACATTTATGGAAGAATAGAATCACAAGAAACATTTCTTACTCGCCTTGACTACAACTTGCAGCCACATTGGCTTTTGTTCCATTTCGCTATCCTGTGTCTTTACACATCAGCCACAAGGATTTCTCAACGCTTCCCGGAGACAAAAAAGCGGAGATATGCTTCGCAACGTGTGCCTTTGGGAAAATAAATCTTCCGGCAGGCGCCCAGGAAAAGGCCAGAATTCTTCGTTATTCATTTCATTTCGTTTCTTACCGCTCGACAATCGTACTACCGGCACGTATGTATGCATTGTGCCAGCCAGCGAGCAAATAGCGGTGGGCGTGATAGGCAAAATGTATAAAATTGATTTATCCTTGTAGGTACTCTTGATTCGTACTCTCAGCGAAAAGTCTAAATCCTACATTTTGGTATGTTTGCTTATTAACTAAGATTTGAGTGTTTAAATGGAAAATTTAAATATTTTTATGAAAGGTTAGCACCGCAAAAGAAGAAGAAGAAGAATTTTTTCACATTCCAGAAGTATTCCGAGATAATTTCTCGATCCTACGGACGAGCTGACTGCACTTGCACGTAATATTTCATTTTAGGGCACACTGAATATTTTCTGGTCCATGGCACAAATTCCAACTTAAATGCAATTGGAAGTCGCCAAGTTTGAAAAACACAAAATAAATGTGATTGTTTCACTTCAGTAAGATAACTAGGTCACTGGCCTTGTTATATTCTAGCCTAGATTGCTTGATTGGAAAATTCGAGCCATTGTTTGAGGTTTCAATGCAAGATTACTTTTCAACTTAACCGAGCTCGACAAATATTATTTCCCCTTGAAATCCGTAAACAAAAATTATGACATGCATTTTTGGGGTTCTTCGTGACTTAGATACACTAAATAGGGACTGCCGCTTTGGAAAATTGAAAGAAAGATTAATTTGAAAATGGAAGTCAACTTTTCCATGAAGTGAGCTTAGTACTGTGTTCGGTTTCACGTGAAATTTTCATATGTTTCGGCGAAAATTTAGCTTGAAAATAAGCTAGAGTTGTACTCACTTTTTAGCGTGAAAAGTTGCTTCTTTCTGTCAAAAGCTACTTTCGGAATTGAAATGCAGATAGCATTGACACATGTCTCCACACTTTTCACCCCAATTTAGTTTGTGCAGTTCATTCATTCTTTCGAACTAAAAGGTGACATTTGATGTCTGAATTTGAAAACTGAATTGTGCAAATGTCTTTCCAATAAGAAAATCGATCGAAAATTGAAACTCTTGACATTTTATCCGTCAGATATGATGAGTGTCTCGGTTTTTCTCCATTTACAAAATGTTCGCTCGAAAGAATGACCAGATAATGGAGACATGTCAAAATTTAGCTTCACGATTAACTCAGTACCAGCCTGTAGTCGTCAAAATGAAGATATTCACTGTGAGTTGTACTCATCATCGTGATCTGCTGTCCAGTTCGGACGAACGGGTTTTTCCGACGCTACGCAACGTCAAAAATAATTTCAGGATAATATGCCCACAATGGGCGCTGTCTCAGTGTACGCAATAAAATGTGTTCAAAGTCAATTCAACTTTGTGCACTTGTTTTTAACTTCCGAAACGCAAATGACACCTGCCATTCAAAATATTTAATCCCGCAAAAAACTTTGCAGCATTCCTAAAACAATAAATTTTCCACCAGAGAGAATATCTCTAACTAAATTTACCATCAGATCGGAATTCACCAAAGTAAAATACATTAATCTTCGAGCTCCCCATCCGTTTTTCGCATTCTAGGCACAGTGCGTGCCTGCTACCTGGCTGTTTGCGTGTCAGCTGGCTGTTGCGTCCTTTTTCCTTATCCGCCTGCCTGTGAAATAAACAGTGCTTTCCCCAGGAAACAAACGTCTTTTGCATTATTAATTGTTGGCATGTTAATGCTCGAGGTGAATGTCAATGTCGCCGCACTAACTGTATTTTTGCCTAACTCCGCATCACGTCATCTGCTATTTCACGGAAATCGTTCTCACCTTTTCCGCCTCTCCAAAACCGCATACAAGATTTTACTGCTGCCGCTACCGACGACTAATTCGATTTGCATCTGTGTACTGTCACGTCTCTGGATGTGGCGTTGATTTACCCGAGGACATGTGATTTTCTTTGCACAAACGAGTTAAAATGAAAGACGTGCCGAGGGTTGCGCGGTATGAGACGCAGACAGGAAGTGTAGCAAGGTGAATGCGATGGAGACAAGGGATGTCAGAGGAAAAACAGGCGTAGGCTCAAGTTTATGTGTACGAGTATCGTTTGGGACAATCGTATGACATGTGAAAGATATAAAGTACTTAATGAGATTGAATCGAAGCTGCTGGGGAAAATGCTTAAGCGATTAACTTTCGCTTTTCCCATTGTAGATAAGCGATCTTGTTTAAGGAGAGGATTCATTAAGTTAACGAGCTTGACATTTGGAAGCATGTGTTGTTTGATGACTTATGGTTGGTAATGCGAAAAATCATTTTGATGCCAAGATTATACGTGTATGCGTGTAGATGTCGAGCATGATATTAGTCAGAAATATTTGTCGTTTCTTGTTAGCATTTAGGCATGATTTAGGCTTAAACACATAACTGCGAAGTTTTCGAAGGGGGCGGCGAACTTCTGTGTGGAATTTCGCAGTTGCATTTCGTGAACCACAATGCAGCGAATATGTCGCTGTCAATGCACTGATGAATGACCATGGCGCCAACCAGGGCACCAACCTAACTCAAATCCTGTAGTACGAGAATTAGCTTGGCTTATCACAATACATATCAGCCACCGCTTGTTTATTCCGTCAGACCATTCAACCTAATTCAAGCAGACTTAATTGAACGTAGTGGTGATGCCAACCTGCGATAGGTATCACCGCTAGAATAATGAGAAAAATGCAGATAGAACGTTTATGCTTAGTATGGCAGTTTAACTACCGCGATCAAAAATGTTCACTTAGCAAAAAGCACTGTCAAACGACATAGATCATGTCTTCCATCTAATTTCGGAACTAATCGCAAACCCCACTATCAAATTCAATTGATAGTGACTCATAAATAAAATCAATCCAACCAATCTAACAGAATCCATTTGTCGCTTCGATTAGACACCTAGCGAATCCTGATTTCTCGCCATTGATTCAATTAACGTTTAATGTCTTAAAGGTAACGCCGTCAAATTTCTTTGCGCTGCAGACCATCCTCAGTTTCGATTTCATTGCTATCTCTGACGGCGTTCGTTTCTTGCATTCTTCCACGTGGCCAGCACACCGTCCCTCTGCAATAGTTAAATTAACAAACCAACAAAATAGGACCGGGGTTTTCGATAGGTGAAACAGTCATAACGTGATGGCTTTGTACAACCGTTCCACAGCAAAGTGGATTGCTGACAACATGGCAACGGGTGCCAACCACAAGATGAAGTAAGAGTTAGCATCCAGGCATACCTGGGATTCGTCGTGCGGTAGAGGTGAAAATGTAAATACCAAGAGGAAATTATGACCTAGTTTAAATGAAGCCCAAGAAGAAGTCCTTATCCAGACAAAAGGAATGTTCCTCGTGTTTCCATTCCATCCACTTAACTAAATTTTGCACAGAACGTCGGTGTAAGGACGAAAGTGCAGGGGCAAACGAAATGGTATTCACAACAACTGACTGGCGGAGAATGAGGATGCGAAACTGGAATTGGTTTTTCGGTAGATTGCTCTCGGGAGAAGAAACTGGTTTAAACAATGGATTGCAATGTAATTGCTAAAATTGTTCGATACTTTGATGGAGTTTACTACTCTTCCCTGTTGCCCGTGCTGTATTCTAGCCCTCCATTGTAATGTGGATTGCTGCACAATTGAGAAAAATCGTTTGGGAGATAGTGATGCTTTCTACAATAACCTTTTTTAAAAATACTCGGGCCAAAGACGAAGCGTATTATTTGTAGGTGCTTTACTTTAGTCGACTGCACAGAATATTGGAAACTTTACAGACATAAACGAGTCCCGTTTTTGCTCTTGCTTTCATTGTTTCAGCGCTCTTTATTTTTCACGTTTTAGAAGAAACTTTCGGATTCACCTTATTTAGCCCCGGCAAATCCAGGATATTCCAAAGTCAACAAACTTCGACCAGCACCAATAAAAACTGAACTTGGATGAATTCTGGCTATGATAATATATGTAGGATATAAATGCCTCAAAAATTCGATTCCATATTTTTCACTTGAAGAATTCCGTTCGCTCAATATATGTAGTATCTCCGATTAGGTATCCGATAGCGACGAGATTGACGCCGACGAATGAGTGGATCGCAAGGAGAAATAAGTGGTCGCTTTAACAGAGAGCTGGTTTCAATTCGACTTTTCAGTTTGCGTCTGCCAGGACAGTGACACCGACTTGGCATGTGGGTAATGGGAAAAACTTTTCCAACTACGTCGAATGTAAAGCATGAACATTTCGCTCCCAATTTGTATGTACGTTCTCGGGTATTCTCGTCGAGTTCGGCGCGATTCCAGTTAAATCTGGTAAGAAAGCAATATCACTAGCTACTTGGCTGGTGATGTGCACGTTGGAGCCCGTTGCATCTTTGGCTTTTGCTGAAATGGACAAATTGAAAATTGCAATAACTTTTCTCGGGCGTCGACCTTGTCGTATCCGGACGAAGAGTGAGTGGATTTCCTTGTCTTGCGATTTCGAAGGTATTTGAGTAGAGACCAGCTTGCGTGCATATGCCCTTAAATCCTACCAAGCGAGATTTCAACGAAACTTCGAAAGGACCTAAGCGGTGCTTCCTTGTGACGCACTTGCCGGTCTTATTCGAAGGAAATCCTCGTGGAAGCGAACGTGTGTTTGCCGATCGTCGAGAAAAAAGGAAAAGCAATGTGTACCCTTCCCACATCACCGGATCTAAGACATTTTATTCAATTACGATGGAAATTTTATAACGGTATTAGCATAACAAAATTTTGATGGTCTAGACGTCATATTCTCCGAATTCGACGAGAAAAGACGGATCAGATCCGAAATATATGATGTGATTCATGTAGCGGAAAATTGACGAGATATATGGTTGAATGCGAGTATAATAGTTCCGAGGGACCGTTTTCGAGGCGCTCGAACGACTTTGGAAACGAATATAAATATGTGGGTACGTGCGTATGGATAATACTGTAATGGGATAACGAAATCCCGAAATATTCACGGATAAAGTATTTTTGTTTCTTCGGCTGAATCGTCCGTGTGCCGCAGGTCTAGTTTCTATTAAATTCTATCAGTCAGATAATCTTATCTTGAAAATGGTTTTGCACTCTGTAGCATCGGTATTTCGATGTGTGTATAGTGCTCGCTTTTTTTTCTCACGAAATAGCATAACATGCTATAGAATGCAAATGAATTTATAAATCTAAATTTGCCAGCCAGCAGTTGTGCTTCTTTGTCTAGATTATAGAGCATGCAGAAACCATAAGTGTTTTCGAATCTACGAAAATATCTACCAACAACTTTCAAATCTTCGTTGTTCATTTTTATAATAGAAACATCTACTTAACGGATTTAATTGAATTATGATGAGTAAGTAAATAATTCATTTGATTGTTTGGAAAGTTTTAATAATGATGTGAATGGAAATTGAATGCAGCAAAAATAAATTGATTTGTTTCAACATAACCTGAATATTTAGTTTTTTGATTGGGTAATTGATAAACGAGAAGCCAAATGAATACGTCCAGTTATTCGGAAATGAACACGTTGGCTAATACTATTTTGAAAAGATGTTGGGGTCAATTTGCAACAGGATTTGAAATTCATCGACTAGTAATGATTCGAGACAATAGCCGTCGAAACATTCCATGTCTTAGATAGCTGTTAATCTTAAAATTTATCTAAGTGCTTCCCTAGAGCGTAGTGCTAAAAAAAACCCAAGGGGCTTATGCGGGGCCAAAAACATGTTTTGTCCCATCGACAAAAATGACGTTACTGATGAAGCGATTCGCTATTAAAACAATTCAAATCTTGTTTCATTAAAAATACACGTTGGGGTAAGTGATATGCGTCTCAATCGTTCTGTCATAATAGCAATCGTAACTGGCTGTATGATTTTATGATTACCTTAATAATATGACTTACGAATAACTCTTCTTCTCTTAATCCTTCCGAAAATCTTGCGCTAATTTTTTCGTTAAAAAATAAGCCGTGTTTTGACTACTCTCTGGTTGGTTAACCACTTTTACCCATCGATCAGTTCGAAGATGTTTTTAATGAAAAATAAAAATTTCACCTGCACGTAATATGATGTAAGTAGAGCGTCAAAAATGATCTGTTTTCTGCTAGAACTTCCACTTATCCGCAACTGTACACTTGCGAATTCCACAGACTTAAAAAAAAGTGCAGAAACAATATGGAAAAGAATTTTCACAGCCAAAGTTGGATGAATCTATCTTCATTGGTTATTGTAAAAGCGGAGTATGTTTCGGATTTCCACCACTTAATGTAGCCCTGCCAATTGAATTTGGTGTGATTTAAAATTCAATGCTTTTTCGAGATTATCCAACTCTTTTGAAACATGAAGTAATGAACTGAAAGTTTTGCTCATTTATAATCATCTTCGCCGTTTTCACTCATTACTTGCAGCGAACCTGAAAATTCCATCTCGCACAAGCCATTCTCTATTGAAATCTCTCACCGAAAATATATATCCTTATCTGTTCTCAGCAAATGGCCCATATTCATGCTAAACGAAAAAGAAATAACTACATCACTTCTGTGACTTCTTTACTTTTCCTCATACTTATCGGCGCACGTTGATCTCAACTACCGCACACACGTACACACACTTTAGTCTGAATTGAATGTCATATCGAATTGTGCGTCTAACTGCTTGACGTGCTCACTCGCATTTGGTTTGCCATAAAAAAAGGATTCACCATCGCAAGTAGTTAGCAGCACCAAGCTAGGAAAAAACACAAAACCCCAAAAAAAGAAAAGGAAATGTCCTCAGGGACTCTCAGTCCCACAACGAATTTGAACTTCCGTTCGTTGCTTGGTACGTTCGCCTTGTCGTATGGAAATCCGCACGATATCAAGTTGAGGAATCAAATCAACTTTTTTCACCAACAATAATAGACTTGCCTGATAGGTTCGGAAATTGCTATCCGCTAGAGATACAACGTGCCCATTCCGAAACACATTTATCGGTTCCTCGATGAACCTGATAGTATGTGCCGTTAACCCTTCGGGAATCGGGAACTGTATTGTATGCAAGACGCTCGGTGAACTGAGAAGGCAAACAAAGATTTTTCCGAAGAACTTTGAAGATCCAATTCATACCAATATCGATGTGTACATTCACTTTGTTTTGATATGAACGTCTAAGATGAACGAGATTTGCAAAATAACATAACGGTAGACGAAAGAACTGAAATAAATGGGGCGAAAGTTGAATTGAGTGTGTATCAAGAAGGAAAACTAATGAGTGCGCCTAAACTGACGCTTAACATTGCTGGCTTTGGCACAAGAAGCCTGAGATGCAAGTGGAAGACGCTAGAGACTTTTTGTATCGGCAAATAAAACAATGCATGTCTCGAAAACGTCCCGAAATGCATATTCCGTCCTTCACCGGATCATAGCAATTTCAACCAACCTTAAGTGGCTCACCTTAACTAGATACATGCTGTGAAAACACCTTGGTAATTTTTTGGGACGAAACAGCCACTCGAAAAACTCTTTACTTTACCATCTAAACAGAAATCCCCATTAAATCTCCCCCAATATTCTGCAAACGAATGGCAGGCGCAATAAAAACTCTAGTTGAATCGAAGAAAAAGGCATATCCTAAACACCGGCATCGGATTCTTTTATTTAGGCTCTCGCCAGCACAAGGGGCTCGAAAAAAGCAGGTTAATGTGACACCAACTTTGCACCATTCTTCCACACACATTTCCGAAATCAGTTGCAAAAGAACAAGGAAGAAGCTAACATACTCATCATATTACCCGAAACCTGGTATCCTGTTCACTGTGCCGCTTACGCGTCAGCCTGTTCTCTTATTCGTTCGTCAGTTTCAGGAGGATATACAATCAGGGTGAGTTTTTTGTTCACACGCTCGGCATTCCACATACCCGTAAGTATGTTTTCCGGGACGGTTGAGAAGAACTCATGCTGGCAAGATATGCTGTGAATTTTATGACTTTTCCTTTGAACAAAGCAGCGAAAAACAAGCTAGGCCTCTAGTTCAGCGCAACGTTTCTTCTTTGAGCCCTCTTGCTTGACTTGTCGTGGTCGCAACCATTTCATTTTGTTATGTCTTTACTGGAGCTCGTTTTTACAACATTAAGCTGCTCGTAGCTCGACACGTTACCACCCCATATTTCACGTTGAACGTAGAATTGACTCCGCGGAAGGCTTTTTGGCGTTCTTACCACGCCGTTTGCTGTGATTTGGCAGCTCGAGTGCTGTTTCTTATCGTTGTGTGCCATGTCGGTGACGTTTTCACGCGTGCTTCTTTCCATATGCAAAAAGTAGTACATGTGCTCGAAATTGTACCAGATGTAATTAAAAGAATAATGGGGGTTGCGATCTTAGTGACGAAACAAAGTAAGGAAACTATTGTATTTGCTGGAGTTTCGAAGGTTTTACGCTAAAGGTTACATAAAATTAACATTCGAATTTTTCAAGCAGTCTATGAAATTGTAGATTTTTTGAGTTTTAGATACTAAAAAAAAGTTATTTTAGACTGGAAACCACTTCTGATTTACTAGCAATATATTAGAAGTAAAACCCGCAAAGATTCTGATTTGACTAAGGATTCCAATTAGAGTGCCAAATTTAATTGTAGATGTTAATCTACTGGTTTCCTCGTTAAGCAATATTTTCTCGAATTCTTTCAAGTTACAGTAACCTGTTCATTTAATAACTCCCTTACAGAAATAAAAGCATGCAAATAGCATCATATGTTAAACAAGAAATCCATTAAAGTAAAATTGGAAGGAAGAAAATAGTCAAAAACATACAGAAACTAGACGAGAAGGAAACCAGTAAATGATAAACTAGCAAGCAAACAAAAAATACTCTCGAAAACAAACGCACAACCACAGAGACACAAATATTTCAGCTGAATATATCGATAAAATTGTCTAACGGATATGGGGGCACACGGTCGAGTTAAGCCAATATGTTTTTCGAAATGTAATTGAAAGATCCGGAAAATGCATTGAAGTTGCAGGCAAATATAATGGAAAAAAATAATATGTTTTCTTTTTCATTTGCACTTCCCCCATTCCGCGCACCTAGTCACCCACCTTCGTATTATCAAAATCCTTATAATCTCACTGCGAACAAGTTAATATTTGCCGAAAATGGCTGATTTTTCCTCTGAGACTGTATGTAAGGTTATCATTCCAAGGCTGCGAATAATCCGCAAGTTTACGTAAACAAACAAACTACGACTCTAGCGTTGCAGTTCTCTCTCGGCATCGACATTGCTGCACCACGTCGAAACGAAATGAGCATAAGTTTGCTCTTACTGACATTAGCTTCTCTTTGACGCGTTCTTTTGTATTCGTCAGCGAAATTTTCACTTGCTTCCAAGGATTCGGATTCCTCGCGTTCAGTTTTCATTGATTTGTAGTATCGACAGTGACAACAGCTTTCAAAATGTCCGTATCTAGGAAAATCAAGAGGCCATGGATGCTCTATTCTGCTTTCTATAAACCATGCAAAGCTCTCGCTGATCTCTTTTTCCCCTTTCGCTTCATCAAAATAGCTATGCTTCGAAAGCTGGAAACATATCGCAACGACGAATAAAGGGAAAGCATAAAAAATAGAGGGAAAATCTACGTCCCATTGCATTGGTCTCGTACCTATCGCATGTATGCATCGTTGTCGTGCGATTTCAGGAGTTGCCCGCTTCATGGAAGCCAGGTCACTATTTGATTAATGCGCAAGGCAGCACGTGCTGACGTCATAGCTTTGGAACTAACAAGAATGCACTTTTGAATTGCCTTGGATAAAGTTTCACTGTTTTCATCAAAATCCGGACCACCTATTCATCCTGCCGCTGGCTAGGCTGGTCTTTTGCTAATTCGCTGCTTCAGTCCTCGATTGAATATACAGATTTTTCGCGGTAGCCCAACCGTTCTATAATGAAACCGAGTATATGTGATGTCAGAAGTTCGAGGAACCGAAATATGCGAGCGAGGACAACTGGGAGGACAAAATAAGTATAAGTTCAACCGTAGTATTTAGAGCGGCATGTGCTCCAGTTATTTATTCCTAGTTGCAATCGCATGCAAACATTACAACTGTTTTTTTGCTTACTCGCCTACTGCATTGGCATGGGGCGATGCACATGTACGCTTGTTAAGTCTGAATGCACCCAAGTGGGATGAGAGAAAACCAGGAAGGCTCTGTTCACTCGCTTTGATGATATGATGAAAAGACTCATTTTACGTAATGAGGCGATTAAAATCTATAGTCTTGTCCGCCTGTGCTGATAATGTGCTGATGCAGACTGATGGCGTCTTTCGTTGCTCATTTCAACATCTCTTTCATATCACTGAATCCTATTCTATGGATGTTTTCATTTCTTTTTTACCAAGGAGACCATTCACTCGTCGCCTTTTTCAAAAGGCTGTACACTTCTTTTACTCAGCATGGAAGATATATAGGTCAGTGCAACTTTAACTTGTGTGTACACACAATCAGTTGAGTTGTTGCCAACTTGTTCGGGGTGGCAAAGCCTTTTGCACGCTTCATGCATTTATCCCGAGAATATGAATACATTTTCCGCACGAAATCCGAACCGTCCTACAAACGTCCCTTCTGCCATAATCATTTCGCTTCCGATCGCACCTGCCGCAGATTTCAATATTGCAAAGACAACACTTCCATGAAACTACTGCTTTGCCAGCACCGGTGCTACACTCGCTTTAATTACGGCGACTGTAGCTGACATACTTTTAACAACTTTTAATAATCATAATTGGATTACGAAAAATTAAATTGTGGCTCCTTGCACCTAAAGCGGGCGCGAATCATACGTCAGTAGATTGAATATCCTCTGTGTGCAGCTTGCTGACACGTCCTAGATACATGCCCTTTGAAATGCATCGACGAGGCGAAGGCTGAAGAATGTCCGGCTACATGCAATGTAGATGCAAATGAAAGGTGTATGAATGAAAGTAATACCTTGGTTCGTTCGCGGTCTGTTTTCGCCTCTAACACCAGATTGGTGTTTGGCGTGGATTGCTATTTGTGAGGTGTTCTTATACTAAGCATCAACTTTGATCTTGGCTACTGATTTGGTGGGATCGACTTTTATAAAAGATATTGCTAATTGAGAACGACTTGTTGACTGTGTATTTTAGTTTTTTTCAATATCAGCACTATATTCGACCTCTGTTCAGCATTTTAAACAAACAAATCTTAACAACAGGCTAGTAAATCTAAACAGAGCGTATGTATATTTTAGCTCAATTTGTAGTTTCTGTAACCATATCATAGTAGCGTCGGTTATTCACAATCAAATCATAAAATTTACCTTTTTCTCGGGCGCGAAAATTCGTCCAACGCTTTACATGAGCACCTGAAATATAACTCAAATAAGGATTCGAATCAGCCAGTCGATTGCGCCTAGGCTCGCAATCATTGCTATCATTAATTTTAATTTTATAGTCTCTGCAAACAAATGTCTCACATCAAATCAGAATCGGCTCAGCAGCTAGACTTAATTCAAATACTTAATTTCTTCCCTCTGTTTCCTCCTGATTCACAAAACACGGAAACATACATTTTTACTATTCTGGATTTTTATTTGGAGCCCACTACACCTGATCGATTTCGATGGAATCGTCTCATGCAGCATCACAGACTATATCTTTGGACGTACCCACAATGGTAACATGCCCCGTCATACGTAAACATCATGTCGAATGCACCATGACAATCGGGGATGATGCTGCTAAAGAAACATGATGCAAGCACATCAGTCGGCAAAGAGAAAACTCCAACAAGCAAGCTGCGTTCGCACACCAGCAAAAAGGGCAAAATGGAGCGCGAGCTGGTTGCAGTAGGCCATGGTATTATTTTCTGTTACAATTTCTGCATCAGACTGCACTTCATCCCGAGCCCGCGAATGGTCTTTCCTCAGCTCTCTGCCAGTTTTGAGAGAGGGATACTAATGGCGTCATGTTGGCAACGCTGAGCAGCATGCCAGCATGTGCGGTGACTGTGAATATAGACGGAGCTTGCCGTTGGGGAGTTTTATCTTACATTTAAGTTTGTGAAGTCAGAAAAGGGATGGCGCTTGGAATCGAACATGCGCGCACACTGAAAGCATTGCTCGTTACAAGCTTTCTAAAAATAATGGCATCGAGATGCTTTCGGAATTGTGCTTCATGTGTCCATACGAAACAATGGCTCCGAAGGACATTTGAAGTCTCTGGGCGGCCGTAGTCATGACAACATATGCTCTAATTCAAGGCAGCATCTTTCGGTCCTTAGTTTCAATCTATGCTCTCCTCCTTCAGAAACGAACTGGCCATTCCCAGCGAATCATTTGAAATCGGCAACTATTACGGACACTGTCGATGCAATCACCCGCACGATATCAGCACAAGGTCGTTCATAAAGTTCCTCGTTCCTTGCCAACGGGTGCACTGGAATTCGGTTGGAGCTTTCCTCCAACGACAGATCCTGCAGTTCAGCCAATTTGGCAGACATACAGCTTATGCGCCTCATGCGCGTTTATTTACTTGGGGGTGTCGGGTGGAAGAGAACGAAAGAGAGTGGTGTATTTGGTGGAAAAGCTGCAAGGCCGGGAGATGCTGCCAGTCTAAGGACTCGTGCTTTGCATCAAGGAGTGGATTTAATGGGATTTTGTCGAGGCAACGAAAATTTTTCAAGCTTCAGTCTAAACGAGAACGTCGAACCGTGGGGTGTTGGTCATTGGTCGTTGGAGCCTTTCAGGGAGTTCCAGGTCGTGAAGAATACTCTCATAAGCAAAACTAAACGTTGTATTTCGAACCGAAGTGCCGAGAAGAACCGCCCTGGTGTAGTCGGATGCGTGAAAGTTTCTACGCGTGCTAGTTGACGACATTTTCGGAACTCGCTTTGGAATCAGATTGGGGTTTTTTGTTGGCGCGATACCGCGACCGCGTTTTAATTTTATTCCTCGAGCGATTTTCTGTACTCGCAACACGAAATCGTTGCTAAGATACGTGACGTTTGTAAGACGTTTCCACATCATGAAACCACAATTGGAGCGCTCCTGGCTGTAGCGGAAGTAATTTCACAGCTTTTATTTCGAGAAAACTACGCCTTTGGTTGAAGCCAGGATTGTTGCCGTCGAGCTGCAACAGACACTTCGACAATGGGAGCGACAGTGCTACTGTTTTCAAGAGAACGCTAGTTTCACCTCTACTGTTTGCATCCTTCTGTGCGAAAATACAGCGCTCCGTGAGTCGCATCGAAGTGAACCACTTAGTCTGCCCAACGCATTGGTCCTGCTACTTCCTCTGAATCCGAAAGTGAAGTGTGTGTAATGTGATTCTAAGATCGCGGAGAGTAAGACTTGTGAAGTAGGGCGGTCCTGAGAAAAGGATTTATGCTGAATGCTTGTAATCGATAGGCCCAACATGTCATCGACAGAGCTACCTCACCTACTTTCGGGTGAACTAGGCGAGCGATAGTGAATGTGCTGCAAACGGTCAGTCCAAAAATAGAAAAGCATGAAACGTAGCTGCTGTTGTCGCCCTCCGCTTTCTGTCGCGACAACTGTTTCGGTGGGACGGCATGCTCAATGAAACGTGCCGGTAGTTCGGTGTACATATGTAAAATAAAGTATTCCCACATAGCGTTTGATATACGGCTTAATGTTGATGTTGTGCTAATCTAGTGTAGCCACAGTGTAATCTGCAAGTTAATGTAAAATAATAATTTAGCCTAGAGGCCCTAAGCGTTTTGCGTGGAAGTTCGGTGTTGATTTGTTGTTGCTGCCATCTATTTATTCGTTCTCGATGAATACGAAACGACGACGACGTTTGTTAAGGATCACGCGTCAAATTACCTTAGCCCTAAGCTGTACATAAATCGGGTTTGAAAAACAAATCAAAACGAAACTGAGCACTTGTGATTTGACTGTAAATAGGAATCAGATTTTAGAAAAGATCTGCTTAAACTAAGATCATCTAAACCTAAGATTAAATCGAACTTACAAAGCTAATCGTAGATAGTGTGTAACAGATCAAACAAACATATTATCCTTAAAGTGTGGTATGTTTTTCCACCTATATTTTGAATCGAAGTAAACGAGCTTATCAAGAAAGGCATGTTCTGATATTAGCACCTGGAAAGCATTTTGAAGCGGTCGAGGCAGTCACTAGCCATTGTCTCGTCTATAGTACTGACAGCCCTTCGATTGGGCAGATTACGCAACTGCCAATTCACGCTACGTATTTCGTTTCTAATTTCCCATTCTCCTACTAGCTTCAAATGATAGTGGTATGTGTAAGTGTCGGCGATTTCGAGTGATACAATCAGTGCGAAACCAAGCTAGAAATACTGACAGACGGAAACGAAACAGAAGCAAATCGGGACTAAGTTCGCGGCGGAATCGCGCTATAGAGCAACGTAACGTCGAGCGGTACCTCAGTAGCGACGGCGGTGCGTCATTCTGGCCTCGTCACATAGCGATAACGAAAATAATAACTCGGCGAGCGATCGAAAAACATTCTCGTTTCATTGCTGTTGCGTGATAGTGGATATTACACCAGTGGCCCAAGGACGGAGCCACTTGGCGACAGCGACCACCACGGGCGGGAAAGATGTAGCATCTGGCGGGGCTGGCGGCGGCGTGAGTGGATTAGCTAGCAGCCTCTTTAGGTTCGGTAGTAGTTCAGGCTCGAGAGGGCGCGGGGTTTGCATCTGTAATGCTCAGTGTCGCCTGGGCGATGGTGCCCTCGGTGCCAAGGTGCATCACGGCTCACTGGATCGTCTGCTGCACGGTGAGATCAAAGAACCGGGTCAAAAAGATTCGGCATTAAAGACTGGTGTTGCTGCACCTCAACAAGTCCTCGAAAGCAAGGCGATAAGTGCAACACCTCTGTTTGACAAAGGCGTGGCTGTGGAGAAATTCTACCACCAGATCAATGGAGACATATTCGAGATCACTCGAAGAGTCAAGGCGCTCGATGAAGAAACAATGGAGCAAAAAGTCATAAAGCGACGAGCATCTACCAAGCGACAGCCACATCATCACAAACACGAACCTGTGCACGCGTTTTCTAAGAGTCCCGCTGAACAGCCAGACCCACCTCCAAGAGTTTCGTCTCGGCAAAAGAGCGCTGAAGCTGAGTATGAAGTGCGGAAACAAAGTGTTAGCTCGGATTGGTTCGATCGAACAGCGAATCTACGGCACTCGGCCCGATCAGCCGAAAGTGGACCCATCCGCGATGAGACTCTTGAGTGGCTGGACCGACAGCAACAGCCTCAAAGAACATCATCTGGCCCAAGCGGACTAACGATCCTCAAAGATGATATGTCCGATTGGATGACTGCACTGCCAAGAAAGCAAAGCGTTCCGGATAAACAGCAAGAGCCCGAATTAAAAGAGCCGCCACTGCCCAAGAGTCTCAAAGAAGAATTGTCTGAGCTGCTGAAAAAACCTTTGACTAGGCAGCATTCTGGACCAGAGCAGATTTCCGTTCTGAAACATGATATTTTGGAGTGGTTAGCGAAGCTGCAAAGCACAACTGGTGTTGCATCTACAATAGCTGAAACCAAACCGCAGCCCAGAGAAGATACAGGTACCATCCCCAAGCAACCAAAAGCACAGCACCGACGAAATGGTAGCGGTGGCACATCGAGGAATTTTTCTCAGGAGTCGGACAACAAGTGTCGTAAGCGTAATTCTTTGGGACTATCTGAGCAAGAAGATATCGGAAAAGAGTTCATACCGGACTGGATCCCATATCCTCTATATAAGCTGCAATCGTTGGGAAAGCCAAGTGATAGATATCGGCTTCCGAGTGAAGGTAGCTGCGTCGACCTACACAAACAGTCTCGAGATAGATCAGATCGCTCTGAGAAAATTAGGTCAAGCCGAAAACTACGACACTCTGCCAGCGAGGTAGTTACTCCAACAGTCGACCGTCAGCCGGCTGACAAACTCAGCTGCCAACCTGGTTATCGGAAAGAAACTCAATATCAGTATATCCCGAAGGAGCCTTGTGGGCCTGCCTTGAAAAAACGTGAACGCGACCGGACGAGACGTCACCAAACCCAACGGTCTGCTACTGCCACCGACATCTTCACGTCCAAGTCTGGATCAGGCCAGACCCGCAAATCTTCATCAGCAGAACGAGCACCTCCTCCAAAGAAAGCAGTTCCATGTACTGACCCGACGTGCCAGCTACTTTCCATATGCGACGATCCTCACTGTTGTTTCGTCGACTGTTACGACCGGCGAGCGGGTCCCCCTCGCTGCCCGCTTACCGTTTGCCAAGAGTGCCAATACAACTCGCTTCCTCGTTGTACCGACCCCAAGTGCATTAACACAGCCCGCGTCAAATGCAATTCACTGCCACGCTGCGCGGCTGACTTTCATCGAATCCGAACACCAGCTATTGTCCACCACCGATCCAATTCGCAGCCGAACACCCTAAGCCGCGGCGACTCCCGAACATCTCTTGCTCGCGGTGAAAAGCCAAAATCGAAAAATGTCTCCAACGGCAAGCTAATGAAGTCCTTGTCGGCGGCTTCGCTGAACTCGCGTCGTCGACGTCACAAGACGGTCCATTTCGGCGAGAATCTGCTGCGGGAAGTGTGCCAAAATCGAAAGCTGATCAAGCCTACAACTCCGTCCGGTTCGGCTCCGATGCAACCGAATATACAAATGCTCTATAATTTCGTGGAGGGCGTACTTAGTGCCTGGGTCGACGACGAAGATGACCAAGTCAAATCCGGTGCCGAGTCTGAGCCGGAGCGCGGCATGGTGCTAAAGCCGATTCACCGTTGCAATCGCGTCAGGCTACAGACCATACGGAGAGTTGTCTCGGAGGCTGCACAACTGCGAGGTACTTTGAAACTCGGAAATTCGCGGTACCGACACAGACATTGGAGCGGTACTGCCATGGAATGCAACGAGAGATTTTTGAGGAAGGTACGTATAGCCCTAACCAAAGATGAGTCTGCGGCCGTAATCGTCACTCAAAACCGACCGGTTTTAGAGCAAAAAAGGCACTTTTTGACGTACGCAAACATGAGTGAATTTAGGTGCCCATACAACGCATAAGCGAACGTATGTCAAGTCGTATCTCATTACCACTTTACGTACGGACAGCTCATAGTAAAAATTGAGCAAAAGGTTGCTTAAGGAGCATGCCACTTTTCTGGCTGTTCGGTAAGTTATGTTTGGGTGCAACATATGCTTTGCGTGGTTTACCTCGGCGCATACGTCAACGTACGGGCGCAGACTCATCACTAGTTGGACCTTATGTTGTTTAGGTCGATGGTTTCAAACAACGCACTATTATTCTCGTGCAAAGCATTATTCCCAAAAGTGTTATTCCTTGCACGTCATTTTTACATGTTTTTCTGCTTTCTGCAGATAGTTTGGCATTGGTTGATTAGCTTGTTCACATTAAGAATCAGTAGCCGTAAAGCTGCGATGAGATCAAACATTTATCAGGGTCAGCGACACTGTAGGGGAGGGGTACATTCTGCCGAAATAGCTGCCGCCGTGATACGTCACCGAATGAAAAATGAACAAGTTCGCAAAACAACGTCAGTGTAGGAGGCTGTTAGCTATTAGAATGCGCGAACGGCATGCTAATTTGAACATTGGCTCAGGCCACCAAGTCCTGGTGGTAGAATGAGCGAGATGAATGGTGTCGAAGTTGCTTGGCCGTCGGATGTCGAACCGAACGGAAATGAAAATCGAAAATTTATTAGGTTCTGTTTGTAGAATGTTTGCTTTTCTGTCGTCGACTCCCGTCCGTACCGATTTCAGTTGTGTTTACTGTTGCACACAGCTATGAAACATTAATTGGATGATTAAAGATAGAGGAGTCAACTATTTGATGGTCTCGTCTCGGGTGAATGTAAATTAATTGGCCGAGTCGGAGCTTATTCAATGCACGTTTTTGTAATTTATCGGCGGATGGTTCTTTTTTGAATGAATTCTTCCAGAGTTTGGAAAGTGAAACAAATGGTTAGCTGGGACTAAAAATTGAACGCTTTATGGGTTGGCAGGCACTCGGAGGCTGCTTTTGTTCACCTTGGATCAAGGCTGCAACCGGGCTATTGGGCCATTTGTACTCTCGTGCTTCTATTTCAAAACTCCGAGAATACCCTCGAGATATTTGTGTTAATTGGGATGTCTGAAATGCAGACCCTACTTCAGTTCGCTTCGTCGATTTCTCTGAACCGAAATCGCAAACAATAACATCTGAGAGGATTCAAGTCTCGTTTCAGGCCTAGTTCAGCACATGCTCTACCACTAACAGGAACATTCTACAGTTGCCACCGACGATAATGACATACTCTCCGTTGATTTTTATCACCCAACACGTGCCTGACCTACCACAAGTACGCATCGTCCCCATTTGGCATTGTGGTGACCGCAATTTCAGCAAAGTGGATTATAACAAGCACGTGGGGGCTATTAATTCATCTGATTCCTACTCTCACACTCTGCGTGAATTTCCACAGTTACTGGTCTGCGGTTTCTTGAAGCGTTATTCGCTTATTATTTTGGTTCCGTTAAAGACGCTCGCAGCATCAATTTCAGTCAGTTGCTAACATGAACCCTAGGATTCGCGAGTACTGAACGGTGTCACGGATTTGGGATCACAGTCACGTTCAATTGCTCCATATCAAATACATACATATCTTCGTCATACATATACTCGTAACATCGCTGTTATTTCCTTTAAAATTGCTCTAAACACATGCACTGCGTCAGGTCAGGGTTCAATGTTTTCTGGTTTAGGTATGATGTTTAGGGAATCGAGGCGAATGTTTTTCTTTTTCTGATTTTGTAATGGTGCTATGTAGTGGTGCGCTAGATGATCTATAGCTTTTAAAGCTGTGCATTGATATGGCTGAACGCGTTCCACACGGTCCCATCACGTGGAAGTGGGAGCGATAAACATAATATTCTTATATTGATCTAACATTGGTGATAGCCGGTATACGTAGAGAGTGTTTTACTCCTTTATTCCTTTGTTTGTACAGATAGCAAGATGGGTTTACTGAAAGGAACTATATCACAGTTGGTTTACGATATAATTGTGAAGTGGTATCAGGACTAAATTGGTCATATTTAGGTAGAATAGCTCGAACACTATTTAAATGAAATTAACACTTACAACAGCAATCAGTTTTATAATCTTCAAAACAAGAAACTTCAGCTCGTCACGGAGTAGAGGTTTTAGTTGAAAAATGAAAATGGGCGTCAAGCCGCTAGTTTCGCGTGTGAGACTTTTGCCTCAAAGTTTGTTGATCATCCAGTTAACTTAAAACCGATTGTGCATTTAAAATCAAAGAGTAGATAGCGCACTAATTTCAAGCATATGCATCGAGCTCTTAACATATTCAACAAAAATAAAACAAAACCAACAAAAAAGAAACAAAACAGAAATGGACATCAAGTAAAGTTATACCAACCACTAGAAACAATTTACAATTACACATTTGATAAAATATCAAATGACGTCTATTTCTGCTAGGCTGAAAGTTCCTAAACGAATCGGTTACAATTATTTTTGGTTCAAAGTAGGTACTTAATATATCTGAATCGTCCTTTTCAGTGAATGTTAATTGCTCTACTTTACATTACAAATAAACTTTTCTACTAATTTGTTTCATTGATGAAAAATCCGATCAAAATAAAATGATAATTTCTCATAATACTCCTCCACATTATCTGATAACGAGTTCGGGTCGATTTAGGATAAAAGTCGAAATAATCTCATGTTAATTGAAAACGCTAAACTATTATTGCAACAAAGGACTATAATTTGCCCCAAGGAGACCAGAAAAAGCGGATTGCTACTGGAAGACAAATTCCTTCGCTAGAAAATGTTTCCTCTATGCAGCACGAAATTCATTGTGAACACCAAAAATATAGCAAAGTGAAGAACACAATCAATATACTACGATAGTAATTGATTGATGAGAAACATTTAAAAAGGATGTTGTTTTCAACAAGATTACCAAGGCTTTGAAGTTTCGCTATCAATATTCCAGATTTTATTCTTGTCCCGCGACTATGGCTGCTCATTTGTCGCGATTTGCCAAGGAAAATCTTTGTCATATTTAAAAAGCTTACACATTCACATCTACTTTAGCCAACAGACTACTTAGAAGTTGTAGACTCCATTCATTTCATTGCTCGTCTAGACGATAATGACCATAATGCTATAATATATCATAGTAAATAAATATAGTTCTATCATTTTTACGAAAACTACTCTAAAGCACGGTTGAAAACAATTTCGCATACCAAAAAAATCAATGAAAACATGCGTATAAAAATGGATAAAACTTTCAGGGTTACAATAAGCAAGCTAAAGCGGTTCCATATTCGAATCGAATCCAAAACAAAAGCAACGATTTAAAATCGAAATCACAAAACATCACACTACCAAGTCTTTCATAATTGCCGCATTTTGTCAACTTTAGCTCTTCTTATCAATAGCAAATCATAAAAACTTCCTCTATAATTCTTTTTATTTCGCTTCATTGCACTTGTTTTTCCTTGGAATGATGCAAAAAAACTTTCTGATTATGTTTTTGTGAACATTAGATAAGCGCGATTGAATCCAATAAAACATGGTACTATGCATAAATGCTATGAAAAATGCTCGCAAAATATTGTTGTGGCTTCTTTTATGGTCATTTGCTCTTGTATTTACTGTGTCTTTGAAAGTACATATAAATCAATGCTCCATAACGGAAACAACACTCTTCTTAGAACAAAACATCAAATTTCCATCACACGCTTATTATTCCAGATAATTCCAGCCACTCCCTTCTGAGCTAAAAAAAAAATCGCATACATTATGTAGTAATTAATATAAATTAAAAAAATATTTCATCCTTCCTTTAGCTGTATAGTGTGCAAATCCTAACTGATATGCTTCATAATTTCCTCTGCCAAGAGCGATTGGTACAGACAAGTTGTTTCGGGAACAGCTTTGAATAGGCAATCGAACCTTCGATGGGAATTTGTCTTATGAAATTTATTCACCCATCTCCAAACAAATTATTTCGAACAATTTGATTACTTCTTATTGATTCGTCAAATGATTGTTCTCAACCGAAGCCTTAATTCGATTCAATTCATATCTTAAACAAGGGACAGCAACTTGAATATGTCACTTTCAACCATTTAACTCTTCCGAAACCTTTTTCATACCCGGTCTACGGCTTTCCATTTGAAAATCTGCTTCATTTTTTTAAAAATTCATTTGTTGAATCCATGTAGAGCGGATTTTCGTTTTTGCGCCCGCAACTTTCAAGACAGAGATTTTTACAGATGAGGCGAAGGGATTTCAAATCAATTCATAATTCTATACAACCCAATAAAGGCTTAGCTGAACTACACGAGCTTTCCAGCGTTTATAAATCTTCGACGAAAATTCCCTCGGCCATATGCCTTGTTTGGCTTCGTAATTACTGTTCACAACAACATAAAACTCTTTAAAGAGGGGAAGTTTTAAGTAGGAACCCGTAATGAATTGAAAGCGACTTAAAATGCGAAGAATCTAAAACAAAGACGAATGGGAATCAGAAAATATTTCCTAGTTTTCAAGGTAAGGGAGATTCATAAAGAAAGTATGAACGCAAAATCTATACGAACAAACGAAATATTCAATCGCCGAGACTGTAGTTCATAATTGAATTCTGTAAAATTGAGTTTATCCACATTGGGCGCGGATATTGATTGTCATTCTTTTGTGGGCTGAAACCGTGATTCACCTTATATAAAAATCATAGATTTTAGCCTTGCATACGATTCAAAGAGCACGGGAGTAAAACATGCAGCACAACACAAAAAATGCATTTCTAATTGAGATCTTTGGGAGTGAAAAATGACCAAAAAATAGTCCGAATCTTTGTCTAATCAGATGGTTTAAGATAAGCCCATTTCATTTTAGTGTTTTCGACGTAACCAATCCAAATTCATGTCAATTTGACAATTAATAAAGTAACACCGCTTTTCAGCAAGCTTTTCGTCGTTATTTGTGCGCGAAAGTTATTTCAGTTGTATTTCGGTTAGCTTTGCAAAGCTAAAAAAGTGAACACTGATATGACATATCCTTCTTATAAGCAGCCGTTTGGTTTCTGACACATTACTTGAGCGTAAGGGCTGCCATCACTTTCGTCTTCATTCTTCATAGATCCACTAGTTTTGTTTCTTCACTTCAACTTTTTTCACATTTTCGATTGTTTTCCGTTTTCTGACAATATGTTCTCAGACAGCAAGGCTTCGAATTTGAATACCGATCCAGATATTTGCAAAAAATTCAAGTTATCTGTAGTTTGACTTAATGTAACGGAATTTGCAGTAAAATGCTCCACTGAAAATGTGCGAAAGTCACTAGTATTTCCTGAAACTAGAAAAGCCTCTAGCGCACAGAGGGCAATGGAGTAGAAAAGTTTCCAAGAAGAGTTTCAAAATTTAGGAAAGTGAAACACTTGTTATTTACGTTGATTATGGGATGCCTGTAATATGAGATTTTGTAGGCAGCATGACCTTATCCAAAAATGATGACAATGTACAGTGGTGACAACAATTGCCTGGCACTACATCCAAAAGAATTCCACACCTGCTCCACGTCAAGTGAATTTCAATTCGATCCGAAGACTGCATCTTAAGTTACAGGCATAGAGAGAATTTTGAGGCTGCGATCCGAAAATTTCCAATAAATGAGCAATTTAAACATTTGTTACTACTTTTCGTTGTAGATGCATCATATAGAAATTTCACTTAGTATCTGTTGGTACGAAAACAACAAAAATGTCAGACGCTAGCAAATACTGCGAAAACTCTATCAACTAACAACATTACAGCAAAAACAAATAAGCTTCGCGTTGAAGGCAACTCACTCTGTAAATTTTGTTTTGATCCTGTTGTACATTTGAGATTAGAAGAAAGATTTTTAGAGCTACCGCCCGCTGAAATTTCAAAGTTCAAAGAAGCTACAAGATAATTATTACTATCTACAAGATAGCTATCCTTTAAAAATGTAGTGGTACCCTATCTTAGTAGATAAGATAGATAGATAACAGTGCAGTAGCTGGCAGCAGCCGAATTGGATTTTTCCAATCAGAATTGTACCAATCTTAGCTTGCAATAAAATTCATTTTCTGTACGAATTTCGTTAAAACCTGATAACTGCATCGGAAGCTGTATAACAAACAGTTTTTATTTTTCAACCGATTTTTCAAAATCACACCACTGCGACAAGGATGCCCATATTTTCAAATTACGACTACTAGTTTAAGTCCAACTTAAGTGAACTGAATGAATTTCAATTGAATATGACTATCAGGCTGTGAGCTCTCGAAAATCATTAAAAATCTTCGATATAACTGGGAATGATCTGGGAGACGCATAATTACAGTACAAGATCTGCCCAAACCCTTAGGCTACCTTCGAATTGAAGGAATAGGGTTTTAAATAATGTAATAGCTTCCATTATTGCATGATTTAATTTATTTATAAGTTAAGCGTAACTTTTTGGTTGTACCATACTTTCAAAATAGATATTTTTTAAATTTGTATCTATAAATTTTGCATTTATTTAACTTTTTAGTTTTTATTTAACTTTTTAGTAAATTGAATAAGCACAAGTTTTTTCTTTGATGCAAGTTTTTTTTAAAGAATATTTGGAATCTTTTCTTTACCCTTCTCAAGCCAGTGTTGGCCCTGCCATAAAGGAAAATTTATTTAGTATTTATTAATATAATATTGTTTTATGTTTGCTTGCGGGTAATTAACTTTCTCATCCGTCTCAACCTATTACTAAATCAATGCTTCCCAATGTGCTTCCCAAAATCCCCATGTGGTGAGCAAAATTGGTTTAAATACACATATATGAGAATGTCGCTATTTTATTTACGTTCCAACGCCTTCTTTTCCCTTCCTGAGTAATATAATAGTTAAATATACACCATATGCTGATAATATTTGTCGGCTGGATTCAAACTAACTGCTTTTTGTGTTGCAAAGACCAAAATCTACTCTTGTGCACCGACTTTTCTGGCAGTAAAGATTTCATGAAATTTATCTCGTAGCCAAAAACAAATATTCCTGAAATCGAAACTCTATCAGTATCTCACACAAGCAAATCACAAAAACACAGTTTCATTGATTTCAAGCTAACATAACTACGCCTGTCACACGGAAACTGCTGTTCTCAGTCATTTCTGGAACACCCCAGAAACACACGCAGTCCAGTGCCATGGGAGCAAATCATTTCCAAGAAAATCCTTGAATGTAACTAGATCATACGACTCAGATCTTCATTATTGTAAAATGCCGAGATTGCTTCTATTCCCGGCAGTATAATTGTGCGATTTCTACACAGACGCATCAAAATGTATACTTGTCGCTTCCGATGCTCGTTCACTTCGAACTAGACTAGGACCGTGGACAATGCGGAGAAGCGGATGAGTTTGTCCTTCATCGACGTAAATAACTGAATGAAATTACCGCTTTACTCTGCTATTCGCCGAGCTGTAGCACTTGTCCAGCCATTGTTCAGCAAGTGTCCACTAGAACAGAGCATTGTAAGACCATCCAAGTCATATCGGTCATTGGCGGAAGCAACAATCTGCGAGATACTGTCATTGCTTGTCTTGTGGTTGTGCGTTCTTCCCCCACCTTAGCTACAAGCTCGCAAGCAAGCAGATAAAGATGAATCGAAAGATTATATTTGTGGTTGTGTAACTGACTCCGTCCGCACAGTCCTTGCTAATAATAACTTATACTCGCTGAGCCCGGACGAAGGCATTTTTCAAAATAGATTATGAAACTATTATTATCGTATCACCGCCCGGATGGGCGTTACGGAACTTTACAACCATAGAACCCCACACTGCTAATATGACCTTTCCATAGCCAATTCATGCGGTGGAACACATATTTCGTCTTCAAGAATAATCGAGCTAGCCCAACGGCTGTTGCGATTGTCCTATTTTCGGTTTTCGGGCCGAATAAGCTTTCCAGCATATTAAGTAACATCTCTAATGAATATTGAATCGTGACTAATAACAGGAATCTGCTGTCCTCGTAAGCTCATGTGAAGCTGGCTGTCTCATCGATTCCAGGAATCGGAGGTCACGTATTTTATCTGAAAAAGTAATTGGATGAAAGTTGGTAATGGCAATACGCGCCGTCGTCAGTGGAGGTTGGTGGTATCCCTTGAGAATCGCTACCGATATGAAGTAAGTGGAAATAATTATTAGCAGAGGGGATTGCGGATAATTAGTTGGACGGAGCTATTTAGATCGTTTTGGAGTGAACAAGTGAGTGCACGAGAAAAAAAGTATGTGATCGACCACCGTCTGAAACTTGAAAGAGAGCTGGTTAAGGGCGTTGGATTGAAAATTTGAGTTGATTCTGACATAAAACATGTTCTTTTCAAGTACGTGAAATTCAAGGTGCTCAAAGCCATTATTTACCATGAACGTTTCCATGCGAAGCAAAAATAAACTACTTACAGATGTGATAGATTTGATCACAAATAAAATAACTATTTTCTTCGTCTGAGTACCTATCAATTCAAAGCTAACAATATCCCCGGATCTCTAGGTTTAGTTTAGAATTTAATTTCTTTCAACAAAATGATATATGGCTTCCGACCGCAATCATAGCGTTTCGCTAAAAAAGACGCCTTGCCAATTACGCTATCATTAATTGGGTCTCTGAAACGTCCCTCGCACAAATGAGTAAACAAGTGAAGTGCAAGGGAAAGTAGGCTTCGACGCAATGAAAATTGGGCTGTTAGAGCGCATTCTCATAATCTCGGGATATCTCAAAAGGTTAATAGTGACTGAAAAGATTAATGTGTCTAAAAGACTTACTGGTCCGATGTCACGATGACAGAGGTCAAATAATTTTTACTGATGATCGAAGAATATAAGTATTGAAATCATTTTGTCCAAAAATGCATATTTCCAATCTATATATATATATATATATATATATATATATATATATATATATATATATATATATATACATATACACATATATATATATATATATATATATATATATATATATATATATATATATATATATATATATATATATATATATATATATATACATATACACACACACACATATATATATATATATATATATATATATATATATATATATATATATATATATATATATGTATATATATATATATATATATATATATATATATATATATATATATATATATATATATATATATATATATATATATATATATATATATATATATATATATATATATATATATATATATATATATATATGTATATATAGCGTTGACTTAAAAGCGAGCGTTGATCAACAAGTAGTCATAATCGGCTATTTCCAGTTCGCATAAAATTATAAAAAAAAAATTTTTACTACCTCATATACCCACTAAGTCAGCGTAAAATAAACATATGAATAGGCCACGATTTCAGGGAGGTACATTAATTTGAATATGAATAGTCGAAGAGAGAACATCAAAATAAAGAAAAACGAAATTAGAGTTGTCATTGAGTATCTGTGTTTGAAACAAAATTCTACCAAAGATATAGACAGCGACTTAGTGAAAACATTAGGGGACTCTGCTTCTTTATATTCCACCGTTGCACTCTGGGCCAAGGAATTTAAGCTGGGAAGAACATTTACTGAAAATGAATACCGCATAGGCCGTCCATCCACGTCCCTCACTGAAGACAACGTGAAAAACGTTGAAAATGTCGTGTTGGCAGATCGAAGAGCCCATCAGGCATGTAACTGAGGTCACAGGGATCTCGTATAGCAGTGTTCAAAGAATCGTTGCCAACGAATTACATATGAAGAATTTCTCTGCGCTTTGGAGGCCGAGAATGTTAACCGACGAGTAAAAGAAGAAACGAGTCGACCTTCGAATCTCGAATCTCGTAAAGTTCCAGGCAGATCAGGATAATTTTTTGTCATGCTTCGTGATCATGCACAAGACCTGGAAGCTACCCTCTTCACTGGCAGGGAAGGTTTTGCATCAGTTTTTTGGGACGCTGAAGGAATTATTATGGTAGAATATTTGGAAAAGTTAGCCACAATATCGGGCTTTTACCACGTAGACCAAATAAGAAGATTGCGGGAGGCTTTTAAAGAAAAAAGACGCAGCAAACTGCGAGCCGGAGTTCTGTTCGATCAAGACAACGTACAGGCTCATAAGGCTGCAGTTGCGATGGCTCCAATTCAAGAAACACAATTCGAACTGCTTGAATATTCATCCTATTCGCCAGATCTAGCTCCCAGTGACTTCTACCTCTTTCCTCGGCTCAAGGATCACCTCCGGGGTAAAAAATTTAGCAAATTGAAGGCCGCTGTTGAGGCGTTTTGGGAGAGTAGATACAAATAATTTTTTTCTAAGGGTATCTTGGGTGTGCAAAAAAGTGTTCTAAATGTATTAGCTTGTTAGGAAACTATGTTGAAAAATAAATATTTTTTTAAGTTTAATCACCTGGGTTTATATTGATTATCATTACTTTTGGATCAAAAAGTATTCAAAACAAAGCTTATCCACGTTTTTCTTCAAATCACGTTATTCGAGCATACTGCAATTTTCAGGCGTGGTCGCTGTATATGAGTTGTACGGGGTTTTTGATTTGCCGCGAAATATTTCTCAATGTACATAGTACGAAATAATAAATGACTATAGTCTGTGGTGTCCCAACAATAATAAGTGATTGCTGAATTATGTTTGTTGAATTTAACAATTTTAGAGTGGTTAAAATAAAATTGTTGGCAATTCAATATTTTGTAATGTTACATGAATTGATGCTAATTTTTTTATAGATCGACTATTTATCGTACTTATAAACCAATTAACACAATTGAATCGTCGAAGGTTTCGATATTTTTTGTATCAACAAAGTCAACTACTTTTATATGGTCAAATCCGTAGTTCCATAGTTCATTCGACAATTTTGAATGAATTTTCTTTCAGTGCATGAAAAGTTGCTTGGAAGTTGCTTTTGCTTTGAAAATGTAGATGGCATTGACACATGTCTCCAAACATTTCACGCCAATTTAGTATGTGCAGTTTCGAGCTAAAACGTGAAGTTTAGTGTTTGAATTTGAAAATTGAATTGTGAAAATGTCTTTTAAACAAAAAAATTGATTGAAAATTGAAATTCTTGACATTTTATCCGTCAGAAATGAGCAGTGTCTCCGCTTTTCTCCATTGTCTAAAATTTCGCTCAAAAGAATGACCAGATAATGGAGGCTTAGCAAAATTTAGCCTCACGATTAACTCAGTACCAGCCTTTCGGTGGATGATTTTGACGTGAAGGAGTTCTAGTAGACTTTTAGTTGCAATGCTGGTAAAGAGTCACAAGCACTGAGCATGTTCATAATTTTTGTAATAGCAGATGCTGCTTTCAACATTCGATAATGGTTATGATTAACAAGTGTTTCACTTTCCTAAATCATGAAATTCATGCAATGGGTAGCCATGTAAACCTTTCGATCCAATTAGTTTCGATGCAGTCTGCGGATCACTAACATGGACTGTAATAAGGAGCTCGTGTGGTAGAATATTAATTCTAAATCTGCACGATTCTTCTACGTTTCTTAGAAAATCAGTGTTTCTAGCAGTTGCTACGTGCTAGAATTGATTTATTTTGATGCATTTATTTTGTTTTTAAGAAGCATGGATAAATTCACCACTTGGATGGAAAAACTTTCTTGTAATGGATTGTAAAATTATGCTAAACATGTTTTCGGTTTGACTGCACTTGTAGTGATTTTTTCCGCTGCATTTGATATTGAAAAGAGTTTCGCATGTGTGGAATTACTGTAAATAACGTGGGGTATTAGAGGTGTGTGTTTGAACACTTTTAGTGTATTGATGGAATTGTCAATAATGTAGCTGTCAGTGAAAACCTGATTGATATGTGCAACAAAAAATTCTCAAAATTCCAATATTGTATGTTCATATGTCCAGAAAATAGAATTCGCACGACCCAAAATGAGTCTCTTAAGGGGAAACTATGTTTTACGTGTAGCTTACCAAAAATTGAAATCAATAGAAACTACATAATTATGTCAGAGTATAAGATTAGGCTCATCAATTCATCAATTCAATAAAAATCTGCTTTAGATAAAAAAAACAAGCTCATAGATTGCGTCTCGAGCGAGCTGCGAGAATGGGCTCCAAATTCTACGTCTGAGGTAATGTCTTCAAATAAGATTTCCTGCGACCATTTTATAAACCTTTTGGCTAGTCAATTATGTTTTTAAACGTTAAAACAGTCATTTCATCACAAAAGAACAACATCAAAACGAAAAAGAATAACGAAAGCAAAACCCTTGAAAACTGATTACGACCTCTGTTTGCTTTTCATTAAGAAAATGAAAAGTCGAAATATGTTCACGTTTAGTTTTTGCGCTTTGAAAGGATTTCCGTGCAGGCAGGAATAGCTCCGATAGAACAACAATAACAACGCCGAAAACGGCATCGCAAGCATCAAATCAACCTTTCCGCCATTTAACAATATCGTACTGGCAGAGAGTAAACAGAAAACAAATCGAATGTTTGTTGCTACCGGAATTTGATTTCGTGTGTTCATTCCTGTTTTTTGCCTGTCCATGTCTCTTGACGTTTCGCAGTTTTATTTTTTCCCCTCAACAACATCGCTCCCCTGGCCACGGGGTCACTTCCCTCAGATCTCTCATCCACCGGGATCTAGTTCGAGTGTAATTGGGTTGTTGTGTCACTTGAATGATTTTCGAAAAACGACTTTAGGTTGGAACGTAACTTTCCGTTCGCAATTTGTCAATAAATAGCTGGAAGGCCAAAGGGAAAATGTTTCAGGCAGAGCAGTATGTCGATTAAGTTTCAATTTGGTGATTAGGATGACGGCTATAACAAACGCTTGTTTTGAACATAGGTTGTAAAGCAACGACTGGTATTAGAATTTGGTTGTTGCGGGGCAAAAATTACAGCAATTCAATGTAGCGATATCGAAGCTATTATATACATTTAATTTCAATGTTTATTTATGTTCAGCTTTACTATAATATGTTTTCAATAACATTAGAAGCACTACATCTGACATTTTTTTCATTTTTGATTTAACACCGTATTCTAAAACTGCGTACTCTATTAAATCTTTTTGCAAAAAATTAAAAACCTATCTTTTGTGGAAGTATGTTAAAATCAATAATAGTAAATCCCCCATCTACAAAAACGTAGAATTGCTTAGCATAAACCTTCTATCTACCGTAGATAGAAGGTTTATGGTAAGTAATCCTATCATTATCTCGTTGCATGCTCTTAACCAGAACCGCCGCAAGCCTTTTCAAGCAAACGACGTGCTCTCGCCGCTTTTTTTAGTTAAACCAGGAAAGCAAAGCTTCCCAAAAATGCTGTCTATTTGTCAGAAAATTCGATATGTTTGTGGTTTAACCATATTTTTACGTTGCAATATGCGTTGGTGTTACGGCAGATTGTTGTTGACGTATGTTAAATCTTTAAAGCAAATAGAATTTCTAACATGTATATCTGTAGTAATCTGACCAGATGCGAATCGATAATAGTTTCGAAGCACGTCGCTTTGACGGAGTTTGGCGTTTACTTGTATATATAGTGAAAATAAGTATTAGGTTTAAATTAGGACGCAGCTCATCTATTAGCGTGTACGTTAACAGAATTAAAGTGTGATTTTTTGTGTGAAAAGTTCGTTATTTTTTGTAGACAGTAGTACCTACATATCCACCGCAAGTAACACTAGAGCTATCTATGTGTTAAACTTGGAAAATTCGTTTCGCACCTATTATATAAACATACATATGTATGGATTTCTGGACAAAGTGACTCTAATGCTAATTTTCTTTGGAAGTTGGTAAAAATGTGTTTATTGAATATATTCTTTATACGATCTACTAAGCCATGTAGTATAAAAACTCTTTCAACGGAAAGCCATTTTGCTGGCGTTTAGAATTCAGTGTTTCTACCAACTTTAGCGTTATAAACAGTCACAATTTCCGATCATTTTTGCTCCCAACATTTATTAAAACTTCTTCAAATAAGAAAACCATTTAACCATATTGTTTGAAACACATATCCACATTAGGGATATACATTTTTATTTGTCCAAACAAAACATCGTAAAATGATATGTATATATAATTCAATGGCTGAATAAATAACAGTCATCAAACCCCAAGTATAATGGAGCACTTGGAATTTCCTGTAAACACATCCCTATCTGAGGTCACTACCTATCAAACTAGATACGAAATTACCATTTTATTTCTTCAATAAACTTTTCATTTTCTTTCCGACAATATTTTCTAATTATTCTTCGTCAACGATAACATACAATCCTGAAAATCCCATTCTCAATAGATGTTTTGTCTCAAACCACTTCCCTACATAAACTCATCTGCCGGCACAGAAGGACTTTTATGAAGACAATATATTATCAGAAATACTCTTTTATTGCATCCCATTCTAATTCCAAAACGGATTCCAACTCTGCTCCGAGCGATTTTTTTGAAAAGGAGACACACAATATAATAATCACTCGGCCCCCGATAGAGTTCTTTCGTGTCTGTTTGCCTACATGTCATAAATTTAATTTGGTCGGCTTCATTGAATAGTAGTAGTGGGTTTTCGGGAATCTTACCCCAATTCAAATCTAGCATTGAATGCTCGCTCGTTGAACGCATCTCAGCCCATTATCCCATCCCCGGCCGAACCAAACGAACGACCAATATTTCGCCACAGACAGTGGTCCTGGCAGTCTCCTGGAACAAAAGGCACAAGAAGAACGTCAAAACAGAATAAGGACCAGAGAGTCCATTGAAAGGCTATGAAAGGAGCATCGTTGCAGGCATTATAACAAATTTAATTCAATTATCATGATTCCTCCTAGTTTATCCAAGTACATAAAAAGTGGCAAGGACTTGATGCTACATATTCTAGAGGTTTCAATTTAACTTTAGGGTTTCATGTCATTTCACTCCTGTTCGCCAGACCTTGGACCGAGCGTCGTGCATGGAGCTCGGAAAAGTCATTGCGCTCCCACGCCATAAACGACAATTTGTCTTTGAAATTTCACTTAGCATGAGTGACAATGATTCCTGTCAAATTACTCGGACTCTGCTAAATGGACTCACTCAAAGCGCAGACAGAAGGACTGGCAAGCCATAGGCGTACAATCAGATATGAAGTCGATGGATAAAAATTCACGAAATCATGACGTGGACTAAAATATCATGTTCTTACACTTGCTACGTTGACCTTTTCATTTGTTACGATTGTCGCACTGTCAGATTACAGCTATCTTGTTATTTTTTATGCCAGCACGGAGAAGGTATATGGACGCTTGGCAGGTTTTATGAGAAGCTAAAGCTCGGCGAGGTGCGAGGCTATGGAAAGGCATTTGTGAGTGAAAACAAAAATTAATACGGGCATTGTTCATAGTCGAGTTAATGTGGAATGTATTTTCCGTGGGATGGTTAGGAAGGAAGGAAGGTAGGTTAATAGTTGAAAGTTTAGCCACACAATATTGTACGTAGACAGTATGTATTGAATATATAATTTTTTTTTATATTTGACATTAAAATACTCTGTGGAATCTGCTATATTTCTTCCTATTTTGGCACTTTCTCGTGGGCGGTTATCAGAAATACTGGAAATTTAGCTTAACGCCAACTCTAAAATACGTATCCTTAAAATTAGCCCATGGGTCGCGTGAGATTTCAATTTATTGATCTTTACAAAGCCATTGTAATTGAATTATAATTCTATTTTCTACTGGAGCAGTAAAACAGCTCAACTATAAATTCCCTTAGATCATGCGAAAATACATCTGATCAGAAGTATGTAATCCAATACTTGTTTTCCAAGACTGAGATGAAAATGATAGAAAATCACTTTCATAGCTTCTTTATTAGCGTTCGTTGATTGGAAAAGTAATCATGCAAAGGTATTTTTTGATAGTTTTCAACAAATAAAAGTTGCGAGAATTTTTAAATTAAATTTATTTGCTTCATTTGTATGCCCACAAATCGAAAATAGATTAAAACTCTCGTTTTATATTCTACGCATTCAGCCAGATCACTTTCATTATGCTAAGAAAAAAATATTCGAACATATTTCCAGTGCAGTTTTCGTACAATTAAGTAAGTCCTTCTTAAATGTCATTAAACTTATACTAAGACCATGTTCTCCACCTCAAACACTTTGGCTCTTACAAGCTGAGCTTCTCGTGCGGTGACATAAAAATTCCAGTCAATCATCCGAAAACTTTAACGTTATTTCTATAAATCCTCAAAAAAGGTTATAATTCCGACCCCAAACCTTCTTCTATAGTACCTATCCTAGAGATTTCGACACTTATCTTACGCTCAAAACAGGCGCAAGCTGTGGCGCAAGCTGTGGCGCTAGCAAACCAAATGAAAGTGGGGTCAAAACTGACACACACAAGGCTATCACTGTAGCTGAAAGCGGTGTGATTTTACAAGGCAATTAAAGTCTGGAAAATTACAAGGGTGCGGACCGACCGGAGCCCGCAGACTTAAGGCCCGTTGACGAAACAAGTAAGATTTCTTTGATGAATGTGCCTAACATTTGAATGCCGCGTAGACAATCACGGCGGCAAATCTTGTTCGTCTTCGTTTTCAGCAACCGTCGAAGTAGAGGATGCGGTGATTGTGAGAGGACCGTTCGCATGCTCTCAGGTTTTCGGGACCATTTCAGATTAGCTCAATTAATTAAATAGCCACCTTTCTAGTTAGCATCCGTTTAATTAGAGCCGATCCTTTGGCAGAAAACTTTACTGGGGCATTCGAAGTAAAGGCGCTTGCGAGAGAAGATTTGCATACAAATTTCATTAAGGAAAGCTTCGCACTAAGCAAACGAAAAGAACGATTGTAACAAGTAATGACGATTGTTGGAGGGTAATGAATGAAGTGGGATTTAAATTTTTGGTTTTTTGCTGCGGCTACGAAATGCCTGGAAAATGTTAATTTCTCTATCAAAGCATGAGTTACAATCGAATGAATGAGTTCATTCAGAGATTGTTTCTATGAGAATTCATGTGCTGATTGTGTAAAGAAACAGATCCGGCAGATACGGAAAGAGTTGCATAATTGATGTCCGTGGACAAAATCTTACCAAGCGATCCGCGGAAAAAATCTGGTGATAGTTTTTTTAGCGCCCAGAATAACATAAAACTCAAGGTGACATTTGTCATGTTTTGATTATCATATCTGAAATGAATACTTGCTATATTTTCTTAAACAATCGACCTCATTGAGTCTGTGGGCTTACGTGATAGTTCCATCGCAGTTAATACGACAAGTGGTCTATAATTCAGACAGTCTAAAGAATGAAACGATCACAAGCTTATTGTTTTCAGTACAGAATTAGAATTACATACATGAAAAAAAAATTATTTTGCTTTAATTAATGTTGTTAATTACTTGTTCATTTTCAAACTATTTGCTTGATCTTAAATTTGATTAACAAAAAATCTAAAAATCTAGCGGATAAGCTTTTTCTTGGTCTGTGGCTGCTATAATTTTCACAATTGTTCACAATTTTGCACAACTTAATCAAAAAACACACAGTATGTTATTTTTTTCACAGCATTCTTCAAAAACATTTTCCAACTAGGAACATAAGAGAGCAAATTCTGTCTATTTAGGAAAAATTCATGTGTTTTTTGATATGCAGTTCCCATTTGGACATCACCGCTTGCTGCATGCAAAACACTACTGGTGTAGGTCTACGAAAAACTAACTTTGGGTAGGCCACCTAGCGGAAAACAGTTTCCTAATATTATTAGGGTAAAATTCAACCAACTTATTTTTAGTGTAGTTACGCCTTAGAAAAAGTCGGTTCTCATCATTATGTAGCGATTTCTATTAACCATCAACGCGTTGCCAAACCTCGTTATCGCAGCGAGATGGGCGATAGTTTGGCATGAATACTCAAACCAATACTGAGACAACCTAACCTCCAGACTGACATTTTTTGAGACTATCTTTGAAACTTTCAACTAAAACTCATAGTTTTTTTTTGCAATAATTCATTTCAATTCAATTCGAACAAATAATTTGTATTGCATACACACTCAAGTCCCATTGATCCTCTTTCCTTTCCTTCGGGCTGAAATAAATAAACTGCAAATAATTTTCACAAAGGTGTATGTATCTTTTTGAATTAAATTTGGTCTGAGGACTATCTTTACTCAAAACAAACATTACTTAACTTATCCTTAGAGACCGAAGAATTAGACAATTCCCATCAAAAATATTAACTAAGCGAAATATGACTCAAATATTCCATTTTCTCGCAATGTAGGCTCTTACTTTTTATTTGACACACAAAACAGGATTAGTCTTTTAAACACCGCTGGTCTACTATGCCGACTATTCGGTCCAGTAAATAAATGCATTTCTAAAGTGAATCTTTGCAGACCCACAATCTTTGCTTTTATTTCGAAAGGAGAAAATGTTTATGTAACGGTTCACTGCAGAACCATACTGTCGTCCTTAACATAGTCCTTAGCAGAAAAGCCCTATCTGCTCAAAACCTATCTTCCGCAAATATTTTCAACAAGAAAGCTTTTACTTCAGATGTACCTCAAATAAATGTATTTGTATACACGTTTCGACTTTCATCCCGTTTGAAGATGTCTGCAGCATTTACAAAAACACAAATCATTGAATATCTCGAAAGTTACTACAATGTAGATAGGGCTTTTATGCTAAGGGCGGCAGCATACTACTCCAGCTATTCGGACCAGCTTGAATAGTTTCTGAGAAATTCCTGGTTGCGACTGATGGTCAAGGATCCCATCTTATAGAATTTTCCAGTTCAGGGAAACCACAAACCCCGAAGTGAATATCTGAGCTCATGCAACTGGGGTAGAGAGAGGACCTAATTGGAGAGCGAAGCGAGGGATAGTCAGCTCCAAGCTCCCAGTGACAACATTTCGGCTTAGTTCTGGACTGGCCACGACGACCATTTGACTGCGCGAGCAAGCAGGAGTGATTCATGTTCTGGCTCGACTAAATGTTCGTCCAGGCACAGCACCATCGCCACAATCTCGAAATTTGTTTTAATTTTGTGCAAATTGTCCATTAAAATGTTCTTAACGTTGCGGTATCCCGGATTGCATGGCAACTGGATCATTCGAAGACTTGGCGTACATAGAAGGTCCAAAAACAGCAACGAAACAGTCTGCAGTAAAAATAACCGCGGTGAAGGATATTAAGCGGTGCGCTGGTAGAGAGAAACTGGGAATGAGTCCGTACGATGCTGCACATACATAATAGTGCTGTCGGATTTTATAGCAACTCGTTTTGTTGAATTTGTGGCTGTTTTTATTGCACTGGCAAGTTGTAGTGTTACGATGAAAAAAGCCTGTGAGTTGTTACAACGTAAAGGAATCATTTGTTTGCTGATCACGAACCCGAAATTGAATTCGTGCATACGGGCAATGAAACGACATTGAAGTTGATGGTAAAGTTTGACAGAATGCTTCCGAACACCACTTGATGCTTGATATTTAATTTGAAATGATTTGGCGAAGCATAGAGTGCGTTTGACATTTTGGAATGTAATGATCGGATGATTTGATTGGTATAGACACATGAGTTTCACATTTACCAAGAATCATTTATGAAGCAATGAACTGTTTAATTTATGTGCACAGCATCGATGAAAGTTCACAGGAGGATCATCATCAAAATGAGTAGTAAGAAATCGCTTGTAGCATTTCCAACTTTCACCAATATACCCATATTACACTGGAGCAAGCCACGAAACCATCCAAACATTATTCTTCAACCTACTAAGGATGTCCTGAGATCGCTTCTGTTATTACATAGTGAGTTTCCTGCCTATTATTCAACCAGTTCTATTATTTCGAACTCTTTCCATATAAGCTTCCACAAAATATTGACACAGCCGTTTCACACGGATCATAAATTCATGTCGGTAACCGTTTATTATCCTTGGGAAAAATGCGTTTACTGTGCCATTTCAAGATATTAACGTAAACTGTCGGACGACATTGGAGCTGCAACGAAACCGGAGAACGGATAAGAAATTCAGTTCCGTCGCTCGACAAGTCAGCCCGTTTGTCGATTGCCGGGCAAGGACATAGTCGTCACAGTTGTAGCTCCGCAGTTGCCATAGCCGTCTTCATCGTTGTTCCGGAGATGATAGCGACAAAGGTTTCGTGCAGGATGCTTAAATATTGACTCTGGGCCGGATTTTGCATAGTATGAAGTCAAGTCAAGCCGCTACGGCTCTTATATATAATTCATGGTCGTAAAAGCAAATATAAATTGTCCCGAGGTGTCGCTCATGATGGCGACCATCGAGCGATGAGCTTGTTGTTGTTTGGCGTTTATATTTGTTGGTTATACAAGCAAATAGGCCAGCACGGCAGCAGCAGTAATAGCGGCGACTGTAATGCTGATGGTCACAGGATGTTGCACGTTCAAATGAACGAATTATGGCGATTAGGGCTAGGCAAACTTCCAGGGAGAAGATATAATATCCTTTGATGGAATGATGTGATTTAGCTGCTGGTTGTAGTTGAGTGTAGATTTAAATTTTATTGAGTGAAGGGAGCGTATGCATTGCTAGGTCAGGCTTAATTTTTGATTACTCTGAGAAGCACCGAGTACAATTTAGGGCTGCGAAACATAATGGTAGCTACTAGATCTCTCCACCCGGCTTTGAAGATCTCGAAAGCCGCGAGACGCGTGAGTCCAAAATTGTATCATTCATTCATTTTGATGTTTGAGCTTCCTATTAGTTACTTGCAAATAAATCTGAAATTTTATAGAATCCCTAGATCTATCATAGAAATCAAACCGCCAAGGTATTAGTTTCTCCGATTCGTTGAATATCCTAGTTTAGTCCATGTATGATGACAATAAAGGATCGTTTTCTCTGGCAGGCTACATGTAATAGCATAGATCATTTGAAGTTTCAGAAAAAGAGCTAAAAAATAACTCAATGTCGTCTGGAATTCAACTCCGGTCGCGGTTGGGCAGAGTTAAGCCAAACTACACCTTATTTACAAAAAAAAAAAACTATAGCGCATAGGAGCCGCTAGAAACACTTATTTTCGAAGAATAATAGAGGAATTTCACAGATTTTGATTGCATATTCTATCATACGTGCGTCTTATCAAAGCCCATCTATTTCAAAGGCCATGCACTACTTTCATTTCATGAATGCAATGAAACTCATAGGGTGGAAGGATTTTCAGGATGGCCAACTTTCATGAATTTCAAAATTTATTACTTATATTCATTATCGAATGTTTATCTCATAAAACTTTCAAAAATGCTCAGTGCTCGCAACACTTTGCCAGCACAACAACTAAAATCCTAGCGCAACTGCTGCACGTCTAAATCAAGGGTACATTGAATCTGTTTTTCATTCCATGCTGCTTCTCCGTAAAAAATTGCAGGGAGAGAAATATGGTTAAGGCTGCCATCCAAACAATTTCCAACACCTGGAAAGCATAAAGATTAGTTACTTATTTCCATGAATATATGATTATAGCAGCTGTTGGTACGGAAATAATAAAAATGTCTGCAGCTGGCAACTCTCTCCTAACACCGAAACAAAAAGTAATCTGCTTCACATTAAGTTCAACCCGCCTTGTGGATTTCGTTTCAATCCGATGATCGCAGTGAAAACTATATATAGCTTATATATAAAAATAAATTTAGGGCTGCCGCCCGAAAAAGTTTTCAAATTTTCGAAAACTTAACATTTGTTGTTTATCGTAACCACAAGATCATTACCATTTGAAAATTCAATAATAACATCGCAACCCTATCATGATTTTTCAACCGAAATCCTATAATATTTGGTCGCGAATAAGGTCCATTTACTATTGGAATTTCGGTTTGATTTCGTGACTTCACGGGGCCTTGAGGTTTTCGAGATTCAAGAGATAAATATGTATTACTGTAGCAGCAGTATTATCTTAATTTTTTTAAATTGAAATATAAAAAAAAATCCTTGCCTACCTTAAGACACTCAGTGTCCACATAGTATTCCAAAAATTCCAATTCTTTATCATAAACAAGCACAAAATATCATCAGTAATCATTTCCATAGCTTGATTTTGACGAAAAATGTATTTGAATAAAATATCCGCGGCCGTGAAAGGATTCAAAATATTTGAATTGTAAAATTCAACTGAAACGGATCATGGCCTCCAGACATAATCTTTTTGCGGATATATATATACACACACCCACACATATATATATATATATATATATATATATATATATATATATATATATATATATATATATATATATATATATATATATATATATATATATATTTATATATATATTTATATACATATATATATATATATATATATATATATATTTATACACATATATATATATATATATATTTATAGATATATATATATATATATATATATATATATATATATATATATATATATATATATATATATATATATATATATATATGTATATATATATATATATATGCATATATATATATATATATATATATATATATATATATATATATATATATATATATATATGTATATATATATATATATATATGCATATATATATATATATATATATATATATATATATATATATATATATATATATATATATATATATATATATTTATACTTTCAGGCAACGGTTAAGCTGAAAAGATTTTGGGACCACTACACTGGAACAGTCAAATCGAAAATATAACAGCCTAATGTTAAATTACTTGCAAAAGAAATAATTTTGTCATACGATTTTCTTGGAAAGCTGATTTGACAAAAATCAATGTACTCCGTTTAGTTCCTTTTGAAAATCTTTGTCAGCCTATCTCATCTGTATTTGGTGAAAAGCTTCAAATTCGATAGATTAGCTAATTGTAACTGCGACCGTATTTTACTACAAGGCGATTATCAGTCCACGCTGAGATTGTTTATTCTGATTATTCCCGTTAATAAAGTCCCGATGCGGTGAATTCGAGGATTTTTCGAAGAAATAGTTTCGCAAAGAATTTAGCGTATTTTAGTCATCATATCCCGAAATTTTATGGCTATTTGATAATATTCATTATATGATAATTTTCAGTTTTTAGTCAAAGTTTGTCTTCAAAGTCTTCTTCTGTGCGTATTTTGCAAACACTCTCCTTGGGCTAAATAAACTTCTGTTGGCATGCCAACCACTTTAGAAGAATCCTTTAAAATGTAAAACAAGACTATCACTAAAATGGGGATCGCATCAAATTTCCTATTCGCCTCAAATCGTTGCCAGGATGGTCGACTGGTTGGCTAGATTTGTGTGGCGTGTATGTTGAATGAATACGCCAAGAAAATCCGCCAAGGATTCATGTGAAGTATTAGTATTTTTCAAGTTTGAAGGCAATGTAATTTTGTGTGGTTATTTCCCAGCATTTGATTTTCTGTAGTGATTAATGTGCTTGAAATGGATGGACGTTTTGCTGTATGCTATGAGGAATTATCCGAAGCGATACTGGCCGCGCAAATAGTTGGCATAACTTTCTCGCATAGAAATACGTAGAAATTGTTGAAAAAATAGAAACATTTACAGAACTTTTGTCCCACTTAAAATTAAAGTAAAATTTGCACAAACTACCTAATTATGTCTACAGTGAGTGGACTTGAATATTATGTAAGATCATGTTAGCTGCTGGCTGTAAAGAATTATCAATCAAGGAAAAGGTCAAAGATAATCAATTGTAATTTGGCTTTTTCCTAGAGCTAAATTCCTTCAGTAAAGAGTACAATATGATAGAACATATGCTGCGCCCAGCGTGGTATAGCATTCCCGTTATCTAGTTAGGTTTTCAACGCGCAAGAGCATCCGACATTGTTGTCAGTTGGCAAAAGAAGTACATCCGCCGCAGTGACGACACTTAATTCGATTCAGCTATAGTCAAAGTAGCAATTCCCACTATACGCCAGCACTGCACGTACAACGCGACGACACAAAATCAAGAAAATCGCGTCTCCCTTGCTTCCTGTAACATCGCATTTGTCGTTAATAAAACTAAGACGAATAGGCGAAGGCAAGATTTTCTTTACTTTTTTGAGACGCCGTTGAGCTACAGAACAGATGAGCTAATAAAGTCACCATGTTGTCATAAAATCCTCATTATGAGAGTTTTGATACAGTCCAGCAGTTTTTCAAAGTATTAAGTAGTTTATGACTAGTAGAGATGGGTGTGAAATGTCGCCGAAATGGTAAGGCTAGCACTTTTAGGACAAACTTTTTTTCCTCGGATGAACGGACGCAGACTTTGCGGATGGGCGCTGATGTTAGTTTCATGGCGATATAAGGAAGAACAACTTAATGAATATTACGTACATAAATCATCCAGTTTAAGACTTAAATATTTAGATGAGAAATAGTTTTTTGCTGTTTCTGTAGATGAATACATTGTCAACGACAAGATGTCCAAGTTTTGTTCCTTTGTCTTGCTTGGAAGAAGAAGAATCAATAAAAATGCCTATAGAAAACTGTTGACGTTTCGCTCCATTTCTATGAATTTGAAATGCGGCATTTGTGTGTTAAAATGTAAAGACATTGTTTATGAAATAATAAGGGTCCAAGGCATAAAAATCAACAAGTGTACCCGCAGTAGTCGTGTCAACTCTTAGCTTTTATCGCTGAAATGTGCTGTGGTGGATATGAATACTGCCGAAGACTGGAAGTTGAAATTGTCAGATATATTTGCAGGATATGGTATTGACGGCCAGGTTTCCCGTGGTGGAAAAGAGTTGCATCAGAAAAAAATGATATAAGGACGAATTTGCTAAGAAAAAAAAGCTACAGAAAAGTTCAGTATGTAATTGTGCTACAGCGCAGCAAACCAGAAGATCAAGTTGTTAGTAATTAGTAGTGCGACCCACTCTAATACATTTAAGGGAAAAAGTGGCCAACGAGGACATACAATAGAAGAGATTAATTTTTTCCTGTTAAGTCCAAATTAAACATTCAAATCAGATTTTTAATTAAGCATCTTAATCTCAGCTTTTAAACCACTTAAACCGTGGTAAAATTAAAGAAACATAAAAAAAAGTGATAAATAATGCGTGAGAATAGAAAGGAATGCTATGTCCCTTAATCAAAAAGGCTAATAAATCGTTTGTTTAGCTGTAGAAGAAACTTATGCGAGCGTGGCTAAAAAACCCATAACAAAGTGAACAAACTATTTATTCAAGTGTTTGGTGCGATAAAGTGTAAGCAGTAAAATTTTGTTTTGCCGCAGTTTTAAATCAAGGGGAATATGAAAACAGACTGCAAATTTGGGTGAGAAATCGAACACAGAAGATTACGGCTTTTTAAATAAAAAAAGAAAGAAAAAAGAAAGTTTAAGTTTTCAAGCAACTCTACGATTGCGCGGGTATTTCGGGCAACACTTTTCTTTTCAAAAGTTACAATGGTTGGAGAGTCAGGTTTAGCTAGTCAAAAGGAATTAAAGAACCGATCAGACGTGAAGACTTCGAGCCAAAACAATTAATTGATGAAGCAAGCTTATTCTGAGAAGGGATGCCAACTAAATCTAAAATTTTCAGTTCACTGAAAAATCAGCCCCGGGGCTCAAAGCTACGAAAGATGGATTGCAATTTTTCGGTTTTAATTTATTTCATAGTCAAACCGAGCCACGTGCTCTTAAATATAATGATTCCTTTATTTGTGATTAGATGTGACCACTTGCAGTGGGAGGTCAATAATTAGCACATCAGTCAGGTATGCACTATGAGCTGATGTCATGAGAATCAGTGCATACTTTCGAAACCACTTAGTTAAATAATTTCAATTTTAATCATCCCACAAAAACAATTCCCGTTGTTTCTGCTTTCGGAGACTTCTTCCGCAAAACGATCCAGTTTCCCGTATCAATTATTCTCTGCTTTGATAAACAAATTTATAGATAAGAAGGGAACCATTGTCACAAATTAATAAACTTTATAGATATATCACAGTTCGCAGTCTTCGGGTACTAAAAAAAATCTCGACTCTCATGATAACAGATTAACCGAAGCAGAGATCCTCAGATTATTGGAAGACTAATAAAGTGAATAGGATTACGTCCAAGAAGAAGAAGCACGACAATGAATGGATGGATGATTAAAATTGAACAACTTTTTATTTTAAATTTTTAATGTTAATAAAAAGTTGTTCAATTTTAATCATCCCGCAAAAACAATTCCAATTTGATTCTGCTTTCGGAGGCTGATTCCGCAAAACGATCGAGTTTCCCGTTTCAATATGCTCGGCTTCGATGCTGTAGAATGATATACGTTGTCTATGCTGATTTATAGACAAGAAGGGAACCGTCAAATTCAATCATCAATTGTTGTTTTCTTATTTTCGTTAAGTATAACTGCATAAGAAATAAACATTTTGACACATTTAAAATTTTTCTAAGTAATTAATCGATTAATATTGAATTAAATTTTCGATTCATTGTTAATGCTTGTTCTCTGTTCTACTCTCATATGTTCTTTGCGATCGTAAAGTAATTGGGGTTCTCGTTTACCGTGTATTTTTCATTCTCTCCATGAGACCTAGCTCATCGCTATATCCAAGGGATAGCTGTATCTAAAGGCTGGTACTGAGTTCGAGTTCACGTGAAATTTTGACATGTTTCCATTATCTGGTCATTCTTTCGAGCGAAAATTTTGACAACGGAGAAAAGCAGAGACACTGCTCATTCTTGACGGATAAAATGTCAAGAATTTCACTTTTCGATCGATTTTCTTATTGGAAAGTCATTTGCACTGCTCAATTTTCAAATTCAAACACTAAATGTCACTTTTTCGCTCGAAAGAATGAACTGCACAAACTAAATTGGCGTGAAATGACTGACAACATGTTTCAGTGCCATCTATGTTTTCAAAGCGAAAGCAACTTCAAAGCAACTTTTCATGCTAAGAACACAGTACCAAACTTGCTTATTTTCAAGCTAAATTTTCGCCGAAACAGATTTCACGTGAAATTTTGTATGAAAATTTCACGTGAAATCGAACTCAGTACTATGCTTAAGTCAAAAAGAAATGAGGCGTAGAACACTGACCACTCCACAGTCCGCACTGGTTCACTTCGTCTGCTCACGACTGTATAATGATTGTACCGCAACCCGTAACTGATAGCTAATGACTAACTTCAACATCGACAATGTATCGAATGTTTTCCGTATGTGTATCACAAACAATTTTTTGTTTGAAATTTGCCCAGATCAAGTCCCCTTATTTTTCAACACGGACCATTGACTTTCGTAAAACATATTATAAGTCAGGAAATCCTTGCAATGAACCTTCCATTCCAGTCCTCAAAGTGTAAAAACTACAATATATTTTTACTTACTTCGAATCGACAATGGCATAACTATTTCCTTGCTCTGAGCTTGAGAGGCAATGCTAATTGACAGAGTTTTACATATTTCTAAGAATTTTCCTACCAAACCATATCAAAAACGAAATTTTTTATTCTTGCACGGTCAAATTTGACCTTTGGTATTTATAGAATCCGGTCATATTTTCGTTCCTTTAAAGTAAATTTCGTTGTCGCTGACAGTACAGGACTTTTCAGTCAATTGGTGCGCCAATAATTCTAACCTTTGACATTTTTTCATATCATTACCTCTTGACATTTTCGACAAAATAAGACGGACAAGAGAACTGTCTTCAGTATTAAAGCATGTGCACGTGGCCCATGATATGCTGTTGGAAATGTTCAAATAAGCATATTTGGTAATTAGGAATGATAGCAAGAATTTTTTCAAGGCACATTCTAGGACTTGTGTAGATTGTGCATAGACACTTTGTCAAAGCAATGTTCCTTGAATTTTGCAGCTAATCAGCATTAAATGCCAGAATATTAGAACTGAAAGAAAATGTAATGTGACATTACCACCAATAGAAAGTGAGAGTGCAAAAAGGAAAAATAAAGCCAAAGCGCTGTTCAAACCACCGTTTTATTTCTGACTTAAGTACCTGTTAGCATCTGTAAAAAAGCAAGCGGTTTTATACAGTTTATTTGAATGCTATTACTTCACATAAAACTATCGGCAACAAATTAATTTCAAGATAACTTCTCTAGTTCTACAATAATTTGCTTTCAAAGCCAATACAAATCCTGCATCCAGTCTGTACCCTTTTCGTTTCGTTTCTTTACCTCTCCTCGCCGTTTGTCCTTCTCTCAATCTGTCAACTATTCCATTCCCATAAGATTTTACTTTGTTTCCGGATCCTTGTCGCCCATGGAACCATCTTAAATATCCGTTTCACATAAAAACTCCTCTAAATGGAGACGAGCATTTTACTTTCAATTTGATTGTTTCCTATAAAACATTTTCATTATCAAGAATTTCCTCGAATTCGAATTTAATTCGACAAAGAAAATTTCTGTGAAAACAGGGACAGCACGCGAGCGACGAACTGAACCTGCAAGAGGTGGGTAGAGGGTAGGGAAGTTTTGAACCAATGACAACGACGAAAAAGTTGGAGAGAAAGAAGGTCAGGATATAATCGCAAATGCCTTATCGATCAACATAGTGTACGTTTCGGAGAAGAACGTAATAATCCAAAGTGTTTTAAATGTTCGTCTAATATCCTAGTGGGCAGCTGTAAATAAAATTGACTTTGAAATAATGACAAATATTTACTAATGCCTATCCAGGGGATGTTTAAAATATAAAGGAAAAAATATATGTTTCAATAGAAGACTTGAACCCCTCCCGAAATTTCTCGGGGATTGTATTGAATGCTAAACCTAACGATGATTCAATCTTAACCTGCTATATGTTATTGTCAAAAAGTATTTTTCGTCAAAAAATCATATTCCTGGGGAAAAAATAGAAATTTGTGAATGACACGTAAGCAAAATGAAAACCGATAATGTTCTAAACTGGTTTATGATAAAGTTTTGGAAATGTTCAGCCGTGCGTGGGCGCTCAGTGCCTTAAAGTAAACAAAGAGTTTTTTGAAATTCAGTTTGTGATGGCTTCTAATGGAAACATTATATCATCACGAAATTCCCAGAACGAATTATGTATCAAAAATAGACATGTGATTTTTGGTGAGTGTGCGCTTAGCCCTGTAGCTACAGCAGCCAGGAGGAAAAAATAGCCTGAAAATTTGCTTTTCAGAAAAATTGCGAAAGATTTGAAAATTCGATGCGTTTTCTATCCTGAATGTTCCGAATATTTAAATTTTTGTTCTCGAGACCTTGCAAGCGGTTCATCTGATAAAATTAAAGTTCTCAGGTTTTGTTGGTTTTCAGTAGGAGCAGGTCTGACAGAAGTAATTTAAAAATGAAGGCAACCCTGTGGCTATGCCGCCATTTTGAAATATCGTCCAACTCCGATGTACTCATTAGATCGAAATTATCATTGAAATTCACAATGCAGTTCGAGCCAAATGTAAGCCAAATTTGACAGATTTTTAGTTGCAAAATTAGAATTGACATTTTCGCACGAGGGAAAAAATTTTCAATTTACAGTTAACGCTAGAATGAACATAAGTAAAATGCATTTAAGCTCCATAAATTTTGATATTTTATGGGTGGCAACGCTAAAACTGTTTCTACTCCTATAATATTCCTCATCAGATTGAAGCGAAATTCGCAGATTGAAGTGACCTACACAAGAAACGAGTTCTTTGATTGCAGTACTCTTAAAGGGTTGCTGGCACAGGACATTTTTATGGTAACTTTCAAATGACACGCACCTTACGATTGAAATGAGCAAAACAGGTTCACTTTTCCTAAATTCTGAAAGCTACTTGTTTTTCCAAATAAAGAAAAAATGTTCAGATGCACCTAAACAGCACTCTAAAATAATTATTCTTAAACGAAATTTCAAATGCTAAAATAATCTCCAGATATTTTTTTTCTAAATTTTTCAATTGAAATTAAATCAAACGTTGCTAGTTTGTTCGTTTAATAAACTCTTGGCATCAAATTTTTGCTCTTGTATCTTTTTGCAAGCAAACACCGACTGTAAGTTAAATCTATTTTCCAGATTAGATGAGCTATCGCTGCCAACCAGTATTCTATCTATTCCTATGCATACAACTTCATGTAGCCATCCGAGCCAATCCCCAATACCATTTTCTAATTAGTAGATTGAAGTCATGATAGCTTGGCAGCAAGGGAATTAATTTATTTCACTTGCGGGCTGCAAAAATGAAGAGTGCAATTATGCCAGAAAGGATATCTTAGACGGATCATCCTAATTTACATTTAACGTGGCCTGACTCAATGCAGAGATGGTGCTCATCCTAGTTAGTGAACTTCACTAATTAAAATGTTTAAAGTTTATTTCCGTTAGGTAACCACTCCCTTTTGCTCGCTACCAAGACCCCGTCAGACTATTGTTTTAAGTGCAAACGTGCTGGTGAAAAAAGGAAAATGGAGCTGCAGTAAAACGTTTTCCCCGACGACTTGACTATATCAATAAGCAGTGACAGAACAAATCAGAATAGCTCAAATCGGCGGTGACGGCGGCATCGTCAGCAGCAGTCAGGCTCTTTTGCATACTTATTTTAAGGTAGTCGTGCATTGTTGACTTTTAAAATTTTCACGACTTCCATGGTAGAAATATTTTAAGAGGAAACCATTTGTTTGAAGGATTTAGCCTCCATTTCAACGGCATGCAGCTTAAGGCCTCACTCCCTATATAAACAATATAAACTGATGATGTCGCCGAAAGGAAACATTTATTTTCTCTCTTGGATACACTGACTTTCAGCAGTTATGTTACGCTTGAGCATATTTTATATACAAATCTGTGTATAACGAATAGTCGTATAGTCTTTAACCAAGGTGGAGCATGCAAGAGAAAGTTTCATTAATGCAGCACACTATCAAGGACAGATGATCTAAGCACATTTAGCATACTCCGCAATGCCTAAGAACTAAATTATCATCGAAACCCACACTGGGCGTCACTAAGTGCATGTATGAAAAGTAGAAAAAATACTTTGCGATCTAATTACCCTTATCGAACCTTTTTCAGATTTTTTCCAGTTGCAGGTTTCAGGCACTTTTCTCGTAAACTTTTTTTCCCAAACTGGTGCGAAAGCCTACCTAAACATTAAGGCGTGGTATGATGCCACCTAAAATACCCAGAAATTCTACCAGCATTTGAAAGTCGTGGCAGGAAAGGGAGATGTTTGCATTTAGCTTAAGTGTCATCAAAACATCTCTGTGTGAAGCACGTCTCAGGCAAGAAGGGAGCCGAGGGAAGAATTGCAGCTACAACAATAAGCTAGTGGGATAAATACTATTCAAAGCTCTCGTTTTTTTTCCTTACGTCCTCTTCGCCTGTCAAGAAAAATTACAGTGAGCAATGCATCCTTGAGTTGATTCGTTCATTCGTTGCAGATATTGTATGTGAACACACTTGTTTCTTGTCCCGAAAGTCCTTCACGTCATTCTTTCACTTCTTTTGACTCCCCTTCTCTGCTTTTCCACTTCTTGACTCCTACTAGGTATCATAGTCTCTAGCTTTTAGCCTCGCTCTTCGTGCTCACACACTCGAAAACGTAGAAGAATAGGCAAATGTTAACTACCCAAAGCTGAGCTTGTCCTACTATGCATATTTCTGATATGCATGACTTTGTCTGCACTAGATTGTGTGACTTAGCACAGGTGCAACAATGCCTGCTATGAAGACGGTTTGACGAGCAAAAGAAAAAGCTACTAGTCACGAGGCTTTTGTACTCCTGTGAAAAAATTGTCATTCTTCACAGAGCGGTTAGAAAAAATATTTGCAGATACCTCTTGTATTCAACTTGAGCTGGAGCCATTGTTATAATAAACTTCACAGTCCTTTCATACGTAGTTCCGTTCAGTGTAGTTCAGTTTCGGATGCAGATGTGTGGTTGTCTTGAACGTATGTCCCCTATTTCTAGACAGGCCACTGTGAACAAGTCAGGTGTAAGATAAGAGGGAGAATAGTTCTTCTCATTATTTGCAATATGACTATTTATTTGTCTGATAAGACATGGCATTGGCAGAAGTGCAATTCAACGAAGAGCTTTTGTCTGAATGGAATTATTTCCAGTAGGATTTAAATGAATTTTTATTCGATTACATTCACGGGATTTTGTTGTTAGTCAAAGAAAAGACATTTCATTTCAACGAGTCTTTCGGAAATATTTTGGAAATATTCGTCCGAATGTTGTCGAAATATTCGTAGTGTTCGGAGCCGAGGTGAGGATCATTTTTCATGTACAAATAATGGCAACATTTAAATACGGTTTTTGAAAATTTGCGGTAATAGTCTCCTTTACGCACAATATATTTCCAAGTGACATATGTAACCCCTTATTGCTTCATAATCTATTCATACGGAACGCCTTCAACTCAAACCGAACAGCTATCAACTATCAACCTGTAGCACTAGCGTACCTCTTCACAGTATGGTGTTTTTATCAAGGCAAAGTTCTTCTCTGTGGCTTGTAAAACACAGGAAACTTTGATAATCTATATGCAAGAATAAGCATTGCTGTTATCGATGGTATTGTCATATTGTGTTGCTGTTATCGATGGTATTGTCATATTCAGAACATAATTTGCCCGAAATGATAGAAACCATCTTCTAAAAATATTTTCATAGCCCTACCAACATTTTCACTATTATTAGATAGCACACAAATACCATAGTCTCTCATAAACAATCCAACATGGTGAAATTTCAGTTTAAGTCCACTATTTTATTGCTTCTTCACTTTACTTCTTGCACTGCGAGCATCTTTTGATGCATTTATTGAAAGAAAAAAAATTAGGCCTTAAGTCAAAATATTTGGTTTAAAATGGCAAAACCTCAAATTTAAAATGGCAAGCCTTCACATTTCTAACTTTGATGACGTTTGCTGCAAAACATGTTTTTTGCACTTACATACATTTTTTGCAGCAAAGGTTTGAAAAATGTTTAAAAAAAAACAAAAAAAAATATATAGCTAGAGCTGAGAAAAAAGCACACCCAATTGACAGTTTTGTATGGGATTGATAGTTTGATCACGAAATAACATCCTTAACTCATTCAACCAAACTATGAACAAATCACTTTTGTTCAGTTCTAAGCTAAAGCTCAAGTTATGTTGTACTGTTATGTACTTTTATTGCAGCAAAGAACACACCAAACATCGAATAAAGAAAAACATACACACAGATAAAAGCGACGATTCTCTCAGCCTTCATAAAAAAACTGTAATCCATTAAATCCAACTTCCCATTCACCTAACTCTGAAAGAAACAACTAATCTAATCTCCCGGAAATACCCACATAAATTTAAAAAAAAGACCACACACGGACCCACAGGCCCTTTCATACCACATGAAACTATCTGCTTCCAGACGAAGCCATCGGAATGCGAAATAATAAAACCTCTAAAACTTTCGTATTTGCCACCATTTAATCTGCTGCAATTACACCTTCAAAGACAGGTCATCTGAAAACTATCGCAGCTTCAAGTTAGAAATTTTTTCGTTTGTGTTTTTTACTGCCTATCCACTTTATCCCCTGGAGATCGATTCTTCTTAGTCAAACCTGAGAGTACCAGCCAGTTTCGAAACAATGCAGTTAGAAAGAATAGACGCTGAACCGTAATGTGAAGCTAAATGGAATCGAACTCTGTTTTGGTTCAGGACACTAGCAATCATATTATTCACTGCCACAGCAATACAATAGCCCAGAACACACTGACCAATACATATAGATAAAAGCACACGAAATTGCTGAGGTTTATCGGAATGCCATCAAAGTGCAATCTGACAACTTTCCACAATAAAGGGAAGATAGTATCTTATCATGGCATCATTGTATCTTTTTGTCTTTGTATCTGAGAATTGTATCTTTCATGTACTTATCCGTTTTCATTTTATTTTATTGCAGATATCTGATGATGATCGAATGAGCTTAACTACGGCCGTATCTGATGAAGATGATGGCGAAAGTGTCATGGCTTCACCATATAAAGCAAAAGCGACCGGGACTGCGGCCTCATCTTTCAACTGCACAGGAGCTGTTCGAAAAGCAGGGTAAGTGTCTGCTTAATATTTCATATGAACACAAAATTGTAAAGTCGAATGTCAGGATAAATACTAACTATTAATAGGTGGCAAGTTTTTAAGTGCTCAAGAGAAGTGAAAGAAAACCTACGAAAAATCTAAGTGTTTCCCCTTTCAATTTTGAACTCTATGTGTATAGTGTGTCCAAGGAAAAATTTCTAATAGATTGGTCACTCTAACATTTTTATGGTCTATTCCTCTGCTCCATTGAAATAAAAAAACGAAATAAAACGAATCTGGACGGACGAATGAACTTTTCTTTTCAATCGCTATTTTAATTCAATTAGAAGTCAGATAGAGTTAATCTAAGACGGAAAAGAAAAAAAACGTGCTCTGATGTTGGTGTGTGATTGTATGGTTCCACCTACGGAAGTGCATGCAAAGATGCTTGTCGGTTTTTCTTTTCGAATTCAGTTAGGTGATGATTAAAAATTGTAAACTATAGAATCGATGAAAGTTTTGTATTATTCAGATGATTTAAAAAAAACTTTGATGAATCTAATACCATTGGCAATGAAGATGGTTTATTTACATCAGAGTGCTCAAACAGACCTTGCAGCTATCTCGTGGCGTTATCTACTTCCGCATATCATGCCTCTGGTATTGAATCAAAGACGATACTCCAAAATGGTGGCAAATATTTGCCACAAAAGTTAAAACATACAAATGTGACCTCGATTTACAAAGAAGGGAATCCATTGGATCAGAACAACTGCTGCCCAACTTCCAATACTTCCATCAATCCTTGTGCCAAATTTTGCGTATAATTTTTTTGGTCGGCATCATTGTGGTTTGAAATCAGGTAGAGGTACTTAATACTTATCTTTTAGTGTTTTCAAAGTTGGCTCTATTTAAAAATTAAAAAAACTGCAACTCTTTCTTTTCTCAAAATATCTGCTATTGATTGTGCATTTCTCCGTCTCCTTTGCCCTCTTCCTACTTTCTTTCAAACTAAAAGACGCTGAAATACATGGTTGATCATATTCAATCATGATGCGTGGTAATATTTTAACGTGAAGTTTCAAGTCTGCGGCAACATTTTTCCCATCACTATATCTGCCACGCCCTTTTCTCCAATTTCAAACTTTAACTTGACCTGCAGTCCGAATTCGAACTTTCGTTTTTCAACCCTTTTCGAGGCATGGGCAAGGAATAGCAGCTGGATAAATGTAAAACTTGCGATACAGCTGGTCTGTTGATGAACTCACGCTTCGTTTTCATAATTTCCTTTCCTGCCTCATCTCCCATTTCACTCCGTCCAGTCATCCCCGTAAATCCTTGGTTTCCGCAGGGCAAAAGATGCAACATGGACTAAGTTCCGTGCATCGGGTTGTTGGATTGACTACCTCGAGTTCTCAAAGCTTCAATCAGCTGCCAAAACTACTGTCAAACAGGCTATGCGTGGTTGTTTCAACAACATCGAATCCTCCATTCGTTCTAATCAACAGAAACCCTCTCGGTCTTACGTCCACTCTTTGAAAAATTCTCATCGTTTCCCCGATTCTATGATCCTTTATAGTGCCCCTGCTGCCAATCGTCAGGAGATTTATGATCTCTTTCCAGTTTCCTTTTCCTCTTTCTTTTCCAAAAATAATTGGGTCACGTCTTATGAACTCCCTAATTTTCCTCCGTCACCCATCTTCTGTATTCAAACCAGCCCTCTAGAAATTGAGTCCCTATTTCGATGTCTTGATGTTAATGCCGGTTGTGGTCCTGACGGCATTCCGAACCTGTTCGTCAAATCTCTTTCGTCGTCCGTTTCTGTTCCTTTGTCTATTATCTTCAATGTTAGTCTCTCTTCGGGCTCCTTTCCTTCTTACTGGAAGCCTGCTCAAATTTCCCAGATACATAAATCTAGGGACTCAAGTTGTATATCCAATTATCGTCCTATTTCACTCCTTTCTTGTTTGAGCAAGAGACTCGAAAGAGTTGTTTACAATAGACTACTTCCTGTATTCCATCCTTTCCTTACTCTTGTGCAGCATGGGTTTGTAAAAGGTAGATCTTCCTCCTCTAATCTCTTAACCTTCACTAACTTGGTCACTTCCACCTTAGACCAGCAGAAGCAAGTTGATGTAGTTTACACTGATTTTGCTAAGGCTTTCGACTCTGTTGATCACAGGCTCTTTCTTTTAAAACTTCAATGCTATAGGATAACTGATCTTCTCTTGTCCTGGTTCTCATCCTATGTTTCTGGTCGTAGCTGCGTTGTATCGGTGAATTCACGTTCTTCTTCCCCTTACTGTCCTCTTTCTGTCCTCAAGGCTCAATACTGGGCCCTTTTTTATTCCTGGTATTTAACAACGATCTTACATCCGTGATCCGTTCTCCCTGTCTGCTATTTGCTGATGACATAAAAATGTTCAGAATGATTGATTCGCTTGATGATTGTCACCAGTTGTAGCATGATCTTTGTGCCTTAAGTGAGTGGTGCTCAAGGAACTTTCGTACCCTGAACATATTTAAATGTCACCTAATGTCTTATCTTATAAAATATCTCGTTTATTGTTCTCCTACTCTTTACTCGGATCGTCACTGGGGCTGTCGACAATTTTAAGGACCTTGGTGTGCTCTTCGACTTTAAACTTAAAGCTGATAAATACATTGCATAGATAGCTGCCAAGGCCTCTGGTTTGTCCGGCTTCTTCCTCAGGTCTTCCTCTCGTTTTACTAACATCACTACTTCCGTCCATCTGTTCTTGTCACTTGTGCGTAGCATCATCAAATACTGTTGTCAGGTCTAGTCTCCCCACCTTGTCTATTTAAATGATGCCGTTGATCGCATTCAGCGTAGATTTACACGCTCATTATTATTTAAGTTTCATATACCTTATTGTAAGTATAGTGATCATTTGTCCTTACTTCAAATTCTCTCTTTAAAGACTCGTTGAGTGTTCCTTGATGAGTGTCTGCTTTTCAGGCTCCTCCACTATCCTATGCTATCTGACCTTGGCTCGAAGCTTTTGTTCCACGTGACTAATCGCTCAGATAGCTCTTCGTCGGAGTACTTAATCCCGTTTGCGCGAGCCGACGTCCTTTTTCATTCGCCATTATTACGTACTCACAGGAGTCACAATGAACTACAGCTCGGTCCTTTTCCACCAACCTTCTCAAGCTTGAGACGTCATATCAAAGCTATAATTCTTGAAAATTCTTAAATTTTTTATCTCCTTTTATAACTTTTTTTATTTCATTTTTTGTTATCTTAATTATATTATACGTTGTTTTGTATTGTATTGGTATCGTAGTTCACCTTTTTTTGATATTGAGCTTTCTTAATGTAATTTTTATGAGTTATTCAATGGATTATCTCTTGTTTTTCTCATTCTATTTTTATAATTGGGCCTGTCCCGTTGAAACGAAAATGAATAAATAAATAAATAAACAAAACCATCGACCGAATTTGGCTCAATTTTCCATCGGTCGTCTTTTCGTCGTTCTGACATGCAAGGGCAAGGTCTCATTTTTGACTAAGCGCCACACCTGAAACTAGTCGATATAATTATTTAATGATTTCGTGAACGGTTCCCTTATCACGTTCATTCATCTTATATCACATATTTGTGGGAAAAGCACATTTTGCTTTCGCCTCACGCAATCGATGTGAAGATCGTATCTTTCTGCTGAAACAAAAACAATCGATCAAATATCTTCTGGAAAAACAATTGTTGCGACATCTGCGGCCGCACATTTGACTGATGACTTTTTGATTGATATGTCATGCCAGCTTTGCTTCACAGTCCCTTCTTTATGTTGTTGACGAAGAAAACCCTAGCAATCAATAAATCAATTTCCAGCCGACTGTTTTTCGGATCCACCACATATTTTCACAGTAGTTTGTCGATTATACTGATTTAATTCGCAGATATTGTCAAGATGAAGGTCCTGATTATTACTGCAAGACAGTAAATGTTAGATTCTCATTATCATTGTCTTAAAAATGTTGGAACGGGCTGCTACATTTTTTTTCAACTACGGAACAGCACTTACTAATCAGATACTTTCCGCCTATTGTCATTTTCGTCGCCGTTTCGTTGTCCTGTCAAATATTATACTGACCTTTTTCTCACTCATAACCATTTCCGTTTGTATTTTCAGATTCTTATCAGTCAAAAAATGGCTCTTGCGAAAGAAACATCAAATTGAGTTGGCCAGGAAGCGCGGCTGGAAAGGCTATTGGGTTTGCCTGAAGGGAACAACGCTGCTGTTTTACCCGTGCGATTCGCGTGAAGGACGGTCAGTCGAGGCTGCACCCAAGCATCTAATTATCGTCGATGGTGCCATTATGCAACCTATTCCCGAGCATCCCAAGCGCGATTACATATTCTGCTTGAGTACAGCGTTTGGAGACGCCTATTTGTTCCAAGCCCCGTGCCAGGTAAGCGTCAAATGCTCCAACTTTAATTTCTCACTCTTGGCGAGATTTATAGGGGCGAATACTTGTACAATTTTGTGTGTGTGTTTGGCTTGCAGAGATAGGATAAATGTGTGAATGGGACCAGGAATGGGACTATCAGAGTGCCGTTTATCTGACGAAAAGTTTATTTTGGCAGTAGCAAAACTTTTATTGTTGTGTTCCAGCTGTGCATTTTGTATTAAAGCGTTTATTACTCGCTGAAAAGCACAGAAATTTGTTAGGGTTTTTCTATAAGCTAATGTGTATGGTATTTTTTTAGTACTGTACGACATTTAACTACAGGCCGCGTAGCTTTATCTGTTGAAAATTTTATAGCAATTTACATATTTCGGGCCTTTCAGTAAAATGGCCTTTGTGTGGAGTGAATCACTTATTCTTATATTAAAGTTCATGTAACTAAATTTGAAAATAATCAAGTGGCCTAGTTTAGAGCAAGTAAATGAGAATATGATAAGCTAATGAGTCATGCATCAACTCAGGTATATCCTTCAAATGCAGCAAACCCTTCCCGTACCTTTTAAAAATTCAAATTCAAAAACCCAAGTCTTCTACTCAATCTCTTTTATCTACCGTCAATATCCCATACCGTTATTATAAAAAAAAACCTGAAACAGAGCAAATGCTATCTATTTTCTGTTATTGTGGCTCTTGCCACGAGTTTTCACGACTCAGGGGACATATCGCTTAAAATGCCTCCAGTTGACAAAAAAGTTTATCTTGTGACTCTACCGCTAATCGGGTATTGTTGCATGGAAGTGCCAAATATTATGGCTTCATCGCCCTTGTCGTACATTTACTGCCTAAAGTTTGGCCACGATTGTGACAACCGAGTTTTTGTGTCTGGCATTTGCTTGAATTCAATGGTTACTTATCTTGATAGCTGACTAATACAGTCCTCCAGAGACACTTTTTGAAGCCAGTTTATGTGCTTTGTGAAAAAATATGCTAGTCGAACGAGTACGTATATTTTGCAACTTTTGCGGGAAAGTTATTGTTTGCTGAGCAACTTCTTACTTATGATTTAAGCAATGTTCAAGTTGAAATCATCAATAAGTTGAAAATGCGCGGAAATAGCGGTGAGATATATTACAAATGAGTACGAAGAGAGTTTTAAGAAAGGGCTTCCAAGTGGCTTTCAGTAGAAACTTGAAACTCAATGTTTGTTTAGAATATAACGGAACAATCAATAACAGCAAAAAAATATTGATCTCGAATTATCTTCTTTGAATTTCAGTTTCATAATGATTTTGAGCACTAAACTGTAGAAGGCTGCGACGTCTCTGACGCAATGCGATTCAGAAGTCAGACAAGCTTATCAATTTGCCTTAAGGTACTATTACCGTCTAAAAATGCCAAAAGTCGATTTATTGCTTTTTACATTTTTCGACTCCTCCATTTCGACTGGCGAAGTGATATGACCGACGGCTGGAACTGGTTGTCGATTATTATTCTATAATATTCTAAAATATTTTTATGAAAATCTGTTTCAGTGACCATATACAAAAATGTGTGGAGCGCGCGAATCGGCTCCACGCAAATGTTTTAGAAACATTATTTAGAAACATTCTCGAAATGACATTTTTTCACCCAGTTAATCTTCGGATTGGCTGATCTGATTTTAATCAACCTTGGTGCGTTTTGTTTGTTCATATATTCTGCAGGCTAATTTATAACAATTTGGAAATAAAATAAATAAAAAAATATTTTAACGATGGAAAAACTACAACTCAACTTCGACACCCTCTGTAAACAATAAAAACAAATTAATAAAAAAAATATTTCTTTGAATAATTTATAATTAAAATTATGTATTCAAAAAGTTTCATATCTAGCGCCCCATGTGGGTAAGCCTCCTTATGTTTTCTAAAATATGGTTGTGGGTTTTTACTTCTGCAGATTGATGCAAAACAGCCATTGTACTTAAGTGATGACTTACATTAAATTTTCTTTAATAAAGAAATCGAATCTTGGTTCATTCAGAAATACATATCCAAAACAAATCTTCTGTATGTATGTCGCCAAGCTTTTTCATTGAGTGTTCTTAACAACTCTTCAATTAATGCGTCCGCAGGCCACAGCCACTAGCGTATGTCCTTGAGCGAGAATTCATTTCAAATTTATATAATTCCACTTTCCATTGCCACATGTGAACATAAAAAGAAATTCTAATGTCCTCCAGCGCGAAAGCGTCACAGGATCGGAGAAAAAATGCAGATCAAGGAAAAGCCTAAGAATAAGAAAACATATTGCGGCTATTAAAGCTTCGTTTTTTACCACGATTTCACATTCACATCTCACCTTCACTCTACTATTTCACTATTCCGCCGAACGAAACCAGAACATGGCCAGCAGCCATTGAATTCTGTTCGTCCAAGGCTACACGATAGCCTTAGACGAAAGTGCTTCTGCAATCGGCATGTCACGTCTCCATCGGCATTGCTTACGTTGTCGTCGCCATCAAAGATACACTACTCGTTCTGTTTTCGCTCGGCTATGGCAGAGAAGTCATCAGAATATGTGCTACACGTCCTGCTCTTGTAAATATGCTATGCAGAGTGTATAAGTAATGTGCTGCATAAACCACGTGTATGTCTCCGTTGCGTCGTGTAAGCGTTTAAGTTACATTTAGAATTCAAGTAAATTGTTGATGCGAGGAATAAAAATATAAACTCAACTATGCCAGGAATAACTTATGAGCGCTCTGTGCCTGAGTTGATGCATACAAATATGTTTTCAATGAGCCTTAGTTTGCAGAAACTTGAAATAATCCTAACCTTTTGTCGAAACACACAGAAATCGCAGGGGGACCACCCCGGACTACAGCCTTGGCCTCATGTCTTTTATTCACGCCATCATCCTTAGTGCCATATAAGAAAAGCACAGTTACAAATACCTCTAGACATCCGCTCCACAAACATCCTGGTAAGTCGCATGGCTCAACCCACTCACCGCTCCTGTGACTGAATCTATAAATATTAAATGCCCTGACGACATCATGCCTTGCCATGTGCGAGGATGACTTAACGTCTGGTTATCATCGTTCTCATCACGATGTTGCATTGGAAAGAAATTTTGATAGTTGAGAGTGGATGTGCGCTATGCACCTCGTCCTTTCGGGCTCATGAATTAAAACATAAGGATGAGGCCTCGCGGTGATTCTCAGTTCGATTCAGTCATTCGTTTTAAGGTTCAGCATTCATGAATGGATTTCTCAAGAGGACGTCACCACTTCAAAACAGTGCTTCTAAAATATCATAGTGCTGGTAGCAAATATGATTATTATGAGTGCTAGATGCTATAATATCATAGTTGGTCCCGGTGCCACGGGTCTGCACCATATTCGACAAAACTGAAGAGCTACGTTTCGCTCTCTGCTGGCATTTCAGTTTGTATCGTCTACCTCGATATCTGCAGTCAGAAATTTCAACGCGTGGTAAATTCCACTTTCTTCATCCTGCTAGACTCCGGAAAATGCTCTCACGCAACACAAAATGTATTTATGTATTCGGTCTGAATGAGTGTGTTTTTGAATGTTTTTAAGACTTGCACGAGTAAACGATATCGATAAAAACTAATGAATTTGATTTTTCTTCCCTCTCGCACGTCGTCAACAGGTGGAATTAGAAAATTGGGTGAACAGCATTCACAGTGCTTGTGCGGCTGCATTTGCTCGACATCGCGGGAAAACCGGCACCCTGCACCTATTGCAGGAGGAGATATTTCGACTTGAGAAGGCCATCGAATCGGTAAGTACTGCAAGTGCCAATATTGACTTTCCATTAGTGCCACCCATTCTTGCACTCGCACGCGAGGAACGCCAAAGAGGTTTTGACAGGATGCTCATTGCGACAGTTTGAACCACATATGACGCACTTGCTGCAATAGTTGTTTTTGCACCAGCCCCTTGTGGCCCCACGCTGCGAATACTAGACTTTCGCAACCGCTGTTGTCGTCATCATCGTCGTCGTTGTCGTCGTCAGTGGCCGCATGATGAATTGCTAAATGGCTAAATGCTTGTGCAATATGAGAGTTATGGGAAACGATCAAATATCCAATTGTTGACACACATTTCAAATTGATGTATTCATTCCTCCTAAGTGGAAACTGTATACGTGTAGTATGCTGAGTTTATGGAAATCTGGAAGACAAATAGAAGAAGCACGGCCATGATACAACGATGACGATAGCTCACTGAATACTTAAGCCTATCGACGTTTGAAGGCTATGTTTATAAGTGGTTGCTGCCGGTGCCAGATTTGGAACAGCAAACGTACTTGGCTAATGAGATAATTTCATGGAGATAATTATGTCATCGGCTTGAATTCCCGTAGTCCGAAGTAATTGTAAGGAATTTGGCGAAATGCCGGTTCAAATCATTCAGGGGGGTGTTCAATGTGCATGCTATAGCAGCTATTAGCTGCTACTTTAGCAGCTCTGGCTGTCCAATGTCACGAAATAGCTACTTTCTGATGCTTGCTATTTGACAGTCGGGCTGTCCAAGATTCCGGCATAGCTGCTAAGGTATCAGCTATTTGCTGCTCGCAGTCTGGATGACTCTATCCTCCAGGATAGCAAGAAAGTAGCTAAGGCAAAATGGCCGTGCGAACACAGCTGACATGCAGTTCAAACGTTATTTTCAATTGGAAATTGAAATGAAAAGAGGCTTTTGCGCTTTTGTGACACAGGAAATGAGAAATAAATTTGAAAATAGTGGCAGCATAAATTAAATGCGAGCTTTTAAACACTTCAACTCAACTCGAGTTGAGTCGTCTTTCACATAGTGCAGCTCATCTTGAGTTTTTAGCATTTGATTCATGTGCCATCAAATTTTCAACGATTATTTTTTGCTCTTTTTCACATTTATGGCGTCAAAAGCCGGAAATAAGTGATTTGTTTTAAGTATGTTAGAAAAATTTTAATGGTTTCTGCAGCTGTATGTTGAAAACTCCTAAATTTTATACAATTTGCAAAGTGCAATGGAAGTATTGAACTAATCCACGAAAACACAAATATTAAAATAAAAAAAAATTTTGAAAAAGTATTTTTGAATTTGCAGACCTTCGTAGCAACTCTTGGCTGTCCAATATCCATAGCTGCTCAACCTAGCTACTTCAAATTTTGACACCTGCTAAAGCGATGCTATGCTATGCTTTTGAAGCAGCTATAGCATGCACATTGAACACACCTCAGGTCACTAACGGTTAATTAGTTCAGAGATACTGAGGTAAACTCTGACTTCAAAGTAATAATTTCCGGTTGTGAATATTATTCAACTTTTTAGGACATTAACTTGGCTACTGCAACACACCTCATCAAAGTTTATAACCATTTAGCAAATGATTCACAAAATTCAATGCAGCTGTTGTTGCTTTCATGTCTCGTCTTATATATAAAACGTTTTAGTAAGTCATCTTCTATTTCAGATCTGAGTGGAAATAGTTTGTAATGCTGTTTTCAATGCATCAATTATGTTGCCTCTGTTGAGTTTCGTTCGGTCAACCAAAAACACACCATGCTTATTAGGATGTCCTTCCAGCCTTTCTTAGTTTGAATGCAGCAAGTTTGAAAAGTAGGGTTAATAATGTCCGCTAAAACGTCAATTTGTTGTTTGGGTGAATTCTCCAGCAAATCATATAAACGACCGAACACAAGTACAGAAAAGAAAATACGGCAAAAGATATATTGCTATTAGACTCAACACAATGGAAAACGGTGTTCCACTGAACTGAAAGCAAGTTGATGTTACCACAGATAACAACGGCAGAGGAAGGAAAGGTAACATTAAGGTAGATTGATAGTTCACAGAAACACTTTTCGTAAGTGGAATCTCTGAGCCTCAAGACCTTGATTTCTTTTGAGTAAAAGCCATACCCAAATTCGAAATGCTCAGATTCTTTTCTCCTTTTCTTCGAAATTCTTGTACCCATTTGATTTCCAGAGTAAATGAATCATTAAAATTTTACTTCAAACAAGATTTCTTTCGAAGTTTCGTTTGCAATGTTGGGGATATTTCCACACAAGATATCCGATGACGCATGATTTACGACAGAAATAATTCTCAGCAAAACAATTATTCAATCACTTCTCATAACTCTACTGCCCGTAATGCCCTGTAGTGAAATCCATCCAGCAATGCGAATAAGTTCCTGGTTTCACTTACTAGCCTGCAAACCTGAAACAAAATCTTGAATTACAAAATGCTCAACACATTCCAGCTCATGTCCATTAATAATCATTTTTCTATAATATCAGTTTTTCTGCAATAATATCAAGTTTATTTTGTCATCTTCTTTGAAACGTAAATAAACATCAATTTTCCACATAAAATACCGCTATAGTAAATATCTATAAGGCAACTAAGATACGAAAACAGGCATTGTATTTCAATTATGGAAACCTGCTTGTTTGTTGGCGCAAGCTTAATCGACTTTGAGTACAATTAATATGCTCCAGCCAAAAAAGTGTTTTCCATATATTATTGTAGAAAACACCCGTGGGAATCTCGTTCAAGAAAGCCAGATAAAGTTTCATGTGCTAGGAATACCAGAAAATAAAAAATTAACAAAAAAGGATAGCTCTCAAGTTCTGAAAGGTTATTAAATATCCTTTTGCATTGGGTTTTTCGCAATCTAGACATAACCTTACATTTGAAACATATGACCCTTCTCTTAACGTGACCAAAATACAATTAAAAAAAGAGCAGTATTGAGGAGAATCTGACTGCGAAGAAGCCCATATATATTGTTCAAAATGAACGACCCTATCGTCGCTCGTAAATCCGTTCTTGAAAGGTCTTTACTCAGGGCTTTTTCGAAATGAAAGGCTCTTGTTCTTAGTCGAACTCATGATATGTTACTGTTATAGCAAAATGCGTACATAGTTAAAGGTACAAATGGTATTCAATTTTATTTTCGTATCTGCTAGTATGTATGGTTTTCGATCGAACGTGCTGATAATTGGCTTAAGGTAGATGATTCCTTTTTTTCGTTCGACCACAGAAAGGTTAAGTATTAACGAAGTGGACCTCTGGGATTTCGGTATTTGCTCATTTCCGATGTCGAATATATTTCGCACTTGTAACCGCAGTAGTAGACGAAGCTAGGTTAAATTATTCATTAGTAAGCAGCACGAAACAATACATTATCGCTTGGAATTTGGTTTTCATCCGTAAATATCTTAGACCAGTCCTGGCCAAACAGAAAGTAGGTCCGGAAACAGACTGTTGCCCCGACAATGGAGCTTTCTCCTAACTTTTCTAAACGTGGGATATGGCAAATATTGATGTGAGTAATCACGGTTCTATCCAGAAAAGTAAGTTACAGCCAAAACGTATCGATTTGCTGTTAAAACTACTGCAACCTTAAAAACTCAATGCACATATGAATCCGTTTGCAAGCTGTGCAGCGGATTTGATTTTCCATGAAATATTTTGCTTGATAAGATTGATGTGAATGCTATGTCTAAAATATTGAGCACCGATATTGATTTGTCATCAGAAAACATTAATGACAGTTTGATGAGTGGCACGCAAATGTCCGAAAAGTTATTCGAAAATTGACTGAAATCGAAAAGAAAGCCAAATTATTGCTTAGGAAAGTGTCAAGTTTAGCAAGCATGCGGTGGTCTGGTTACATTTTCGGTAGTAAATTATTATTGTCCATCGCAATTCTTTAAGGCTACTTCGAACATAGTTTTGTCTTATGAGCGCCCGAAGAATTTTCCCTTCAGGATATTCCATATATAAAGTAAATGTAGATGCGTGCCGAAACGAAGCTGATAAATTCGTTAAAGTACCTGGCAATCGAGCAAATTTATTGTTCCTACCTAGTTGTTTTATTTTCGATTGGCGAAAAGACACGCGACGACACGCATGCAATTGATAACGTTGTGTGTTACGCTGGTCCTGATTTATTAAGATGGATGTCGAAGATGTAAGATACGCGACAATAAGCCAGCTTGATGAAGAATTAATTGTGTTTGCAAAGATGCAATAAATCCTGATCAGATGTGATAGTGTTGTTGCTCTCTTGAAACACGAAATCTTTCATTGAAAACTCAGTGAGTCTCCAATAGACTGAATACATCCAAAAAATTCAGCCAGATCCTTCGATCTGTGGCTGTGCTTGAAATTTATTTACGTTGATGACAGCCAAATAGAATTGACCACATGTCGTCACTGATAGTTTTACGACCTTGCATTCATAATGTGTAATTTCAATAAACTCTCTAAACTCGAAGGTTTGCTGAAGCATAGTTTACATTTCGGCTATTCCAAGCCTTAGCCCGGTAGATACATGAACCGCTTAGCCAACGAAAATTTAATTCACTCTCATTAATTATTTTACCAACTTTGGTCTATCAATATTTTCATTGGAATCATATTTACTTCGAGATAACACTAATATTGTTCAATCAAAACTTTCTTACTAGGTCACCGTTAGTACAGCAATTTTCATTATCATCAGCTTGATGTCTTTTTTACTGCGCCTCTATTTAAAGTCTAATGGATAGCCAAATATGCCTCCAAGCTATTTACTCATGGAATCCTGAAAGCAAACCGTTCAAATTAGAGCAGTACCGCCCCTGCTCTTGTCCTGGACAAGTAAGGATGAAGCCGCTGTCTGTCCTCAGCGCCACACAATTTCCTTCATCTCTTTTGCTTGTGTCTATACACTTGGCTTTATTTCACAAACTTGTGTCCCGAGCTGAATTAGACCGCCTAAACGTATCGAATCAGCAGCAACTACGAGAAGCAGACGCAGAAGATGACGGAAAACAGCCAGATAAATGAAGGGCCAGAGGTCGACAAAAATGCACAATGAAATGAGTTATATTCGGCTGCCATCTGTGTCCTCTAGAAAGTTTCCTGGAAGGAATCTATCATCATCGTCGTAGTCAACATGATTTTGACCCGACTGCGATAATAATTTAATATAAATTCATTGCCTGGGGCTAATTTTACTCCGGGAGCTACAGCTATGAATGGAAAGCGCCCAGTGTGGGTGTTGGGATTTTATTACCAATGTAGACATAGTTGTAAGGATGGCTGTTTTTGGTTAATGTGACTTCAAATCAGACGATTGAAAAAGTGATCGATTTGTTTTAAAACAAATTTTATTTAGAAAGCAAAGATAGAACTATGTGCAGGGGCTCTTTTAAAAATTGCGACACCAATAACCAGTTGCTAATAAATGCCACTCTTGTTGAAATTATATTTTAGGTTACAAAGTGTTTGATGTAATGTATTGATTTAAAATTGATTATCTTACTTAAAAGCAAGACTTATTATACCTTTATCAGACATTTCGCAGCCTCAGGTAAATTAAAGTAAAGTAGTCCCAATACAGCAATTTCATGTCACGGAGTGGAAGTGGATAGAGATTTCAATATAATAGCCCTGCCGGCAGCGCCGCTTGTTACTGTAACAAACCAACATCATCTATCAAAAAAAAAAACATCTATGAATGCTACACCTAACCACACTTTTCAGGTACTTTTTTGCTTATAGAGGTCAAAAATTGTTAAACCGCTGCTCATAGTCCTACAGGTATATACAGTCAATACAGATTAGTGTTAGCCAATAACTTAATACATATTTTCCATACAGATGTCTTTCACTCTTGTGTTAAGCTTCATCTAAAGAAAGAATGAATGTGTGTTTTTAATTTTCTGATATTCTCAATCAGAATCGATACAGTTTTGGAATAAAGAGGTCAAATCAAAGATCCATCAAATCGTATTCTTCCTTAATTTCGAAACATTTGTTGGAACACAGCCCCAGAGAATGAACGAAATATTAAAAAGCGTTCAAAATGCTTTTTCAAAAACTATAATCACAAGTATGTCAGCTTTAAACGTAAAAAAAAATCTCACGATGAATCTTATTCAACTTGCAATCGCTTCCTCGTAATTTTTCTCCGTGTGTCAGACATTGGTTGTTTACTTAGTAATAAAAGCGTATTTTATGCTTCGTTGCTTCGTGGTAATTTTCTCTAAAGTTACCGTTTCCGCAAGAAGTAACTTTTCGGAGTACTCAATTAGTACTAGCATTTAATAGAAGTACGTAATAAAAGTGAAATAGGTAAATGATGTCGAACGGGCCGAAGAAGGAAAGTAAGACGGAACTCAAGCCTCGTATATTACATTCGCCGTTATGAGCCTGTCTGATACTTGCTGTGAATCGTTAAATACCTCTCATCGACTTTATGAAATGTTCATACGTTTGCGGTACATTTTCTGTGAACCAAGCAGGAAAAACTCGTCGTTTGCTATGTTAATGGTATCAAGAAAGGTGATTATTTAATATAGACGGTGGCTTTTAACACAATGTAGTTTTGTGTGTGGAAAAAGTTATAGATGGCATGATCTTATTGGTACTAACCTGGTTTATTGGTAGACTAGAAGCTTCATTGTTGCATATTTAATTACTTGCGATGGAAGAAAAAAAGTGATCAAAGCTTCTTTGAACGTGAGTCACTAAGTATATAAATTTGTTGCCGTTTTGGGGACAAATTTCAAAAATTTCAATTGAAACCTTGTGCTCAGATTTTAGAGCTTCTGTTCATCATGGCTTTTATTTTTCATTACCGTTAGTTCACCCATGTTAAGTATTATCATTAACACTAGCGATGGGCGTTTCTGTTGCTTTCAATAAACGAAAACGAACTGTTTTTTTGAAGAAAAAAAAAAGCTACTGTTTTTTAAAACTGTTTAAAAAATAACGAAAAGAAAAAAATTTATGCTGTACGAGAAAATAAATATTTGAAATGTATGTAGTTCAATTCAGAAACATCGTTCATAGTTTGAATAATCTTCAATTAATTCAGTACAATGAACTTTAAGGTATTATGTTTTTCTTATATGTATTTTATATATTATGTCTTCCAACATTATATCGTAAGCATTCATAACTAGTACTAAGCGCTTCCCAACTGAGTTGATGTCCCAATTTCTCAATATATTATCTACTTGATCAACCGTATAATCATACATCAATCAGTACACATGGTCGTAAAGAATCAACATAAATGGTCGTATGCCATCGAGAGCTGGTTCCGGTAAGCAGCATTCAAAATAACAGCAACTATTGTTGTTTTCAATGCTACCTACCCTAACAAGCTCTTGATCGGTATGCAAAAATACGCACGTAATAAGTCTGACAACCTCGTATTATATAGGGTTATTCATTTCATGTTTTGCCTCTGAACATCTATTCCCCGTAGCTAAACAGTTTTCCATAGCCAAAAAGTTTATCGTTCAAAAACCATTCTGCCGATACGAAACAAATCGCCGCTGCCAAACACTGTTTCACTACCAAACAGTTTGCTGCTGAGTACACACGGAGCTACTCAAATTACACGGAACTGGCTTGTGACTGCAATTGCTAATCAGTTACTAACTGATTAGTAACGCGGATCTGCACACGAACCTCCTCCAAAAATATCGAACTCAGTAGTTTTTTCAATGAAATCATAAATAGACCGTCATTAGATTAAGCCGAGGAAGGAAGACAATTGAATGTGCTTTTGGGATGGCCTGCGAAAAGTTTCCTGTTTTAAATGGTCCTATCCGCATTCGGGATCTAAAATATGTAGACTTGATCATCGAAAGTGTCTGCGTTCTCCACTACTATGCATGAAATCGAGAGGGACGTCAGTATGTACCAATCGACAAATTTACAATGAGGACAAATTTGGAATTCGATAGCCGTATCATGGTGCAACCACCACAAAATATATCAATACACGTGAGTTCTCCAGTAACAACTCTCAGGAATTATTTAGCGAACTATTACACCACGAAGATCTCTACCCTGGCCGTGGAAATATTGTTTATGAACATGCCTGTCATATTTACTGCCTTCCGAACTTCATTCCATGCGTTTTGCGTTTCATTCTTCTTCAAATACCCCGGAAGCGTGATATTATACAAAACTGGATATTTCTCTATATCACTTACGAGAAAAATATTAACTTTTTGATCGCCCATCTCAAACTGACTCATAAGCCGAGCAACTTCAGTCACTAGTAACCCAACAGCTGAGTTCCCTGGAACCGATTACTAACAAGTTAGCAATGCATTACTAATCAGTGGCGTCGTGTGGGTGTCCATTCAATTACATTGAAAGTGACTCATTGCAGACTGGTTAGTAATTTGCGTTACTAATCAGTTTCTTTCCAGTAGCTCCATGTGTAGAGGGCCTAACAGTTTTTCATTCGCAAACTTTTTTCCACTACCAAACGGTTCGTTTTAACAGTTCGTTTTCGAAAGACGGTTCGTTCTAGAAAAACGATTGGGTTTAGAAAAACTATTCATTGTAGAAAAACGGTTCGTTTCAGAAAAATGATTCGTTATAGAAAAATTGTTCGTTTAAGAAAAACGGTTCGTTTTAAAAATGTTGTTCGTTTTAGAAAACGATCATTTAAAAAAAAAAATGATCGTTTTAGAAAACTGTTAGGGGGTCCGGTAGCTCTGCTCGCTAAAACGTCTGGCCAAAAAGCGGCGTGCTACTACGGGGCCTGCGGGCTCGAATCCCGCCAGTGTCATGGCTGTAAGTGTGAATGCTTGTGATTGTCTATGAGGGTGGCAAATGAGCCCACACTGGTGGCCTAATGCTGGCCGCGTTCTCGGCAGCTCACTTCGCTAACCTAACCTAACCTAGAAAACTGTTTGTCGTTATTTGAAAAAAACTGTTCGTTCGTTTTTTGCAAACTGTTTGGCGTTTTTGAGTCCATCATTAATTACAACCCTTGTCGCATCAAAAATCTGAAGTTTGTATGAACTTTATTCGCATTCGACACAAATGGTTTCAATGGGGAATAGTTTCCAATGTCTGTTATTCTAACAAACGCTAACCTTATTAGCTGCATTGGGGAAAATAATTTCTGATGCAGTAAAGCCTTGAACAGACGATACAAGTTAATGGTCATTTGCACATTAATCATAAATACCTAGTTCGCGTGTCTTGGGGAAGTCCCACTAAATGCTCATTAATATCATCATTAATGCTCATTAGCTCTAACCGCACGTTGCACCATCTGGCGGGAGGAGTATGAGATTTCTTGGAATATTTGGAAAGCTGTATTACTTCCAGCTGTCAAAACGGCCGTGGATTTCTCGTTGCCATGGAATTCTCATTAACGAATGTCAGTAAAATGGCCGCGTGTCACCATCAAAACAAATGATAATTCGCGTTCAGTGATCATCACGTTAATGAGCTTTACACTGCACCGTCTGTCCATGGTTTAATAGGTTGAAATAAGAAGCGGATACTAAATTTTCGGGTATTTGAATATTTCAGCGAAAGGAAAACGCCCATACTAATGACAGGCCAAGCTAGTCGGTTGTAATAAAGCACGCTGAGTAATATTCCAGAATGGCCTGTTGGTTTAATCATACTGCACTGACGGAGTTGATAGCAAATGAGATGGTAATGTTAATGATGACGTGATTTTGTCATTTTTGCTTATCGTAATCAGTCCATCTAAGCTGCTCACTATTTCTATGGACGGTTCGTTGTTGGCTCTGAGCTTGGAAAGCTACCAGTGAAACCACTGAATAAGACTTAGCCAGTGGTTAGAAAGTAAACTTGGATGTTGTTCAAATCATTAAGTAATTGGCCAGCGGTTTGTACCTTCACGGTAAGCGTCCTCGTCGTTACAAATATTCGCTTCAATTAATAAGTTTGCTTCGCTATTTTATGTTACTTGCATCCCAAATAGAATGGTTCTGTCTCATGATCACTATATAGTTTGTAAACAATATATAAATAATCTGGTTGGCATCTGTTCTTCGATGAAACTCTACCGAGATTTAATTATTATCTACCCTTTCATGGACATACTCATCATCTATTATTTTCCTACATACATTTTTGCTCCAACTCTTCGATCTATTTTCACAAAAAGATAAAATACCACTCCTTCTTCACTTTGACCGCACCTTGGCTTGCTCGCAAAATAAATGGTTGCCCCGAAGCGATGCTTTCAGCAAGGAAATCCTCAACGATATCCTGAGTACTGTGTGTGTGTCTGTCTTTTACAGTTTATAGTCAAATAAGTCCCGACAATGAGGAGAAAAAACATAGTTACTTAATTTATTGCTTACGTTGCCAGCACTCGAGCAGAAGGGTAGTAGTTTTTCCGCCAGCCATCCTTCACTGCCGGAGGTCTTTGTCGTCGTCTCACAGAGATGGTTCTTTTGCGTTCGTTAGATTTATAGTTATTATTAAACGGCAATGGTTCGGTTCAGTTCGGTTATTGCATGAACGGACAGATGCAATGTTCATTCACGATATAGGACACTCGTTTGTACAATGGAAAACATACAAACACAGAAGTAAAATCTATTGCAGGGTTTTTTTTTATAGAGAAATTAATGTAAAGCAGGGGGAGTCATTCGGCCGAAAAATAGATTTGATTTAGCGGAAAAGTATCAGGACATATTTTTATTCGAAACGACTGCTTAGCTATGAAAATAGAATTCGTCTTAGTAAAGCTAGTGATGAGATTTACACGGAACAAAAGACCGTTTGCACGACCATTGTTATTATCAACAATTTTAAAATTGTATATTTATTGTAGCATTTTGTGTTATTCAACCCAGCAATAGAAGGTCACATGCGAAAGTAAGCCACATAGCTTATCCACTATGTAGAAACAATCCAAGGCCACTAAAGAAGCCATGTGTAACAGGTGTCAATAACTGTATCCTTTTTTATCTTGCAAACCATACTCCAACACTAGAGGAAAATCTCCCACCAGCAAGACCTCATTACCTTTTCGACTGGTTAGTCATGTATTAGAGGGCTTAGCAGCTTCTTCTAATAATCTCAACGTGAACAACACATCGACTAAAAAAATCTTTCCCAAGAATAAAAGAAAGCAAATCAGCATTTTTGTTTTGCTTTTGCATTTTAACCAGGCTGGAATAACAAATCACTTACGACAGCAACGTCTTTCACTTTCGCGCCAGCATCCACTAAACTCCTGACTCGCGTTGTCCGGAAACGAGTATCCACAATCTGTCGAGTTGTATGGGACTCGATCTGGCATGTCTTTTTTCGTATGCAAGTTACTGTTGGTGTTTCCTTGAATACGAAACGAACGACTGGGCGAACTATAATAGTCTGGGACTAGCGTCTGTCAGATATTTCTTCGTGACGAAGAATGATGGCCATGTGAGCTGGGTTCCGAGGTCTGTGAGTATCGAAAGCATAAAGCACCATAAAGGTGCTCACAAGAACGTTTTCAATGCGTCTTAGATGGGGTTTATAGAGAAATTGATGGAAAAATGATATATTCTGTGTTTGCTTATTCGATTTGAAGGTGTTGATTCGCGAGGAAAGTAACGTTTTTTTCCGGCTACGAAATTTCATCATTAATTTTCGCTTAATCACGCAGCATAGGAAATAGAATTAGCTTTTCAATGAACCTTAAAAGCGTGATAAAACTCAATCGAATAAGGAAATTTCGCTTGAGGTGTCAAAATATTTGTTCAATTTTTTAGCTTACGCGCTAAAATTAATGAAATATGCTGTGAAAAGCAATTGGAAGGACGTCGAAGTTAATTGAAGAGTACTTAGTTGTCTTGTTATGCTGAAGTGAATGGATTGAAACTGGCAGGAATGGCAAGATGGCAAAGTCAAAGTCCCTGGATATAATTTCACTCGTAGTTTTTGCGGATTCTTCAATTCGAATCGTTTCGATAGGAAATAAGTAGCGCTTACTGAGCGCCGTATACACTTTTATGTTTATATTCAATATTTGACACACTACTATAACTGAAACTGATGTTACACTGAAATAGACTGAACTATTGACAGTGGTAATAACTTTAATTGATACTAAAATTTTTGCGTGTATTGCAAATGCTATAAATGTTAAGGTAAAACAATGTGTTGAACCAATTATATTGGTATTTAAATAAACTGTAAATGTAAAGAAGTTTATGATAAGATAAACAAAATCTGATAATTTTATGATGCCAAACATAGAAAATTACACTCCGCTCAATTTAAACTTTTCCACGTCCATTTCGCATCGTTGACGTCTTCGCAAAGAGAAAAAAAACAAAAACTTTCTCCGCATCATCCGACGCGTTTCAATTTATTTCCACCTCTGTATTTTACCACACAGTACCACTGCTATTTGCATGCAAAAAAAACCTTCATCATTCACTGTCAAAGTCTATTTTAGTGTGCTCTTTCTGCATATCTGCTATTTTTATACATTTCTTCAAGGATTTCAGTTCAGCTTCAGCTCAGTGAACAACTCTGGTTTGGTATGGAGACTTGAGTTATGTGTACACCCGTACTAACATTCAAACACTTAAGCAGAGAACTACTTTCTTGCCGGTGAAAACATCTGCAAGTTTGGTCGGTGCATGGCTGCAAATTTTGCTTTGTCTGCCCTCGTTGTCGTTCTCAGAGCTGAACGAAAGGATTCTTTTCGTTCTAAGTGCACTATATCATTGGAAAAAAAAACTTAGCACAGCACTATTGCTGTTACAATCGCGACAGCGGATGATCATTCATTTACACCTGGCATGACCAGAGATGCAATGCAATATATAATTCGAAGTGACAGGAAAGTGAAAGGTGACAAGTGGATATGGTGTTATGGTTTTCGAAGCAGTGTAAACTGTTTGATTATTTTTGGCTAGGCAATATTATTTTGCATCTCCCACAAGCATAGACACGAGCTACTTATCAATAATCCTTAAATAGCCTCGATTATTTTTTTCACTCTTTTTCTAACAAAACTTATCCAATGCCACATATCGATCATTTCTATACATTCCAATCTCCGATCAAGGCATAATAGTACATTTTTTTGTTGCTAAATTGCCTGAGATCGTGACATCCTATGGACATACTTTTCACTTGAAAAACAAGCGACTCTAGTTCTGCCCTACTCTGTTTGCATTTTTCTCATTTTTTAATTAACACCGGATTCGCAAACTACATTTTTTTTTTTTTGCATCATTCTACAAAATTTGAAAAATCTATCTTTTTTAGAAGTAAGTTAAAATTAATATTGAAAAATTCTTAATATACCTCCAGTACAAATCAAAACATTGAATATCTTGAAAGTACTAAAATGACCTTTATGCTTAGTAGTTAGTTGCAATATTAGGACGCTAGCGACAACCAGTTCGACTTCCAGCTTTCTAAAATCCTCCGAAACAGCAACAACTGCTAGTAACATTGTTCCAATAAACACCTATCTCAGCTTTATTTGTAAGGTTGAACTTGGGCTATATTATTTTCATACCAAATTTTTTTAGTCTCACATCAACCCCCACAGCTCGATTCACAGTATAAATGTATGAAATAAACCTATTCTCAACTCGCTTTTCTCTCTTCTAAAACTTTTTAACGTTATTTGAATGAAGGCAAATACTTGAAAACATGAAAAATAGCCATCAAAGACCACATCTGGAGAAAACTTTCGATCGACTGCTTAGCAAGAGCAGTTTTCTTACTCATTTCTCAATCACCCATCATTTAAACTTTTCCACTTCGCCTGAACTCGAATTCCAAAGAAAACTCAATTCAAACTGCATCGGTGACGCCACCGATTCCACTCGAGTATGTTTCAACTACACTTTTCACATTAACTTGTAATAAAAATTTTCCATCCGTGAAAACGGTGGAGTTTGCCCCCAAAAGCGCTTCACCACTTTGATTCTTTACTGGCGGGGTGGTTGGCTCATTGACGCCATTTGCACTGTCGACACGACAACAGCTCCATACCAGAGTTGGACCGGAATTCAGGTGTGTACATCCATTTGCGTCTAAATCTGCAACGAGTGAAAGTTTTAATGGCTTTCACTTCAATTTCTCATTGCAGCTACGAAACTTTCGGGCACATATCTTTCGTATGCTACTGTAAAGAGAGAAAAAAGCATAATAGAATTTTTCTTCATATAGTCAGAAGTCAGTATTCGTTCCGTTACATTCCAGCCAAACCATTTTCAAGCCACAATTTCGAAGATTGCCAAAACGCCAAATACAATATGTTTTATGAAGGCTATGCTATAAACTTCCACCATTTCGCTTCGAATAGGGGACTAGTTTTGCACTTCGGACTCCCAAAAACCGCTACGTGTGCGGGCCATGAAAGGTATTCTCCAAAAAAAATCCAATCCTAGCGGTCGAGTGTTTGCATGCAAGTCTTGCCATTGGATAAATGCTAAGCGAAATGGGACATTTGGAACTGCAAAGGTTTTTAATCAAAGTGCAACACTGCACCGATGCTCTCAATTCACTTTAGCTCCAACCATCGAATTCCAGACAATGATGCTCCTTCTTTGGCAAATCCCCAAATAAGTAGGTAGCATTTTCCAGCCATTGAACTTTGTTTTGGGACTAAAGACAAACTAGGACGGATTGTCGTAGCTCCGATTGCGTTGTTTGTTTGGAGTCTTGTTGGCCATGTAATTACTGAAATGGATGTGTGTACTTGTACGTCAAAGTTTGTAGGAGAGAATTGGTCGTACGATGGTAATTTTAGGGTCTCAAATGAGAAAGAGTAGTTTTTAACGACAAAAATGTTTGGTCAACTCCATGCTGACTCTCCATGAAATAATAACGCTAGTTCTGAGAGTGCATTTCCCCCCGAAAAACATCTGATCCTACCTTTTTAATATCAAAAGATTTAAAATATAATGCGACTGTAAATAATTAAAATGCGCTTTAAGTTGGAATGTAACTTATAACAATGAGTTAACCTCTGATTGGACAGTCATTTTTAATGCATATCATTTACACGTGTTCTCATAGTTTCACATATTCTTATCAGTATATTTTAATTTGAGTTTAAAGTTAAGTGCCAAAATGCCCAGATATTTGCACAGATATTTTAGCACTTCTCCTTTGCTTCAATAGCAAGAGTTCTATGCAGCCATTATTGAATTTATCGTTTCTATTTCATTCAGTTTCTTCTTCATTGAACCAACATTCCACAACTTTTTCATGACTCTTACGCTCAGCTCTTGATGTAAGATGACAATTTTCATATGTGTTTTACTCGACGGGAACCCGCATGCAAAAATTTAGCTTTTTATTTCATCAGATCAATAAAAAGTTTCGATGTTTCGATGATGAGTAATAAAAGATTGTAATAGAAACTAACCATACGATAGAAACTAACTAACATTTGCCATAAGCCAAATGTACCCCAAACATTCTTGAGACTTTCTTCAAACTCTACCCTGAATTTTTACTTGCAATGCATAATCGGTAGAAAAGAAAAATTCAGATTTCAATTTATCGGGCAAACAAGTGCGAAATGTCCAACGAATTCTGAAACAGCGAAACTTTAAGAAATTTGTTAAAATTGTTATAAAGTGTCCGCTTTGCTGCTGGTCAAATAAACTGCTCTTCTGGGCAAAGACATAGCTTTGGTGCTAGTTCAAACTAGGCGTGACTAATCAGGACGCCCCGTCATATACACAGACACAAGAGATTTTCAAAAGCACAAGCGCACTTCGCTTTGTAGCTGTGTAACATGCGGGCGATACGATGATAAATGCATTGTACGTTACGTATAAAGAAATCTAGCATGGTAATGTGTAGGTGGCATTTGACACCGAGGAGGTATTCTTTAGCAACAAATATAAACAATTAATTCTCATATATTTTATTTCAACTTCTGCCACTTTCAAAATAAAAACCCACGATGCGCCATCACACAATAATAAGGAAATAAATTCAAGAAAATCTATGTTTTTATTGCCACAAATATGTTGTAACTAGAATGTTTCTTTCTCTTTTCAGGATCATAAGCTCAAGCACATGGCAGAACTGCAGCAGAGTGTTGTAACTGATCAAGACACACGACATCAAATTCAAACTCAAATTCTGCAGTGGGAGGAGAATCTAGAACGCTTGCATTGCGAACAATTTCGTCTCAGGTGCTATATGGCCTCATTGCAGAGTGGTGAACTACCTAATCCAAAGGTCAGTATTCCATTTACACTCATCAATTCAATACTATGAGCTTTTCGAATAAGGGGGTAAAGAGGAAGGGGCAATGTGTATTAATTTGTGTACAATCAATTTTTTGACGTTCCTATTTTTGACGTAGCGCTCGGAAATCTGAACGAACGTACGAATGCGTAAGTTGAGCCGAGCAATGTGCATACTAAAGGAGAGTCGAGAAGAATTTTTCATAGTAAATCGATTAGTGTACCAGTTAGTCCGGAGAAATCTAACATGGTGCTTCGGAAAAATTAGGGGAAATCTGAATTTCGGTGTAAACCTTGGTACTGGCGTGTTGAACAAAATGTCAAAAGTCCCCATCGATCCGAGTGCTGCTTCACTTTTTATACGGGTTCAAAGGTCACCTTTCCTAAATATCTCAGTAACGGTTACGTCTTCGGAAAAACAATGCATGGCGAATTTGTAGCTTAAAAAATTTTCAACAAAAAAGATTCGAAAACTTTTTCCTGTAACCATGACCGTCTTTGAGATATATTGATCTAAACATTTGTTACTAACAGCATCCTCTTTCTCACGGCATGTTAATATTATACGATTTTGATTACGATTTTGATTATTTTCTATGTTTAAGAGGCGCATAAAAAGAAACATGTAAATAAACTTATCTACCACACCCCAGGGTAGATGGTAAAGTGTGCTCCAAAAAGTTCCCCCCTCCCCTTGCCATAAAATGGTATCCCTGAGCATCCATCCCAAATCTTCAGAAATAAGCTCGTTGCCTACTCTTTGCCCACTGTTAAGCAAGATAGGATCACTTTTGAATCTGTTAATTGCCTATTATTGACATCGCAAGACCAGCCCTACACCCACACCGTACCCACACCCTATCCACCCCCGCAAACGAGCCATCCCGAAATAACCGGTTTTTCGTTTTTTTTTTTGTCCATACCGTCTTATCTCATGAGCGATCAGGGCAAGGTCACGCAATTTCAGGTGCAAATTGGTTTCGAGACCTGTCATGTCCCTTTGGCGCTATGCAGTCATCACAGGATTGGTCAAAAACTGATTATTCGGGGATAATCTGCAGCGGGTTGAGCTCCTATAATGTCAAGAATGAGCGTTTACAGAATTATGCCATGATATTATCTTGCTTTTTCATACTCCTAGGGCCATGATATGTTACAAAACCTATTTTCACCTGCAATGTTGTTTTTTTGTCCTGCTCCTTTGTGGAATATCCCATACATGATGCAGCAATACAGTTTATTTCCGAGAAGAGAGTAGCAAGCAGATGTCCCTACAAGTTTTATGGCAAAGGGTGGCAGGGGTGGCGGTAACTTTTCGAAGCACACTTTTCCACCTACCCTGGAGTCTGGTAGATAAGTTTGTTTACATATTTTTTTTTTATGCGCCTCTAAAACATAGAAAAACAAACTCACAAACATGCCAAGTCGTAATCAAAATCGGATAATATCTACATGCCGTTGAGAAAGAGGATGCTGCTAGTAACAAATGTTTAGCTCAATACATCTCAAAAACGGTTATGGTTACAGGAAAAAGTTATGTAATATTTTTTGTTGGAAATTTTGTAAGCTACAAATTCGTCATACATTGTTTTTCTGAAGACGTGACCGTTACTGAGATATTTAGGAAAGGTAACTTTTGGTTACCTTTGACCCCGTATAAAAAGTGACGCAGCACTCGGATCGATGGGAACTTTTGGCATTTTGTTCAACACGCCAATACCAAGGCTCACACCAAAATTCAGCTTTCCCCTAATTTTTCCGCAGTTTCGCCATTTTTGTGTCAGATTTCACTGGGCTACAGTGTACTTACACTACGCTGGTTAGGTTACAAACTGAATTTTTAAGTTTCCATTTGCATACCTATCAAAGTACTTTCACGTTCCACTGTTACTTACAACTGATCCATCCATTCGTGAAACAATATTTTCACTGTCCCAACCCCAATAGCTGCATCATTCCATCACTCTGCACGCCATTTTCATTTCTTCATATCATCCGTGCAAAAGAAAATGACTCCTTCGTCTCATTGTTCGTATAGTCTAAACGATGTGCAATAAAAACCTTTTCGAATGACAAAATAAAAAACGAGACTCCATACAGATCTTCTGACAATACCGAGAACGGCAAGAACAAGAATATGTAGGCCAGTCAGGCAGAACTCGAAACAGACTTAAATTTAAACACATGATAAATAAGTTTGCGTAAATCATACGAACACGAAACGAAATCATATAAACACGCAGATAATACCCGAATGACACTCAGATGATGCTCGGGGCAAATAAAACAGGATAAGACAAATGGATAGAAGGAATGGATATGCCGTTATGAAGGCAAGGGTGGAAGTGATGCGTTGGTGTGGTTTGGGATCATTGAAGTTGAGAAAATAGGGTGCATGTTGCTCGGAATGAAAATGAGAAGTGTTTGCTAAAGTCATTTCACCGAGTCCTGTGAAATAGTCTGCAAAGTGGCTGAGCTTTCGAGGAATACGTTTGACAAAGGAACTTTTCTCAGAGATCACTTGCAAAGCCAGTAGTTTTATGAGATGAATAAAATCTTCAAATAAACCATTTCCCGTATCGCATTAAAATATGCGATTTCGAAAGTACTTTTAACCCGTCCGAAAAACATTTCTCGGCTTAAGGCTGGTACTGAGTTAATCATGAAGCTAAATTTTTACATGTCTCCATTATCTGGTCATTCTTTCGAGCAAAAAGTTTGGCAATGGAGAAACGCAGAGACATTGCTCATTCCTCACGGATAAAATGTCAAGAAGTTCAATTTTCGATCGATTTTCTTATTGGAAAGACATTCGCACTATTCAATTTTCAAATTCAAACACCAAATGTCACTTTTTAGTTCGAAAGAATGAACTGCACAAACTGAATTGGCGTGAAATGATTGGAGACATGTTTCAATGCTATCTATATTTTGAAAGCGAAAGTCACTTGAAAACAACTTTTCATGCTAAAAACTGAGTACAACTCCTGCTTATTTTCGAGCTAAATCTTCGCCGAAACAGATTTCACGTGAAATTTTGTATGAAAATTTCACCTGAAAACGAACACAGTACTATGCTTTATTCGATGAATTTACTTATGAAAACTCAATACTCTGCCCTAACTCCACATTTTGCGCTTTTTTTGATTCACTGACACCGAAATTTGTCAGTACACATAGCACACTTAGTTTCCTCGAGAAAAACTCCAAAAAATAAACATCAGACACCATTTTTTTCGACATAATACAAAGGATCCAGTTACTTTTAGGGATGTGCGAATATAATGTGCCAATAAAATGTTCGGCCATTTTTCACTGCTCGAGTCACCTTGTCGCATGATGTTTCAAGCGTCTTAGAGTCTTTTCATATTTAACCTTCCCTCGAATGCTGAAACTTTCCACTCACTGCGCTGCGACGAGGTGTGTCATGCCCGTCCCCTAGACAATACTGAAACAAACGACTGGTTTAATGTCCTGCCAACAGGTAGAACAAGCACTTTGACATCCATCCGAACACATTAGGTGTCGTCGCTCGAGAAGAAAAATTTCTTGAATGTCTTCAAATGGTCGTCGACAATGCAGGAAAGGATAAAAGCAGAAAGACGAAAAACGCGCCCGATGCCAATGAGTACAGCAGAACGATATCTCGAATTGGTGCGGTGTATGCGGGTAGCACACGCTGGGTCATGAGAAACATCGTCAATATTTGGAGAGAACTTCATTTCGACTCCTTGAACTTGTGACTCTGACGTAAAACGGATATTTAACTTCCTCCCGACTAAGGAGTGTGGTAAGGTATTCTCGAAAGGAAAACCAATTACAGCCCAAGAAAATTTTACATTTCCTTCTGATGTTCTGTGTGCTTCCGTCGTCCTTTCACACCACGGTCGTTTTTTCCCTAACGGGAACGGAGCAGATCCTTTTAACGTGGTGAGAGACTTTTTCAAAAGTTTTCACTCGGTCTTTGTTGCTCCAAATTATTTCGCGGGGGAATGCAAGCTTATTTTCTTCATTGCTATTATGGAAGTAAATATTTTTCTAAACGATATTTTGCAAACTTGACCGCCTCTCGCTCATAATAGGAGCACTAAATTTTCGAAGTAGAAGTAGAAGTGAGTGGTAGCCGGTGCCGGAAATTTTATGATACAGAATGATTTGTTGATCGTAATTTTGATGGACAAATACAGCTAAAGTTTTGAGATGCTTAAGAAACAGCCGTATTTAAGAAGACGACACTTTGGATGTGCAACCTGAAAAAAGTGACTCGCTCAGAAAGAATTTGATATATTTGCTAGATAAATTGTGCTTTTAAACTATTAATTGTAAATACTTTTTATATTGCATAAAATATAAATTGTTCTGTTTTTGACATTTTGATATGCATACTAACATTCAGTTTCTCTTTTTTCGGTTTCAGTCTCTTCTGACGCACGTTTCGCGTCCCACGAAAAATACATTGAATAAACTTGGAATATTTACGGTTTCATCGTTCCATGCATTCATTTGTGCACGGTCTCCGTCATTACTTAATAATTTGCTTGCTGGTCGTGGTGCTACAAAAAGACGGCCACCGCTACTATCGCGATCAAATAGCGGCTCAAGTCGACGTTCCATGCAAGTAAGTGAATCGTATGAAACATTGCAGTAAATGACTTGGCTATTTGAAATTTATTATATTTTATGCTATTTTACTATCAATTTTATATAATAGCTATTTTTGTAATATTTTTTCGACCTATTTGTGCGATTGACATAATATGTCTCAGTTGCAAGTGAGGCCACTACAACATTTATCTTCGTTCATATTTTGACGTGTTTTTGTCTTTCAGACGTTGGCGAGAGATTTAAAAATTATGAAAAACCACTCAGATACGATTTTCATCAGATTTCATACTCACACTTAATCCCAAACTGGTGAAATTACATTTGCCCTACTCTCAGTTAATTAAGAGAGCGTAAAGTGGATTTGAATTTTCTAGTCGGGCTTTGACTTTAACTCTTTACATTTCTTTTTAACTCTCTACATTGGTGATGTATATTAAATATAAAGTAAAGATCGAAACTGGAAAATGTCGGCTATTATCAATCAAAACTGTGCAAAAAACAGCCTCGGCGTATGTGAGAAAAGCATCAAGCCATATGTATCTTGTTTTGAAATATTCATAGCTGAATTAATATGATGGACTTGATTGTTTTATACTATCTAATGTTACATAGGTGTAAAATACCATAAACCGTAACCAAAAACACACGTCAACAATATTGCCCACGTTGGGCGCAAATGTGTTTCACCTTTTTAGCGATAATTAACTATGACAACTTGCAAATTATACGCTCTTTGGAAGTTTTAGCATCTGTAGCATCTTTTAAAAAACAGTACTAACATCAGTCTCCTCTCCAAGGATTTCTAATCTAAATTGTTCAGTATCGAAATGTTGAAAATTCCAAATACATTTCAACTGCTGTGATATTCCGGATTCCCGCAGATGTATTTTTAAACTTTTTAGTCAAGTGGCCAATCATTTCATGCAAACATGCATTCAATATTACTAACATATCTTTAGCTTCATGATGGGGCTTAATTTCATACCAAAAATTAATATTATACGCATGGCTATGTAAATAAATCAATGCTATCGATTCCAAAAAAAAATGCTGCAATATACGGGTGAAATAGAAACAATATAAAACTGTACAAAAATTAAAACTTGGCAATTAAATTGCAAAATTCGTGTAATGTTGATAATAAATTAACTCGGAGCACATACGCGAATATATAATTGTACCTCATTTCAACCGCTCGTTATCGATAATATATAGCGCAAATTGTACAGAAAAGACCAACGAACGATTTACATGTCGTCGGGTACAAATTATTCGATTTCAGGAAGTTGATGGTTTTGCCGGAAGTCCATTAAACTTACCCGCAGCTCAACACAGCAATAACAACATGTTATAAATGCAAGCATGCACGCGCATCGCTGCACTTTTCATATCACTGGTCGTTCATTTTTTTGCTGTATCGGATATGTATGCTACCGAATTGACATCAAATGTTTTTAAAATTAAATTCTGCGTGTAATTTCACCCCGTGGCTGGGTTCGTATTGGGTGGGCATATTAACCAGTTTATGTTGATTTATATGAAAACAGTAATCGCATTTAATATTTAATTTATTTTATGTGATCGATTAGGTAGGGATCAATTATTTATTTCACTATGTTTTGCGTAGCTCAAATATAATCCAAAGAAAAAACATCAAGTTCGATTTTATATCTAAAATAACTACATGAAACTAACCTGAATTCAAAGCAGTTACTTTAAATATTCATCAGCTCATTTATGCAGATTTTGTGAGCTTAAGCTGCACGGCGTTCCATAATAACGTTAACTCTCTTCTCCTGTCTACTCTTGGTCCCATTTTCCAGTTGCGCTAGTCTCTTGCACAATATTGGGCCTTGGAAACGAGTTGGACTGAACCAACCGTTTGTGACTAGAATCAATGAGACAAATTAAACTGCAACAATGTTCCATCCTCTCTCGGAAAGGTGCAAGACTCTAGAGATGAGGCGTATATACTGGAACAGGTATATGGAACAGGTATTTTTTTGGAACAGCCAGTATCCAGTACGAAATTCAAAAATACTAGGTGCAAGTATTTTTGTGAACTATACATGTAATCAAAAATTTACCCAATAAATTTCGTCCATTTGACTCACTTCAATCAAACAGCGACGTAATAGTATCCTAATATTAATATGCACTCGTATTTCATACTTGCAAGTGCTTTCATATTGACGAGTATTTCGTACTTTTAGTTTTTCCGGCGGATTTCATTTTGTCGTAGCTTAGAAAATAGGCCCTCAGATTTTTATGGAAATTTCACCCGAAACAACTCAGAAAGGTCCCCGAATTCATGCTAGACTAAAAAAAAAATTTTGAAAAAAATTGTCGTTTTTGCCCAATTTCCCCTATAAAAAATGTTTTCGCCCTTAAAATATCACTAATATACTCCCCGACCACTTTTAATCATCGAAAGTGTATCGAGTATTTTCGTACTTGCAAGTATTTTATTCAATTATTCAAAAAGTTTTTATGGCAAAAATAGGTGAAATTGGACAAAATCAGCCAATTTTGGGTTAGAGTGGTTTGGGACATAACGGGAATAGGCCTATTGCTGTGATACAAAAATTTCGGTTCTGCAGGGAAGTAAGGGTTTTTTTGGCTAAAGTTCGGCTAAAACTACCTTTACAGCGCTTTCGATGGTTGAAAGTGGTCGGGGAATATAATAGTGATATTTTAAGGGCGAAAAAATTGTTGATAGGGGAAATTGGGCAAAAACGTCCATATTTAAAACAAAAAAAAAATTTGGTCTAGCATGGATTCGGGGACCTTTCTGAGTTGTTTCGGGCGAAATTTCCATACAAATCTGGGAAAAAGCTGCCTAGTTTCGAAGATACGGCAAAATGGACTCAGCTGGGAAACCGTCCGCAAAAACTGAAAGTAACCTTTTTGGTTCGCCCGTTAGCTTCTCCGGCTGTGCTCTGCCCTCCTCGTGACTGCACTCCAACCCTACCAGAGTCGTGACTCATGTCCACCTTTACCGAAGAGGTTGGCTCCCTAGTGGTTGCATGTTTAATAGACGTAACATTTGTTTTTTATAATTTCTTAATAACATTTTCGACAAACTTCATGCTTCAGTGAGGCGAAGTGGAAAACTGACAGTTTTAGATTAGCCAGGAAAAGTTTGGTATCAGAGATCGATCGATGAAAAGTCATATAGATGGCAACAGGATTGGTTGTTCCTATCTTAGTTAATTTTTGTGCATTGGTAATTTGACCGAATACAGGAGGTGCATATTTTAAAATTTATGCATATATTAAAATGAAAATCAAATTAAATTGATTGAATTTGATTGTTTTCCCTTAGATGGCTCCTAGATTGGAGAAAGACTTGCCAAATAAGTGACCGACCATTGAAAGTTACGGGCAAGCTGCACGGACTAATGGCTCGGTTTCCTTTCACGGTCAACTGCACCATCACCATTCTAGCCTAGGAACTTTGTGTCTGGTGGGTGGGAGAGGGCATATCATACCGTTTCATTACATCACTGAAAATCGCATGTACTTTATGTATATATGTACATACTTCAAAAAATACTAGGTAGTATTTTTGCAACAGGTATTTGGAACAGGTATTTTTTTGTACTCGTACTAGGAATACCTAGTATGTGAAAATGCGACTACGACCCAACTCTACAAGACTCGCTGCACCCAAGCTAGGGATTCTCTGCAGCTAGCAGTGTTTGATTTAAAATGAAATCATGTCCACGCGAAATGACTGGCAGTATGCAGGCCAAACATTTAAATTCCAATATGGGAAACACAAAGTGGGTGTCATCGAGGTTTGGACAAGCAAGGTTTGGTTTTGGGCGTGCTGCGGACACTCCGAGGTCGTGGATATGGAATTGACAAAGCTACTTAGTCAAATAAAATGGTATATTGCGGCCAGTGATCAATCGGTTGTGAATCGAACGGGAAGATGAATGGACTTGGTGAGAAATCGATATCAGAGATCACAGATAGGTTTATATATATATATATATATATATATATATATATATATATATATATATATATATATATATATATATATATATATATATTGAAGTTTAATTTTTAGATAATTGCATTGTCAGAGATCACAGATAGGTTTATATATATATATATATATATATATATATATATATATATATATATATATATATATATATATTGAAGTTTAATTTTTAGATAATTGCATTGTTGAATATTACGTAAAGGTTTGCCATCATCAGTATCATTAATTTTTTACCAGATTCACACTAAAACATGTTTATAGCACGGGTACCGGAAAAAGTCTTAATGCAGCTCTTTAGCCGGTCACTCGTCAAACTTTTATTTTTGGCCGCCCATACACCCTAGACAGATATTTGCAATGTTTATTATTTTATACTTTATTATTTTTTCAACGCATACTTCGATTTATTTAAAAAAAAAGAAAACAAGTATTCGGGTTTGTGAAAGTCTTCAAGCACGATACGTAAAATACTTCGAAATTCAAATTGGGACATTAAAAGCTCATTATGTGTAACACTGCAAATATATTTCGCTTACTCCTTCCACCTAGAATCCGGTCGAGTTTGCGAAATGCAATGTGTACCCCATCTGACGTCTTTGTAATGTTTGAGAACGATGTGCTTAAGCGCTGAATAAGCAACAAGGATAAACGTTGTCGTTCTTTGTAATTATGATGTGTAAGGGAATGTAAGCAGAAATATTCTGGAAGAGTAAATATTTGCATAATGTTGTATTTTTTTGCTTTGATGAGATTAAACTTCAAGCCCCGGCTCAACAATCTGAACGACACCCCTCTAACGAGCCTGGTACAGGATATACTGTTATGTTTGCACAGTCTGGACGATTGTATGAATTTCGTAAAAGTTAAACAGATGTTTGCACAGAGTATATTGTAATGATGTTATTGTAAAATGATTTGAAATGATATTAATGCTGAATTTTCTAAACTCGTTCCGAAGAGCGAATTACTTTCTAGCAGAACTTAAATTATTTTTTCTTTTAAGTTTTATGTTTTTCACTTATCATCAAGAACTATTGAGGCTCATAAACTTGGACTATTAATTCCAAAATATAGGGAAATCATTTTAGGAAAAAATGCAAATACAACACAAAAGTCTGAATCTATATATAAAAAGTCTGAACACGAATTTCGATTTGTTTCTTTTCATTGTAAATATTTCCATTTCAAAGGTATTGTTCACTTCGAATGCACAAAACGTTTGTTCGTTTAATAACCGTGTCGTTTGCTTTCAAGACTGACGAGGCCATCCACATCGGGATTTAGTTTCATAAAAACACCTCGCTTCACGATCCTAATTTTATAACTTATCGCAGCATACAGCAAAAAAGCAATGGCTTTTGATGGGGTTCACTGTTCAACACACTCAATAGAAAATCATAAGACTTGCCAAGTCTTCCATTACCTCATACGAAATATCGATCCCAGAATCGATATTTTATGTTTTCCCCTCCATCTTACTGTTCGCGTTCATTATATTTCATAACATTCTGGATCTTGACTTCTGACACAAACCACTCTGCTGGTGGTTTATTGAGTTTGTATCTGATTTCACTGTTAATTCCTCGATTTGATTAAATAATAATTTACAATAAATGCATCTAAAATGTTTATGCTACTGGCAGCGTAATTGAGGTTAGGTAAATGGAATTGTAAACATATTCTGCAATCCTTTTCTCTATACCGTTTTTCATCGCATCTATGGGAATTGGTGACCTTCACTACAGGATTTTTTTATGCTTATTTTTTCCTGGTGCACGATCGTCGCAATAATGCTTGGCAGTGATGCGTTTATCCTCAAGCTAATTTCCAAAAGGCAAGCACGAAGAATGTTAACATTTGGAACCAACTCCTTTGATGCATCAAATACGGTCGGTATGTATAATGATGATCAATCGACCAATCGCTGCAGTATGGTCTGCTAATACTTTGGGTTTCACATATTTTGCTGTATAGATTCTCAATAACTGATTTGTGTATAACAAGGCTTCTATCTAAGGATACCGTGTGAAGAGATTTTCCCAATTAAATAATAGTACGACGTTTGATCCTAAAGTAGTGATAATCGACTATTGCCAGCTCGCAGAAATTAAAAAAAAAAATGTTTACCACTTAATATACCCACTAAGTCAGTATAAAAAAAATATATAAGTAGGCCGTGATTCAAGGGACGTATATTCATTTGAATACGGACCGTCGAAGAAAGAACATCAAAATGGAGAAAAATGAAATTAGAGCTGTCATTAAGTACCTATGTTTGAATAAAATGTCTACCAAAGACATACACAGCGACTTGGTGGAAACATTAAAGGAGTCTGCTCCTCCATATTCCACCGTTGCACGCTGAGCCAAAGAGTTAAATCTGAGAAGAACATTAACTGAAGATGAACACGTTCCTAACTGACGACAACGTAAAAAAAGCCGAAGATGTCGTGTTGGTAGATCGGGTTAGTGATCATCGGGTATATAGCTGATGTCACAGCGATCTCGTATGGCAATTCAAAGTGTCGAATTCGGCAGAGAAAGCTATGCATCAGTTTTTTGGGACGCTATGGAATGTTTGGAAAAGAGAGCCACTATATCAGGCAACATCCACCCTATTCGCCAGATCTAGCACCCAGTGACTTCTACCTCTTTCCTCGGCTCAAGGGACACCTTCGGGACAAGAAATTTGAAGATGATAGCCAAGTGATGGCCGCTCTTGAGGCGTTTTGGGAGAGTAGAGGCAAATCATTTTTTCTAAGGGTATCTTGGGCTTGGAAAAAATATTACCTTTTTAGAAGACTATGTTGAAAAATAAATATTTTTTTAAAGTTTAATTACCTTGGTCTATATTGATTATCATCACTTTTAGATCAACCATCGTATTGGACCGACGAACGCTGACGATTACCACACATTTATAAATTTATCCTTTAAATTCTTTTTTCCGCAAGATTTGGGTCTGTAGCATGTTTTATCAACTGGATTAAGTGCGATAGAAATGAAAGAGGATAAAAAGTAATAAAGTAGTAGAAAAAACCAGAATTGGAATACACCAAGGTTAAGTTATATACAAGTAATGTTTAATTCCACACCTCAAACATAGATGGTCTTCTAAATAATATTTCAATATTTAATGATGAATATAAAATAATGTAATGCAAATAATTCTGAGCCCATACCTTCTCCAAAATTCTATCCGCTACCATCTTTAAAGAGCTGTAGTGCGCTTTGCTTTACTGCAATAAACAAATAAGATCAGAATTCAAATATAATGTTATGGGCAAATATTTTATTTAAAGGTTTCTCATTAACTCCTGATCTGACATTTTTTTTCATTTTTGTGTGAACACTGATTTGAGAACTATTATTACATCATTACTATTACTTCATTCTACAAAATATGAAAAACTTATCTTTTGTCAAAGTATATTAAAATTATTAGTGAAAATGCCCTTTCCATACATCTGCAGTATACTTAGAAAAACACACATCATCAAATAACTCGACAATTTACCAACGGGAAAATAATGCTTCGGCATATATTCGGTAAGTTTTTCGCATAATGCGTGGAACCATTCCCGATTCATAGCCTTTTTATTTATTTTTAACATTGCATGTCCTAGGCTGACAAGGCATAGACAAGGGGAAGTTTGAGCTTTCAGTTTTATAGCTTTATAAATAGAACTTTTTGGAAAGCCCGACATCGTATTCACGCATTTGCTCGCAAGTTCTTTTCCCCTTATTTCTGCGACTGATGTTCATTTTTCATTACTTTTGGAAAACCCCTTGCAAGCAGATTACATTTTCATTACCAAGAATGTTTGCTTCATAAATTCTGTCCGGAATGCATTATAGCGATTCCCGTTGGGTTGTTAGAACGACAATAAAACACAAATAGAGTGTTTACATGACGTAGGGTAGAATAGGTATAGCGCACTTTCCTTTCAAGTTATTACACATCAGAAAAACAAGCTCACGGGATCAAACATCAATACACACTTTAGTGCTGCCACTTTGGATACCTTCGTATCATTTTGGATACAAATCGTATTTGAAAAATCTGGATGATACTATGATACGTTGTCCCCAAAATGGATTCTTTCCTCATTAATTTTAATTTACCTATATGACAACGTGTGTTCATAACAGTCACTTTTTTCCAATTCCCATTACATAATATTTCAAATAGAAAAATTTGATTGTACAATTTTACCATACTGTTATATTTATCCACTTCAAATGGAAGTGGCAGCATTTTCTTTCGAAAAAATTTTGGCGTTCTATTCAAAATGGACATTAGCATGATGTGACTCAAGAAACGGACAAGAAAGCAAATGCAGCTGAAAAAGTAGCTCAGGAACTATAAAAAATGTACAATAATTTATAATATATAATAATTTATAATTTACAATAATTTATATAGAGCTAAGTAAGTGAATTCTTCCAACCCTCAAAATCCATAGGCCGCTGCTGAAAAATATTTTATTCCAATACTGAATGCATTTCCTATCTTACCTAAGAGCTATGCAGCAGCCTTTGAGGAATTTTGAATGATTTCGTTGCAAAATTGCAAAGTCCTTTCCAAAATCTTAAGCAGGACAAAGTTAAGACTTATTGGACGATAGTATTTTGGCTTAACATGAAAACTTTTCCCTGTTTTACGTTGCGGACAAGCGTTATAAATCTCTCTGAGCCATACTATCGATACTTCCATGGTCTGCTGGATATCAGCAGCATAGACGAAAGAACGTTTAGAGTACCTGCGCTGGAACTAGTCTAAATGCCCTCAGAGCTCATGAAGCACCAAATAGCTTTCGGTGTCGTGCTTGAAACCTTACGAAGGTGATTTGCCTCGCTGATACCCTCCGCGTTTTCACAGAAAGATCTCCATGAGGCCCTCTTTGCCTTGCGTACGGCATATTTAAAAGCCCTCAGCTTCGTTTTATACAACGGCCAGTCATTAGAGATTTCGAGCTATTGAAATCCTTCCTACACTCTCTTCGCTAGGTCCTGATCTCCATGATCTGCTCAGCTGAGCTCCGGCCAGCTACGTTGAACGATATGTACCTATTAACGGAGAATGAACACTCTTGTAAAACCGTACAGTCACGGAGAAGATGCGAGTTCCGCCCACTTCCCAAGGTAACGTCAAGAAACTCTTTACGGTTTGAGTAAAAGAAAGTCGGTTCGCTGATAGTATTGGCGATGAAAAGGTGATGGGCAATGATGAAATCAAAAAGTTCCTCACCTCGGCCATTTGAGTTAGAGCTACCCTCTAATTCATTATGAACATTAGAGTCTGCATCCATTGGTACGTAACCCGCAAACCCGTTGTTGGCAACCCATGGTTCTTGGATTAGGATTAGTTCTTCCTCTGTCCTAGACAAGCGGAGAAGCAGGGCAGCTGATGCTGCTTTGGTATGGTGTGGAGATCTGCAGTACCTTCACCATCATTCATTGTTGATAAGGGTTAGGTCGAGGTCCTCCCCCTCGGACATAGAAGCTGCCCAAACCCATTCCTCTGCATCCAGAGTCATGAGATCTAGGCAGCTCCCCAACTCGGAGGTAGTCTCGACGCTGGCCCCATCGGCGTAGAGGATTCTACATCCGATTCTTCCTCAAACGTCGCCCTCAAACAGACGACAGTCCCCTCTTCAAGTAGTTCCCCGACCATTCGAGCCACCTATTTTGAGTCAGGCTTTACATTTATCGGATCTTCTGAAACAGAGCTCTTTGGCCTGTCGCTTTGACAGATCCGTAGAGCCAATTTCTCGACTCCGTATCTGATAACGTCCTTACAGGGCATCTAAAACCGGCAGTGCTTCTTCATTTATAATGAAAAGGGCCTTCCGTCGATTATCTACTATTATTGAAACAAAAATATTTTTAGCTTCCGCCGAGTTCTATGCATTTGATTTGTCAAAAGCTGAATGTAATTTTTGGATTAAGATTTTGATATTTTTTAAAAGTATATGTTCGATTTTACTATATGCTGCTCGAAAATGAAATTTTATATTTCCGACCAAAATGGCTTTACAGAGAGATGCAGAGCTATTATACCAAGGTATCAATTTGATACGCATTGCTAAAATTGTGGATACGATGGATACGTTTTTCTTACTAATTTTGATGAATTAGGATACCATATGAAAGTTCTGAAGCGGCAACACTGACACTTATCAATTAAATCACCTTCTCAATGCAACTTACACCTATTTAAATCGTCTGATCCATCATCTTGCTCGTTTGTACGGATTCCTCTATTCAGATCACCGATTTAATTCCACCCAACGACAAATATTTATGTCAGCAATAAAACACATTCATCGCCATCGCCGTCATCTCCTCCTTTTCTATCGTCCCGCACTAACCACACAGCCACCACCAACATAACCACACATTCTCAGGTGTATGTATTTTCTGCCCACAGGTCTGCGTTGTTTGTTCTTGCATCCTATAATCTGGACAATCCAAGACGAGGACGACGAGAACAATACGAAACCATCGGTAATTGACAAATGAAATTTAAAAATATTCCTGTCGCGTAACCCGGGCCGTTGAGCCACGATATTTTCCCAGCCGCACAGTACACCTTTTGTGGCTGCCGTTATCGGTTCTTGCTTTTAGTGCTTGATCGCAGGGTCCTATTGTTGTCCCTTTACTCCGCGAACACAAACAAAATTTCGAGGCGCAATAGCCCTTGAAAAGGACAAATGTGTCGTCGCCGTTTTGTTGCCGACAAAGAAGATGGCAATCACCCGTGGCTCCAACATTCCACCCAGCCCGGAGCTGCGTATTCTGCCGATCCAGTCGAAGAGATGCGAAGGTTCGTTCACCGCACGTTCGGCCGTAAGCATGAGCAAACGACGTTCTGCTACTTTTACTTTTTATCGTAGTGCAAAGTTTTCTCTCTGGTCCAGACATTTATTCATGTTTCCCCGGGATTTATTTCGTGAAAATGTTGAATACGAAAATCGAGGATTGCGTTCTCCTTCTTTCCCTAAACCCGTCCCAGGCGGCGACCTCAAATACCTACCTGTTTTCAGATGCCTGCAAGGTGGCGGCAACACCTAAGGAGGCAGTGATTGTTATGACTAGCATAAAGTTTGTGAATCTCGGGCTGTACCAAACTTGGAACTTGAAATTCTGCTGGTAGCCTTTTATTTGCCTGTTTGTATCTTGGTGAGTGTTATTTATGTAAATACGACAGGAAAACTGAAGTTCAAAACAGGGCGTAAATGAATTACGATATCAGATTTAGAGAGGTTACGGCAGACTGCCATCCAGCGAAATAGATGAAATATAAAGCAAATTGACTTAAGGCTATTGTGAATTCGTGAAGAACGCATTTAAGGAACACGGAGTGTTCGAGAAAAAGTGCTGCTTTTGGGAAGTCTACTTAACAAATCAAACTGCATCACCCTAAAAACTGCACGGAGATGGTCATACACAACTACACGTTTTACGGTAGTTATTCCAAAGCCGATAAAATATAATTTGGAAGACATTCTCATTATAAAGATTTATCGTAGGAAGAGACCGTAGCCAATAAAAGTATTACAAAATACAAGGGTCAACCATTTTACAGGCCAAATAATATAAGTAAGCGTTTCTCTGCCACGTGGGGCTTCTGTAGACTAGGTCGCCTTTCTATCAGACAAAGCGTATGGACGAGAAACCTTGTATTTATGGTAAGCTAGAAAGCTGTTCATTAAAATGAACGATAATTCGATTTAAATTTTAATGAAAAAAGGTCAAAGAGGACTAGCATATTGGAAAAAAGTTTAGAGACTGGCAGAATGCACAAGCTAGTCAGCTATATTTAAGGCACTATGTTCAGAGGAACTTAACCAGTGAATCTGGTGTTGTAAGCAACACAAATTGAGATGCAATAGTTTGTCATATTGCAAGATATGTATATTCATAGAAGAGATTTGAAATAAATTGCAATTTACTTCCGAACGATTTTCAGGTATCCGCATATTTATGTGGAAATAAAATGAAAATCGGAAATGTTTTTCGTCTGCTAGTGTTGCCAGCAGTGTGCATCTTCATCATTTTTGGTGGACCTGGTGTTTGAGAATTTTCAACAAAGCAGCACATTTTCTGATCCCATTACACAGCAAATACAAATTGCCAAGTAGAAAAATGCTGGGTCGTGGGCAACAAACACAGACATGCTATGTTTGAGCTACCATTATGAAAAAGCCAAGATTACATTACATATTGACGATTACAAACTGCAAAATTTCATCATTAAATATATTCTCACATTCGTATCTATATTCAATTTAAAAAGCATTCAAATGCGATAATGCATTTTTTTCGTCCGATTAATTTCATTTTCATTCATTACCCGTTTGTGAATCTGATTTTTCTACTAAAATGTGTTCGAGTTGCTGTTAGTATAAATGAAAAAAATCTTATGGACCAAGGGTTAAAACCCAAAAGCTATAGTTTGAGATGTTGAACAGATGAACATCGCGCGCGACTTAAAAGTCAATCTAGGGCTCCTCACCGATTATTTGTATTTCTCGCTTATTCGCTGTTACCCTTGAATTTCCCTTAGGCATAGTGAATCTTGCCGATTCTCTTTGTAAATTGCAAGTGCTTTCTGCTTCTTTTTTACTTTGTAGGAGTGATTTCTTTATTTTCTTGTGCTTTGAATTATTTTCTCTGTGAATGCGCGAGTACCGGTTTAACTCCGAAGCCGTTAATTTGGACTGTTTAGAGACGATCCCACAAGAGGGTGCGTCCAAAAATTTCTCGATGAGAGGCACTATAATTTATCGGAGGCAGTTATCAAAACTTATCAATGACACCTATTATATTTTGTCCGAAACTTACGAAATTTTGTTGCCATTTGAGACACATAATTTTTTTGCTTAAGTATTGATTTCTAATTTTAAAAAACTACGTTGCGCTCCATAATGGCTCTTTGTTTAGCTTCTAAATGCTTAGAAAAATCTAATATAACACCCATTGTGGTTTGCTCTGGCTTCTGTGAGCAGGCAGTTCATGCAAAGTGTATTGGAATGCACGTTGAATATTGAATATTGTTCCCAAGTGTGGTCTCCGTGTTTCGTGTACCTGTCTAATGCTGTTGAATCGGTTCAGCGAACGTTTACTGGGTGCCTTTTGTACAAGTTTATCTATCATCCTTATGATGACCGTCTGCTTTTCAAAAATGTCCTTAGTACCGGCAGAGTATTCCTCGATGAATGTTTTCTTTACAAGCTTTATCATGGTTTACTTTCATCCAACATTTGCGCGTCTCATTTCTTATGTGTATCTGATCGCCCGGTTAGAACTCATTCGCTTTTCATGAGTCCTTTTGCGCGTACTCTTGTATATTTTAATTCACCTATGCCTAGAATGCTTAGAGGCCTGTGAGCATCAGTTTGTTTCTTGGTCCATTTCTTTTCAACCTTTCAAAAAAAAACATGTTATTGATTTGTTAACGCAGCTTCTTCGTTGTGATGATTTTCGTATACCATTTCATTTTATAATTGGCTTGTTCTGTTAGATGAGATTTGAATAAATAAATAATAAATGTATATTTTTTGTGATTTTATACTTGGTGTTTGAAGAGCAGAAGATGATTGGCTTCTACGTACGACTGTAGGTTTCCAATTCCCTTTTTTTCTGATGGGCCCTTTTTCATGTTTACCTGAGTAAGGCCCATTAAAATACTTGACTCAGCTATTGCCGCGGCCCGTCTTTCAAAAACTCACAACATCGTTAGCTAGTAGACAGCTCATTTGACGCAAATATTAACGGATCGGGCTGGATTTCATTTTTGGGTGGCGACTGCTCACAGCTAATTGGCAGCAATGTATATGAAAATTGATAGTGAAAAACTGTCCTTGCCAGCACTTATTCCAAAAACAGTGTATCAATCAGAGCAGAAAAAAATAATTTTAAGGAACAAGAAATTCATTTCGCCCCACAGTAACTTTCAGTTAACCACAAAACTAAAATTGCATTCCACCAAAATCTGCAATTAAGTTCGCTTCGTACGGTTGCTCTGAAATTCAAATCAGTACTTGCATTTCATTGCAACATAATTATTTTGCACGCTGACTTCCGTCAAAGCTTTCGGAAATGCGCATTTTAAATTGCATTTGTTTGCATCTCTCCAACAAATTCCTAGCTTCCAGCCCAGCTGTGTAGCCCAAGAGCAAATCGCAGAGTTTTCCGTATTTACAAGCTGCTAAAACCCAACCAAAGCTCCAACCGGTAGATGTACGGAGTGCATTTTTGAATTATGAACTTCGAAAATAATTCACCCAGGCAAAAGTAAAGTAACCATGCAATTCGAAATGTTCACCACAAGTGTCATGGTTAGTGCACGATTACAAGTAATTAACTCCCGGATTGGAAAGTTTCCTTACAAAAATAAGTTTAGTTGCACTCAAGTTGCCAATGTCTACATTTTCCGTGAAAACTGTAGAATTCATAAACATAGAACTAATTGAACCAAATCTAATTCTCGTAGTGATGATTGCATGTTAATTCTGCTTAATCACTCGTTCAAGCACGCTGTGCAAGATTACTCTAGAAACAATCTAGTTGACTCTTATGTCGACATTCCCCCAATTTTCAAACCACTTTGCTTTGCTTCTTTTCAACGTAATCAGATCAAAATGTAGATTAAGGCTTTAAGCACTGCTCTCTCATTTATCCAGCTTTTTTTTGCTACTTTCATTTTTCAAAGAAAATAAAAACCACTGACTTGGTAAACGCAAACCAACAAATATTGTATTTCCGTCCTTTCCATTTGCAGCGCCCTAACCAAATTTCCATTTCCTAACGCAGTCGTCGTTTTCATCGGGTGCTAAATGCGCAATCCTGAAATACTGTAGATCGCTTATTTTGTGGAAATTCAGTCGATTATGTATTAATGGAATTTTTACTGGTTTCGATAATCGCTCAGTATTCATCAACAAATTCGATTCGGATTTTCAGATTTCCCTGTCCGGCTCCCACTTGGTGTATGTTTGGGTGTGAGCAACTGTGTCCTTTTGATGGCATTACGTTCAGTGTTTCAAAATCTTTGAGTAGAACCCAGTTGGTGTGTTAACCGCAGTAGCATTCAAGGATAATCTCAATGGCAGACTAGGAGAGAAAATAGAATATACTTAGAAGTAGCGAATAACATTTTATGTGGCTGGTGGTTTTCCCATCAAAGAAAAATAATAGATGAAAGACTAACAGCCAAAATGGATTTGCTTTTAATGAAGTTCGAACAGTTAGTGGATGATTCTTTTCTGGAGATAGATTAGGTTGGATTTGATTTTCAGATTGATTAAGCAGATGCAAATTGAATTTAAGTTTTAATTTTGTTGTTGTTTTCATCCATTTTATTTCACTACATCATATCAGAACGCAGTTTATTTAGCCGACGTCAATTTACTAACATCGAAACAGCCCTTGGGAACGAAAATGAATCCTAGTTTGCGTCGCTGAGTAACAATATGTTTCTGAATGATATTGTCAGATCTCTGTAAAAAAAAAATACATTCAGAACCTCTTTGAATTTTTAAGTTGGCCCCTGTTTAAGGCCCCAGAAACTAGGTTTTAGGATCGAAAAGCTTTGTTGGAATTGGAAATTGTCGATACTTTGATGTCAACACTCTTTCTCGCTTTTCTTTGTATTTCGCGTATAAAACAATACTTTTTACATTCAACAAACTAAAAAAATAGTTGTAAAAAATTTTGGTTTGAATTTAACCACTTTCATTTCACTTCACTTCGTCTCTTTATCATTTATTTAAAATTTTAAGACTTGCTTACGCCTTTCCTCATGTTCTCTTCGCCTATCATACATCGTAAAACCTTCTTCGTGAAACGCTCGATTTGCTGTCTATAGCCAAATGATCAAACTCAATTTCTGGATGATTCGAAAATCCAATATCCAAACATTGAAAAGTAAATATTCAACTAGATTAAAAGACTGAATTTACAATTATAAATATCCAATTTTTCTCTCTTCCTGTCTTATTATAACCAGTTTTATGTCCCATTTTCGCCTTATTCTTTCGCTAGTTCATTCGTTATGCATCACGAAATTACTGTCACACCCAACAATTATCGGCCACGAGGACATTTATTGCGCCACCAAAACGACATCGCCCCATGCAACTCAATTTTTTTCGTCCTCGTACTCTTTAATCAAATAATCAAATCAACGGAATCTACCAAGCATTTAAAACACACCAACTGTTCAACTCTTTCTCTTTGGGGCCACCGATATGCAGCTTTCGTGGCTTTTTTTCCTGACGACAAGCTGATTAATTAATGCCAGAAGCAATTTTATTTTCATTTTACTGTCAGATGCATATTTTCGCAATTGCATTCGTTGAGGTAGGTAAGTGCAAGTACGTACTCGAAATATGTAGAACGAGTTGTTACTGTTGCAATTGTGAAATTGAAATGTTTCGAATGTTCTCGACGCGGAAAAACAGGATTTGTTATGATTATCTCTACGGAATGTGTAAAAGAGTCGAGAAAAAGTTGCGGATGGAAATGGCCTTTATTTGATTTTACATGACTTTTCGCTGTAAAAAAAAAAAGTACCAAGGTCAACTGATACAGTGGCTCACAGCTTATTTGATACAGTACTTCTTTAAAAAATTAAGTTGCAATAACTCAAAACATAATAACTTTATCAAAAAAATTTGAACACCATTTTGAAGGCAATTGTTTGTTGTTTATTAAACAAGTTTATATTTGTTACAAAGTTGCTGTTTTACATCTTAAAAAACAAAAAAACTAAAAGTAATAACAAATTTCATGTCACAGCTTATTTGATACAGTTTGATTAAACATTAAAATTGTTGTGAATTATGAGGTTTCCAGTTGATTTCAATACTTTGTATGATAGCCCTTAGACTTAAGCAGAGCCTGGAGCCTAATCGGCATTGAATCAACGAGTTTTTTTGTGATGTCAGGAGTAATTTTTTGCCATACCTCTAGCAGTGCTTTCATCAGGTCTTGTTTATTAGAAATCTTGTGTTTTCTAATGTTGTTATACAACAAAGTCCACAGATTCTCAATGACGTTCATATTTGGTGACTGTGCCGGCGGAGACATCAAATGAGGGCAATTCCAAATCGGCCAGGACTGCACAATTCCCGACTTGTGGTTTGGATCGTTGTCTTGGTACAACCGAAATTGGTCGCTAACACCCAGTTTTTTAGCACTTTGCAGCAAATTGTTTTTGGGTACATCAAGGTACTTTGTTTGGTTCATTGTTTCCTCAATAAACTTTAAATTTCTGACTCCGTCACAGTAGCTTTGAGGTTCTCCTTGTTTAGCTCAATGTTTGCCTTGCGCCAGACATATAACATTCCGTTTTAGCCAAAAATATTAAACTTGGACTCGTCCGCAAAAATAACCGTATTCCAGAACGCGGATGGCTTTCCCACATGCTCTTTGGCAAGGCAAATCGGCTTAATGTATTTTTTTGGAAATGAAATGCTTCCTACGAGCTACTCGGACCCTGAAATCATGGTCGCGAAGCACTCGTCGGACGGATTCAGCACTACATGACTTCCTTAATTCACGATGAACCTCAGTAAACAATTTTGGAGCGGAAATTTTTGTGTTTGCTTTCACTTTCCTTACAATGTATCGTTCGTCGGATACGGTGAAAATATTGTTTGGCGCATTTCTCCCCTTATTTTTTACCCGATTTTCGTGTAGGAAGCGCTCAATTATGTGCTGCACTGTAGAAACACTCAAACTCACACTTTCAGCAATTTTTCGAACACTTTGTCCTTTTTTAAAGTGGTTTAATACCAACTCGCGCTGTTCAATTGTGGTGCCCTGACCCATTTTACAATTTTGGCTCATTTTGGCACTTCAGCTTGCAAGATCTTGCTAAAAATTACCTAAGCCAATGTCTAACACAATCAAAAACTAAAGAAACAAAAACAAGACAGATTAACGGTGCGACAAATAGAAGTTTATTCGCATTGAAGTGTCTGTATCAAATAAGCTGTGAGCTGCAATTTTTCTGTGGTATTTCCAGTGGTATTTCTCTTTTACCGGACGCCGAAGACTATTGCTAGAACCTTTTTTGTTTGCATTGTATTTGCTGAACATGCATCTAGTCAAATACGTTTAAATTTTTTGGATAGGGTTCTTAATTTCAAAGTTACAGTGATTTGCATTTTTAAATAGTCACTGTATCAAATAAGCTGTGAGCCACTGTAGCTACACTGCTTGTTAGTCATGTACTGCAGAAAAAAATTATTTAGTTTTTGGGAAAACTTTAAAGTTACGAAATTTTCAATCAAGTATATTTAAATTATTACCGATAAAAAGCTAGTTTTCGCAGTCATTTAATATGCAACTGTGACTTTTTTAACGAATTGCGAAATTTGATTGGTCGAAATTGACGCACATTGGTCTTTTTTGAATGCTCTAAAAAAACTTTCTTTGGCACCACAACGTAGTTACGTTTAACGTTTCTATCTAACATTAAGCTGTGTCACTGGAAAGAATTTAGCAGAAAAATTTGAATGTACAGCAGAAAATTAAAAAATATTTCAAGATATATATGTATGTACATTGAAATTGTAAATTCTTTTTTGTAGACCAGCACAACTCTTATCGAATCTGCGGATTGAAGTTCGTAGAGACTTCATTCAAAGTCCTAACAAAACTAACATCCAATAAGCAATAAAACCCGAGCTGGTAATTGTTGAATTTAAAGACGCACCTTTTGCCCAGATACTGAGAAATTCGATCAAGTTAAAAATAAACATCCTGCCCTTTGCTAACCGACCGAAATCTGATAAGGTCACAACCAATGCAATCGTGGAAATAAAGGCATAGACAAACAACGTATAAATGATTGGCATAGCCAAGTTACAGTTCAATTCTGATTCAGTCTTGTAGTTAAGTACAGTAGACATGGGTAACGCAGCGCTACGCCGCGCAATTGCGTTGAAGCACTAGCCATGATACCACTGCGCTGATACCGATTGTCGGTATCAGTAGCGCAGTAACGCACTTCAGTATTAGTAGCTCAGAAACGCACTTCGGTATCAATGGTGTTGGCGCTGCCGCTTTGCAATGCTAACACCATTTGGCTTGGCGCTATGCTACGGCGCGGTGCAAAGATATGAGTTGAGAATACTTACCTCAAGTCTGTTTGAGCAATAGAGTTTCATTATGCTTCAATACTACAACTAAATAATACATTTATGGTATATAATATAAATATAATACTTGTCTAATTTACACTTATCAAAAAGTCAGGCGTACGCACGTTTGGAAAGATACCTGAATGGGTACATACTATAGCCTGGATATTTTAGGGTATTTTATATCGGAAGTTATAAGTTCAAATGTGGGCTGCTCTCGTTCCATACAAGCTTTTTCAATCATGTTTTTTGAGGGAATCATAGCGTCATGGTATCAGCGCAATGCTACCAGCGCCGTATGTGAGTCCGAGAAACGCAGTGAGTATCACACATAGGCGAATGAGATCATGATATCATAGCGCAATGGTATCAGCGCAGTGCGCTGATACCACTGCTGGCGCCGGTATCAGTGTATCAGCGCTTCAAAATTTGCTGCGTTACCCATGTCTGAAGTACAGTACTGCCGTGCTTCGCATAATCATTCTATCTGTAATACACTTTAGAAGCTTTCAAGTGATTTGTGTTTTTCTGGAAAGGGCATTTTACATGATTGATTTTAACATACTTGCACAAAAGATAAGTTTTTCACATTTTGTAGAATTATGTAATAGTAACCCGGTGTTAAGTCAAAAATAAAAAATATGTCAGGTAGAAGGTTTATGCTAAGAACGGCAGAGTACTTCTTCTAAGATAAATTAGAAGATCATTAAAAAGAAGTTAAGTTTATCTTGCTAAAAAATAAAAAGTTGAAAAACGATAAAACGGAATTTTAATTAAATTAAGTTCCGACAAAGAAACATATTTTTTTTTGATCAGCCAAGTTTTGCCAACTAAAACTCGTCCTCATATATGACTCTGTATTCTATACTGCTGGCTGAGGGAACTTGTTCATCATATTCAAGAATATCATATTGCTTAAGATAACCCTATGTTATAGGGCCAAATAATCCAAACTACTAACTGTACCTCGACGATTTGTTTATGTCAATTCTTCTCAGAGTTTTGAAAAGAATGGGAATTATATTTTCAGACACTGTAAGAAAGAACAGACTGGGATCTTAAAGAATGTTTTCAGATTATAAACTAGAAACACGGACAAGCTCTTATGATCTTAAAGTTTAAGAGAACAATTTGGTTAGCTTTATGCTAACAGGTTCGTGTTTTGCATCTCGATCAAGAGCTGGTTTAGGTAGGTAGCATTGAAAACAAAAAAAAGGTTTGCTGTTGGTTTTAATGCTACCTACCCTAACCAGCTCTTGATCGAGACGCAAAAAAAACGAACCTAACATGTGAAAGCGGTCAACCAAATGAGTCCTTTAATTGTTAGAGTTCACAAGAGAAGAAGTTTTTTAACATTTCTAGACCCACTCTTGCTTCCATAGCAAAAGCAAGTTAAATAATAGATAATTCTGGGGTACTAACAGAGCTTTTGTTTTATTATTATTAGGTGCGTTTTTTGCACTCTTGGGCAGGGTAAGTTAAGGCAAATTGTGCTCTTTATGACAGAGCTTTAGGTAAGTACATTGAATACAACAACAATCGCTGCAGCTGTAACTTCATTGCGGCAGCGATTGTTCTTGTATTCAATGTACCTACCTAAAGCTCTGTCATCAAGAGCTTAACTTTCCTTAACTTACCCTCCCCAAGAGTGCAAAAAAATGAACCTATTATTAGTCATAAAGTGGTAGCACAGGCTAATGATTCAAGGTTTATCTAAACGATTCTGACTTTCTTTTCCTCATTTCTTATTTCTATTTAAAAGCAGACCTTTTAAGTCTTAGCAATTATTTCGAACTTACTTTTTACCTTCCGCTCGAGAAACGAAAGCTTAAAAAAGTAAATGGTTGAATGGCGCTGGAATAACTGATCAAAAAACGATATTAACCGCAGTATTGGTTAATAAATTAGAAATTATGAATAAATCAATGGACAAAATAAACTATACATAAACTATAAATTGATTGATAAATATGGGCAATTTTCCTGGAACAAATGATCAATGATTTTCGCACAATTCGCAATATTTTTCTGCAAATTTGGGTGTAGAATAAAATTCTTCTAAACTACATATGTATGTATGTAATTTCTTCTTCCTCAGAAGAAACTTCCACACTTCGTAATCTAGTACAGTTACCATTGATCCACTGTTTAAAAAAAACTACTTTTATACACTTACTCCATCACATTTAAGAATTTTTCTTTTCTTTTCAGATGAACTCACGAGACGATCCCGAGAAAACGTTCAAAGTCGCAATGCCAGATAACAGCTATGCGACAGTGTATTTACGTGATGCGATGTCCGTTGAAGAGTTCTTGGCTAGTGCCTGTGCCCGTAAAAACTTGAACCCGATGGAACATTTCGTACGAGTTAAGAAACGACGTGACATGGAAGACCATAACTATTTTGTGCCACATCGAAATGATTTGATTGAAACCTACGTGAGTAGAAACTTGAAGAAAATAATTTCAAATGTTTAGTTACAGAGAGAGAAATTTTTCCTGATCGTTTTTATGCAACTAGATGCGATTGAAACCGATTGGAATATGTGTGTGTTTTAAGTGGTGCTGATAGTACTGATACTGAAAGTTTTTCTTCACAAAATCATGTAAAAGGGTTTGAACGGAAATAATATTTGTTGCATACACGTTCATCATATTCTTTGCACTATAATCAATTACAGTCTATCTATTTTCATACTTAAATATACAGTTTGAAAAATTCCTAGATATTTTTCTTAGTACAAATCGTTTCATGGCTATTTAAAACATCAATTGGTCATCAATTCATGCTTTGCTACCACTCTTATTCATGTCATCTCGGTTGGATCTTGTTTCATATTTATTCCTTGATTAATTGCATGGGGCTCGTTTCGAAAGTGGTTGTCTTCTAATTTTCCGTTTTCAATTAATATAGGAAATTTAGTCATTGCTTTCACGCTGTTTTTCATGAGGACCGCTGAAGCGAAGTTGTCTATCAAGACTAAAAACACTTTACACAAAATAGATATCATTTCAAATTTTGAATTCAACTTTAATAAAATAGAGTCTTGCCGATTCAGGGGACAAAAGCATGCTGTATTTTTCATGAATGTTGTTTGCATAGCTGAACACAAGCGTTTTATATACCAGTCAGTTCGAACATTATATCTTGCACCGTTCACCTTTAGTAAGAAACTCATCCAATTGACATATGTATATTGAATGGCATAAGAGACTCATCTTTTCGTCTATATAGTGACATCCTACCAAATATGGGCATCGCATCTGAAGAATAATGCACAAGGGCGATAGATTGCATACCAAAATAACGCCTTAAACCTTAGCTTACGCAAGAGACTCATGAAGATTTGTTAACTTTTTTGAGGAAAAGCGAAATCGTGTTGAACGAGAAAATACACAAATAAAGATAATTTTAAGTATCGGATATTTCATGAATCTCTAGCACTCGCATAAATAACGATAAAAAGCTATGAAATATCCTGCGATAATTTTTGATATAATTAGGTATCATCAACTATGTATCACCAAAAATCTGGTGATGTCAACAGAGTGACAATCGATAAAAAGTGGAATAAAGTAAAACATTTGGTCCTAATGTGAAACACATATGAACATTAGCTGAACATTATCACCAAGCAAATCAATGCTTGATTCCAAGAATAGAAAGTCGCTTCTACAACTGGTTATAGCACATTTGCAATTCGGTTAAAAGTTTAGATAAGCAAGTCTGCCAAATAGCCTGTTGTTGCCAGTGTTTTCGCCATTACTGTGAATGTTGTGTTTTCACAAACTTTAAATGCACAATTTGCACGAAAACTACCCCTGTGGACAATTGAATCGATTTAGACTTGATGCTATCCTCGTCGTAGCGTGACAAAAGCACTACAATGATCTTCACATCTACTTCTATTATCTACTAGAAGTATCTTAACATGCCGTGCAAAGTGCATATTTGTGTCAGGTTGAATAGAAAGCAAATACTTTCTGTTATTCTGTTCGCAGGAGTTGTTGCCGCCATCGACAGATTTGCACAATTTGTTTGTTATGTTGCAGTTGCGAGACCAAAGCTAAGGTTCTACGAGTATTCTATCAAATAAAGATTTTTTACTGAAACCGATATTTTGTAGCTGTTTTTTTTTTAGTAGTATTCTGCCCGGTTATAGCTAGATAAACTGCTTATCGTTTTGCTCAAATCGCTAAACGATGTCGATTGATTCAAACAAATAAGCCGAGCTTTCTTGAGGGCCAAATAATAACTCTAACACTTATTCAGCTCTCACCGACAAACAAGTACCTAACCATTTCTGCTTTTAAGCAGGAAGCCTTTTCAGAGCAGCTGAAATCCTTTACCTTCTCAAATTTCAAGCTCTTACTTCAGAAAAGTTCAAATGAAAAGTTCAAAGTTTTCTGAAGTTTCTCCTGCGGTTGCTTCCCATCTTCTTCCAAACGTTACTTAAAAGACTTCTAGTTAGTTTGGAGAAAAACTACCGTTTAAGCTTGCGTCATTTCAGTGGAGTTTTCGAACTGTGATAACATCTATGTATATCCACCCACGTTCTCATATCCAGGAACTGTGCTAAAAGTCCTTTCAACACACTGGTTAGCATAAATACCTAGATCTCAAGTAATTATTTAATACAATTTAATCATCAAAAACAAGGAAACGGAACAAACTGAGAGCTACTCGAGCATTTCCTCGAAGCGAACTGCGAGAATACTCAGCTGCTGAGAGGTTTAAAGATTTCTTCAGGTCCAAGTATTGTAAAATGGTTAAGCACTTAGACAAATCACTATGCGCAATAATGGAGGGGCTCACGAGCGACATTAATGCAATTTTGATGCCAACGGCAAGCGTTAGTTGAAATTTTGTATACTCGGCATCATATTCAAGGGAGTGATGGAGCTGCTTGTGTGCGTCATATAGTCGCTCGGACACTTGACTCTGAGAGAGTATTTCAACCAGATCCTTTGGTCGTAAAAACTTTAATTCAATTCGATATTTATTATGCAGTGCTCTATTAGCCATGAATATGTATGTTACGTTTGATTAGTGATGTTGGAGAAACATTCATTGGACAAGGAATCGATACCGTAGATATCCGAAAAAGGGAGACCAAAGTTGACTATAATCCAATCGCCACCAAAGTTGAAGTAAGCACGTCTATAGCATCGTAACTCAATGGCGTGAAATCGAACATGAGTTCTAGATATGCTTAAAGAATTTTTCTTTTGGACAAATACCTACTCGATGCCATCTACGAAAAATACACATTCGTAACTACGAAATGACTTTGAATATTGAAAGACAATTTCTTCTACGTATCCTTTGCGTATCATCGAATAAATTACTTAACAATTTTTTTCACACCACGTCCGGCCTAACAACATTTTTTGTTAATTTTTTGATTTTTTGCCGAAATCGCCACTAGATTCGTGGTCTGTTTGAGTCAAGAAAAGTTTTTCCACTAAAACACCTGATTTATCTGAGGGGCTATCATTCAAAAACAATGCATACGAGTGTATGGATGTATATGAGTTTGGAGTAATAAGTTTCACAACTGACTTCACACAGGACTTGACAGAGGTACCTACTTAGAACAAGTGAACTTAAAGTCCGGTGTGTGATCATAGCTGTATTGGCACCATTTATAGGTAGAGATCGTTAAATTCGAAGTGGTAAGCATTTTAGTACTGTAAATAAGCAAAAAGACATGATAATATATTCACTGATACTTTCTCATTTGTCAAGTCTTTTTGCGCCCAGTGTGGACTACGTAGCTAATCGGTTTTGAAATTCAATCTCAAGTATAATTTTAGAGAGTGTTTTTTGTTACATTTAACCGATAGATAATTAGCTTGAATGTTTGAAAAATAATCAATATAGTCAAAGTGTACTCTTAGCTCTAACTAAAAACATTTTACGAATTAATTTTCTTCCAAATTATTTGAAAATGTTTTTCTGTTTCACATCCACGTCGTAAAATTGAAACACCTCTTTAACGAATTCCATCTTCAATATGCCTGAAACACGCCTCATTAAATTTGCTGGCGAAATTCTCATTGGTTTCAGAAAAGTCAATTTCTGATTTTTTCTTTTGTTCTGGGCTCAAACTTAAAACCTGTTGACTGCTTCAAATCTAAAGATGAAAAATCCAGATATCTAGACTGGATTATGATCTATGCCCTACAAAAAAAAAACTCCCTTATTATACTTCAAAACATCATACAGGTGTATTACAAAATATGTGTATTACGAAATTTTGGGGATCTTATTCCTCGCATAGATTAGCAAATATCAAGTGAAATGCTTTCGACCACAGAACCTTCCTCTCCGAAAAGTATAATTACCTTTGAATTTCAATTTAATCTTCTACGACAATATTGCCACACATAACAATTATAACAGTTCCTGCAATTTAAATCATTTTGTGACTGAAAATGGGCATAAAATAATATGTAACTTACTCTTTTTCAAATAAAGGTATCCCACTTAATTAATTAGATAGAGACCCTAGAAAACAATTCTTCTTCTAACTTCAACCACCTCTGTCAGCGAACATATTAATTCATCAAACATCGTTGGAAATTCAATATATACGTATGTACGCAGTCATTCAACACATTGTCAAAAACATCATTGCTTATATTTATACTTTTAGAGGCTCGAATGCACATCTGCTCATCATCAGATATTCCGAAAATATCCTGCACTTACTTCGAAAAACGATTTGCACGGACAAAACTTTTTCCAATTTTTTTCACAACAATGTATTTACAAAATATTTTTTAATGTCCTCCAAACATGCAAATTATGCAAAAACGACTCCTATACTGGAAATATTTGCATCGTACGGTTAAAAAAATAGTAATGTAAGAAAAAAAACATTAACACATTGTCTTTGGCTTGTCCACGACCTGAAATTGAATTTTCATAGAAATAACTCGTACATTTAAAGGTGAGCTAATACAATTTAATCCTATTTAAAATTGAATAAGTTGATCACCTTTAAGTCTTTTCCTCACGAACACCAAACAATCCAAACCTCTGGAAATATTCAATCCTTATTTTACTCAAGCTTCTCGATTCCACCACTCCCATCGGTCCAGTCGCACGAACAATGAATGCTAGTGAAAGCAAAAGTGTGGCGCAGGTGAAACGTCAAAAGATATTTTTCATGATAATTGACACCTGCATTTACCTTAAACTGAAATGAATTCTCATTACTCGACTGTTCGTCGTCTTCTATTATTCTTCGATTTTACAACACTCTCTCGAACAAGTCTCAGCAGTTTAAATTGAATCTGAAAATGCTGGCGCTTTCATTTAGTCATTATTTTGACGATATTCTGTGCTCCTTGAAAACTTTCAGTCTGTCGCAATCCAAATCCTTCCGCTGGCGAATATCGAGTTGCTGGCTGGCAGTTAGATTGGGTGGGTGGTCTGGCACGTCGGAAGACTTTGTGGTATCAGGTGTTTCTTGCCGGACTGAGAGCATCCGAGAAAATATATCAGGAAATAGTTCTAACAAATTCTGGAAGTCTCATTAAAACTTTCCGCAATTCCCATAGCTAAACTGTACCAGTCGGGCTGGCATAATCACTTGTCAAATTAGTCGAGTACATTTCGGCTTATATTCATCAATGTTGCATGGCAGCGACACTTCAGGGATTAGATGTATGGACGTGAAAGCTTTTCAGGGTGTATTTGAGAAGATGTATGGCGAAAGTAATCCGCACCCTGAAAAGGCTGAAACTGGGCTTATAAAAATAACTGACATATACTGCATCTATTCGCAGTTCATATTTTCGTTTTATAAAACCTCTTGAAAACCATAAAACAATGTAGCTCTACTATCAACCGACAAATAGTACTATCCTCTTTTGAAAAGATACTTTCCTAGCTTTTATAGCAGATTCAAGCAAATTTGAGTAATTTTTCATAAAATGCATCTGGTCTCAGTTATTCCCTCATTTTCTTATTTATTATCGTGGTCCACAATTCGCCACTGAACTTCAATATCGCCAAAAAAAAAAACTGGCATTTTAAAACTTTTGAAATTGTTGAAAATTGCTATTTGTAGCACCGTGAAAAATAAAGTCGTACACGATTGCCACGTCAACGCACACACAAATAGCGAGTAGTGCCGATGCAACGTTAACCGTAGATGGAAACTGCTCTGAGTTTTAAAGGTGGCTTTGTTCTATGCTTTCACAGATATTACGTTACTCTACTCGCATAGATGTGAGCAGCATGACGACAGCAATATTGACATACGTTTAACTCGCATCTGGGTCAGCTATGCAATAATGGAGCATGCCCTGCTTGCATTGTGAACGAAATAGAAGTGCAAATTAAGCCAAATCCACCCGCGTAAGAGCAATTCCAACAGGAGCAAAATGTGTCTTCGACGAACTCATGCGTGACATATTTGCCCCTACCACGCCACCACCTGCAAATAATAGCACACTTTCAAAATTGAACTTGTTTTGTTATTTTTTTAGCCGCTAGTTTTCGATTCTTGGAACGAGTCAGCATATGCGACAGGCGAAAAAAGCACTTCACATTCAATTTAGACGACATACTTATTTTCATTACTTGCACCCTCGATGCACATATACGAAGCGAAGAGAAAGTCTTCGCGTTTCGCCACTGCTAGCGGCAATGCAATTCATCATGCCCCGGAAACTTTTCCATTGGCTTGCACAAAACTATTTCCCGAACGCGCACGGAACATGCAGTAGAAAGTTACGAAAGTACGAGTATTGTCAATATTTCAGCGATCCTCATCAAGATGCGGAATTCCGATGTGACGAAAGTAATGACAGCAAAATTGCTACCATTCGACAATTTCGTTGCAATATTGCAGTGGCTTGCGGAATGTCTTGAATATTTTCGGTACACGTCTTGCTGCTGCTATGGTTTGGCTCGGAGCATTCTAGTCGTCGTCTTTAAGGTTTGCTGACTCGAAGAAGAATTCGTTGCATGTCTTTATCTTGAATGTACATTTCATTTTATAAAACGAACTGAGGAACGTTTTGAGGTTAATGTTTAAAAATTCAACAAGACATTTCTTCTTCACTCATGATTATTTCATGAATCTAAGACGAATTGAAATTGAATTCAGTTTGATGCTGAGTGGATTTGGGTTTGTGATGAGAAGTTGGTTTTAATCAAAACCTGTGACGGAAAGATGTGTATTTTAAAATTTAGAAGCACTGGACAAGTCTCGCCTTAAGACAAAAACGCCAAAAGTGGCAAAAAAGCATTGAATTAGGTGTTGAAAGCATAGATGTTGAAAGCCTTAAGCTTGTGACTGTTGGAAACAAGAATTAAATTATCGACGTGCTACGAATTTTTCATGTTCATGAACAGTTAAATTAGCTAAAACGAGTTCGTGAAAGCTATTTTACCGTGTCTTCAAAGAAAGTGTTCGGGGTATATAGTTTCTTCGGAATCTATCATATGTTAACTTCGGTGATAATGCTATAACTCAAGACAAATTAAGTCAAATTCAAGTCTGGCCGAGAGTCGTTTTTGCCAATTTAAATATCTGAAATCTCCGTTTGAGTACAAAATCACAACGGCACATTCAAGCAAACCGTACAGCAAGTAATTAAGGACCACTTACGCGATATCAGATGTGTCACTTGAGCCATGAGAAAACGTCCTCAATGCCCCACGCACACACGCCGACTTTCCGTGCGGATACAAAGATGATTATAGCCCCAAGCTAGAAGCATTTATTTTGTTTGCTTTATTTCTTAGGAATATTTACATTACTAATTGGCAATGTGAAAGAGACGATGAAATTAATTTCTAAATGAATCTGACAGCGACGATGGATGCGTATTTCATTAAGTCGTTGTAGACTAGCTATGATTCTTGCGAAAAGCGAACACGAGTTTGGCAATCAATCGAGTCCTAAGCTGCCGCCGATCGATACTGCTAATTAAGTCGTCGAAAGTATCGGATCACTGGAATTCAGTTCGACTTGATTCAATGCTGTGTTGGAGTTTGCTTTTTAATATAAAATCGCATAATTGCTAGACTAAATTTCCAATAAATTTCATATAAAATATTTAAAGCTGATTCTCATTAAATGAAACGAACACTTATTTTCATACGAATATATCGTTTTTTGAATAATAATGGAAAAGCTCTCACACCCATTGCAAGCATCTTTTATTTGGAGGCATCAAATAAATCATTGCCAACATTTAATGGTTCAGTTTCAGTTCGACTTGTCGAGCTTATCGAGCACTTTGCAATAGCTTTGACAAATAATGTGAATATTTCAAACCGCTCTTTTATCGTGTTTTTGTTAAATTTCAAGGTTTTTCACTGAATAACAACAAACAACGAGGTAAATTACCGCATACAGTGAAACGAATAGCTACAAGCAGCGGCTTGTAGTGAGTTGGAATTATTTTATTTCAAATTTGATCAAAAGTACATATGTACATATATAAATATATAAATAATTAATATATGTATATACATACATATATAAAGTATGAACGGTTAGCCTGCAAATACAAATAAAGAAAATTTGGAAACACAAATAACACGGGTTGCTCCATAGTTTCATTTTTTGGATTTGAAAACAATTGAAAATGTAGTGGAAATGTTTTTTCACCGTCACAAGAAACTAGAAGCTTCATGATCTACGTATTAGTGCGATGGTTAGTGCATTATTACAGCCAGATTTTTTTAAAAACTTTACATTAATTTTATCTTCAAAATAATGCATCAATTCCCTCAACAAACATGCATGCAACATGCATTCATTCCCTCAACATTCCCTCTTTAATTCCCTCAGCAAACTCATTTTACACATATGTTCCTGTTCTTACCGACTCGGCCACAATATGGCAAGGCAAGCAAATTTTTATCCTTTTCCAATCGAAAAAAAATCCCACGCATCCTAAACCACGAACTTCCACCACTGGCAAATTTAATTCAGGGCCGTGGCCACGTCTAAAAGTGGTTTTGATATTTCTCCCGTAACGAAGTTCCAAAGCATTCCACCTCCAAGCCAAGTATCTCAACTATGACGAAACTGGGTGGGCACATTCTAGTGGCCTCTTCCATTTATGAATCAGTCATTCGCCGACGATAATTTTTTTTGCTGGGAATCCTGTATTTGTTTTATCTGCGGTATCTTGCTCTGCACGAAATGATAGAATCGCTTGCAAATACTCCAGTGAATTTTCCATGATTTTCGCAAACAAAGTGAAACGGTTTGTGACGAGACCAGTCTGTGTGGCACAAGTGTCGCTTTGTCCAGGTTTCTTTCATCTAAGGGTATTAGTTCTTCAGTGATGCTAATTATTCGAGGAAACTTGAGACATTTAGTTTAGCTTCGCTTGCTTCTCGATTGTTGGATAAACAGACAAAGCAAATAAATCAAACTACGAAAGACAGGTTTTCGCTAGTAACTTTTTCCCACAAAAATCAACCGAAAATACTAAGCTAGTGCTCTGTTCTCCTCAACGTAACATCCATTTTGCGAAATGAATATTGCCGCCTGCTTCCTTTCTAGTCCTAACTAGTGCACGTCTTTCATACTGTTTGTTATATTTTTCTTTCGAAAAGGAAGGGGTAATTGGAGCATGAATTTCTCGAATTGTTATTTACAAACATATGCACTCATGCAGAAACGTCGCTGATAGACAGAATGCATTGTTGACTTAGAGCAAAGATGAATGTGAAACTGAGCTATCTCCAAGCAGATTCTGTTGGTTGCTCAATGCCATTCAAGTCAGGGTCGAAATTGTAAGACCTGTGTGATGGAAGGGCCTGTTTAATGACATTCAAGCTTGCATTTGAGAGCTTCAATCAGCATTAGCCTACTTTCAACAAGTATGTATGTATGTTGGTAGCAAATGACATAGGCTCGTAATAATTGATAGAGGTTTGGCGGATGTCGAATGAGAGATTATTGCAGAAAGTGTTTGTCTGCTTTTCGAAGACAATTTTTGTATTAGAATCTACTACTACCAATTTTTTGTCATTCGAGCTAAAGTCCGTAAAAAGTCCGTGTTTGTGCCTGCGCTCTGCGCTTGAGTAGAAAAGATAACACCCTGGCCAATAAATTCTTCGATTCCTGGACAATTTTAACATAAAATTTTTGGTATGCCAAATACGAACCATTTATCATTACTCTTGATTGAATGTGTTTTTCGAAATTCAGTCCTGCTGATACAATACCTGTTGTACAGCTTTGCACCACGATTTCATCTTTTCACCACGATTTTTTCTAATGTAAAAGCACTCACATATTTTGAGTTCAAAAATCAGTATACATATACCTAAATTTTCGCACACATACAGTGTCAATCATAAGTATTCGCTGAACACAGAAATATTTAACTTAAAAAATTAACTTTAGAAATCGAATTGAATAATTAAATAAAAAATAATTATCCATATGGTGTCAACGACAGCTAAATGATATAAACTTTTATTTGTATTACTTATCTCTTTCTACTTAACTCTTTCACAACTAGATATATTTCAATTATATATTTTGAGCCTTATTCGACATATTTCGATATTTTGAGCCGTACATCCTCATTATTTCAACACAAATTCAGAATGTGCTGCTAGGATGATAAAGTTTCAAACTGTAACAACAGCTTTTTTCAGTCGTTTCAGAAAACAATATCTGACACAATGATGACAGCAATTCGTACTCCACTACCACTAAAAACAATCAAATCACTTATCAAGTTTCTGTGAGAATGTCGTTACCCTGTTGTCCTCTCATATGTCAACCAAACGTCAAACAACTATTCACTCCGAAAAAAAAACCATGTTTAATAGTTGAATATTTTGTCCAATGGCAACTCAAAACATACTAGAGTAACAAGCAGTACCCATAATAAACTTAATTCAGAATTTAGCCTTCTATTACAAAAACTCACTTTCGTGCCCCTCCTCTTCACTTTCATTGCGTGTCGCACGTTCTTGCTACGTCTCTGATTTTCGAAAAGAAAATTACAAATTGCTTAAACTCATACCACTCCCGCAAACATATGCACCTATCTTTTTAGGTATCGCATCTGAGAGTTGCGAAGTTAATTCAGCCCTGGACAGATTTGACGGTAATATCCTCAGCTTGGCATCGTCTTCGTGTAATCAACTAAGGTACAGTAAGCGAGCTGACACAATTTCCAAAGAAACCACTTCGTCTGTGCGTTGTGGATATTCCCCTGACGCTGTACGGCAATCGACACCAGTCCGCATTGCAAGGTAGCAGTGAATAAGGCACAAGTAATTTCTTCACCCTGCCTGCGTGCCCCGCAAGGCCATTTTCGAAGGCTGCCTGATTCCATTCATACAAGTTTGCCTGGGACTTCAACCTAACTTCGTTCCCTTGATATTAAGCTATTTTCACCGTGCTGTTGACAGCGTCGACGACAGCGACAAGGACCCAAACGGCAGCAACTCTGCACCCGTCAACAAGGACGAAAGTCTCTCAAAATTATAATTTCACAAATGATCAACATATAGTATTCCCCGGCGACGAAAACGACAACAACGACGAAGGTTTATTGATCACGGCCTCGTTATTGGGCGGATGTTAGATTTGCTTGGCGAATCTCTTGTGGCTTAGCACATACATTTCACACTTTTCACCTTTTCCACCATGAATGTGTCATTATGTCCGCATTGATGCATTCGTCATCGTCACATAAGTAACCTCATTACACACAGCTTGCATATCGACGAATCTTCCGAACAGTGATATATGAGAACATTTCTGGTCATGTGAAAACAAAATAACACTATGTCAAGTGGTTCAATTTTTGCAAAACACAAGAAAACTCTCCAATATTTTCTGTAATAGCTAGCTATATTTGTATTATTAATACTTGAATAGGTTTGTGACGATAATACGAACAGTACCCTTGAGTGAGCGATATTTGGTAATTTCTTTATATAATCTAGTGATTTTTCATATGCATATTTTAAGGGACAATGCATGCATTGCCGCAGGGCCTGTGAGCAATATGTATCAAAACATTTATTTAGGAGCTCAAAAGCAACATATACTCACGCTGGGTGCAATAAATGCCAAAGTTCGAAAGTGTGAATTTGCCTTCACGAAAAACATCGAAAGTTGTAGAAAAAAATTTTAATTTATCCTAGCATGATTTTCGTTCCTCGACGTAAAAGTAATAAAAGCTATATGCCAAGACCAATCTTCCAAGTGTTGAAAATAATAATTTAAATGGCTATTTCAATGAATTCAAAAATATTTGACAAAGACGATATATAACCATGATGAAGAAAAATATTCAGTGACTGCACACAATTCATTTGCCGCACATTGAAATATTAAAACATGGAAAGGTTTTGAAGCTATGCATTATTGAAAGCTTTTGTTCTATTTAAACACTCAACTCCGTACATTTGTGAATGCTTTAAGTAAGCTTTTTATAAAATCCTTAAAACCAGGATACCTCCCCTCACCCTCAAATGGCTGATAGTGGCATTGAACCAACTAGACAAGCCTCAGAACAACACTACATCAATCACCAACATCGCTCTTTTTGAAACCACACAATGCCAACTGTGCGGTTTTCGAACAACGCACAATGCATTTTCACTGCAACATTCAATCGGTCGTATTGGCAGTGCTTTCATTTGAAAGCCAACAATCTTGATTCAATGGTGGACCTTTTCTCACCTTTTTTCTTCCGGAACGCCGCCAATAAACTACGAGATTTTACAAACTAGCTCGCAACAACAATCAACGAATACGTTCACGGTCCCAAGCCTCTTCGACGAAAACTACATCCTTATATACATTTATATCCTACAGTACGAGCACAATGTACCAGTTTGTCGACGGAATTCCTATTATACTCAAGGACAAAGAACACGCCATTCAAGCCCGTAATAAGTTTCCTTCGCCTCGATGCCATCATAAACAGTTTACTCTCCTTGTCACCATTATTTCATCAGAAGCCAGAACTAAAAGGCGACGATATCGCATCTATTTCAATGGTCGCCTTAGCCGTTGCCAGTCGAATAACAAGAACTGACATTCTGCCGACAGGATTCCATTAATTTTCTCGCAAAGAATCCGTGCCAGGAATATGGAGCGGTGCATAGGCCTCGCGATTACACCACCCTCGTCGTGCGTGTTGGTCAAGTCCCGATGCCTGGGTAGCGCGGCTTGCGAACAAGAACCGTGGTAGCAAGTAGCGAGAATTGATCAAAAATAAAATACAATTACGGCGAAACTACTTTCGCACAATTTCATCAAACTCCACGATGAAAAATGAGATGTCGTACATCTGCCGGAAGCAAAGGATAACGTCTGTCTGAAACTCGTAGCGCGTCGTACATCAGCTCGACGTCAAAACCAATAAGCTCGCAAAATTTCAATTGCAGACATTGCGATTCTTATTCTATAATTGCGAGTCACCTTTCAACGGTGCCGGAAATCTTTCCAGTCACTTCTAATTACAAACTTATGTCGGAAGTACGTGGGTAATTCAGGAAACATGGCCCGGGCGAAAGGTGAATAGGAACGCGATCTTTCGTTTAACTCAAAATTAATTAAGTAGAACCTGGCTAGAGTATGCCCTTCGCTTGAAAATACAGTCGCAAAAAATAATGGTTCTGCTTTGAAAAAATGACGGGGAACAATTAAAATATCCAAAACAATAAAGCTTGAAAGCTACTATTATTTTAAATAGAATCTAGGATTTTCCAATATTTCTTTTTCATACTGTTGTGAATATTTTCCAGTTGGTCTCGACAGAGCGAGATCTGACAATACGCGATGAATAGATTTGAACCTCCGTACGCATTAAGCAATCAGATTCATGAATCCTTCTTATCAGACATTATATCAAGTAAATTTCAACATTTTACCTCTCAATCGTCTTGTGCTCTTTTGCTGGCATAACTCGTCGAAATTTTACCACAAAACATACCACCAGCTAAATGCAAAAATTATTTCTTTTCGATTTTCACTTTTCTTTAATCTTGCTTCTTTCTCTCCACAGCTACATAATCACGAATTCGTAGAAGTTTGCATGAAGATCCTGTATCAGGTCGAGTTGCAACGTAAGACGCTCGAGCAAATGTGGGGCTTTTCCGTTGAAGCTGAACTGATTGAAAATGCCGATCGACAGGACGAGTTGTGCTGCTATGTTAGTCGTGTTGAGGATAAGAGCGTTGCCATGCAAAACGGTAAGTAAATAAGCTTCTTATCGGATTTTCAGAGCAAGGTGTCGTCGCTGTCCCCGAAAGATCTCAGTAGCATCAAGAGAAAATGTACATAGCTCCTGTTTATTTTTTTAATTTCATTAAAGTCATCTAAAGAAAATCGTGATGAAAATAGTATGAACGATTGAAGTAATTGATTTTAAACCTGCTGAAATGCAATAATTTGTTTTTTTTTTGTTTTATTTTGAATAATCACTTTCTTATGAGTATCATAAGCCACACTAAATCGTAGCTAGATCATTAGACAGTTAACCTTTTAGTTGAAAAATAGAAAGCTTTTCTTTGAAAAAAATTACGAATTGCCAATAGTTATAATAAAAACCTGTCTTTGAACCAAGAGGGCTCGATAATTACCGGCAGTATGAAATTTAAGATTATGCGCCCACCGTGGGTGAATCAATGCTCTAAAACATGTATTGCACTTTACAAGTACTCCATATCCCATGCTTTTCTAAAAATCATCGAATTTCAATTTCTCTAATGTGGTATTACATTCTTTTCACTATAGTTATTTGAATAATTATAGGCTATAAAAAACAGAAATGCTCATTGTACTGTCACCTAATATCAAAAGGCTAAAAAACTTGAGTGAAAATGTGTTTTGTATCCAAATGTATAGTGTACAAGAAATGTCAAATTCAAATTCATATTTTCAATTCAAATGGAAAACCAACGGTGTCGGTGTGCCGCATAAAACTATTTCTCAACTAATTTTATTCAGTTTCATACACATCTCCCTCCTGTCAATCCTCATCTTGAATCAAAGTCGAATCGATAGTCAAAAGTAATCACAGCCAACTTCATTTTCATCCTACACTCAATCAAACACCACGAAAAATTGCCTAATTTTCTCATGAAATTCAGTATTTCCACTTCAGCTACATCAAACAGATCTTTCGACAAAGCGAACCATTTCTTTTATTTCGAGGTAAATCAATTACTTTACAATCGATTGAGCAACAGTAAAGTGGGTTTCGCTCTACGACAGAGCGACCAGCATACTCAACAATTCATTTGAATGTCGCAATCAGCGCAAACGTACACGTCTTCCGCCTTCATCCTGAATGTTTTCTGTGTACGATATTCGACGCGACGACTCACACGAAAAAGACGCACAACAAAAACATCCGGTATGCTAAAACCTTAAAAAGTTTTCCCTTTGCGTGTCTCGCATCGTTTGTCAGAGCCAGAGCAAGCTAGAGAGCGGTGTGCGTGTAACAAAATGTCTGCTGCTTTGCATTATACACAGCACTGTGTAACATGAACGTCATTTTTCCTCATTCAACGTTTCAATTGTGTTGTTTGCCTTTTCGCAATTTTCTCTGCAAATCACTTTTCTATTTTCCCTGCCATTTATGCTACTGGTAACGGTGGTGCTGTACATCAACCCGAGTCGAAGACGCTTCTGTGAATCAGGACTGAAGTTATTTCACTATAAAGGTCACCAGTTTTGCTGCTTTATCGCAGATCCATCACGATAGCTGTGTCAATCTAGCAGACGAGACATGTTTGTGACGGGTACATACAAGTGCAAGTAATTCGTTGAATATTCACGTGTGTGAGCTAACATGATTAAATTGAAGTGGCACCGGAGAAATTTCGACTCACTCTCAGAGTATTTTTAGCGACATCATACAACCCCTTTGCTACCTCTTCCGCCATCGAAATCGCCGTTTCAAACATGGCTTTCGATCCCGTCCCAGTGGCTACATTTAATGGAATTGTTGCTATTTTCGTTCCAACAATACATTCGGTCTTATATACTTCGGGAACCTTTGCCAAACGTGCTAGCATATTCAAAAGATTCCTCAAACATCATCTTGTCTGTTGAATTGCTCCAAATAGAATTCTAAAAACGGCAAAGGTTGAAGTGAACCAGCAGGGGTCATGTCGAAGCCACGTAGTAATTGAGTGACAAAACGGATTGCGAGTATGTTGTTGATTTTGGGGGGAAATGTAAAATGTCCAAAGAAAAGAGAATCTGCTAGTAAGCAGGCTAAAGAGCACAGCCGAGAGTAGGATCGACGTCTCGAAAGACCTAATATCATCAGGTATGGATGAAATTTCATCAATCACTATCTCCACTCCGACCAAGAACTCATTTCACACTAAATTGAAGAATTGCTTGCCTCTCATAAAATCAAAGCGATCTATCATCTCCTCAATCACTTTTCAATAAAAATATATTTTTCACCAAAATGGATTTAAATTGTATTTCGACTCTTTTGTACTTTTTTATTGCGAGCACCCAAACAAGCGACATGAGATTCTATGCTACTAGAGCAACCCACATCCACCCAGTAGCAGTCTCTTAGATCCCAGGCGTATCCAGGCGAAGCGAAGCTGACTCTCGAACAGGATTACGTCATTGGAACAAATCGAACACAATAATTTGATATTAGACACGTGACTGCCATGCTGGAAGACACGCGACATAAATAGAAATGAAACTTACGCAAATTCTACGTGATTGGGGGAAGTCGGCACGAAGAACTAATTACCGAGATGATGATTCCAAGAACAAAACACAACACTTAGAATATGCCTCGGGGGCTGCTGCGAATGCTTTATTAAAATAGATGAGGCTGAATTTTCCTTTATGTGTTTGCGTGCAAGTGGTTAGATAAGCACCTGTTCAGCATAACAACACTAATCAGAGTTAAAGCTGGCATTGAATTTGAATACTCCGTTGTTTCACGATTCTCTTTGATTTCTGCCTTTTCTTCTGTTGAAAATATTTTTAATTTATTTTTCTTAAAACCTAGTACTGAGATTCAGTCAAAATTCGAATCGATCTCTTCCCAATTATACAGTTACATTATGGATACAGAAATGTAGTATAAAACTCGCCATAATGTCTTGTCAAATGTCGTTTTTTGCCAAAGCAAAATATATGCAAACTATTTTCACGATACAAGAACAAATAGTCTTTAAAACTGTGAAGTTTACACAAAAACTGACGTCCACCACCATTTCAAGTGGTTTATTTTAGATGACTTGTAGTCTCCTCAGATATGTGTTCGCGCAGTTTTTCCAATCGGGAGCACGCTAGATGATGAGAGGTTCAAAGACCATTCTAAATAAGAGAAGTTTATTAACAGTAGAACGTTTTCATCGCTTTAAGCATAGTACTGAGTTCGATTTCACGTGAAATTTTCATACAAAATTTCACGTGAAATCTGTTTCGGCGAAAATTTAGCTTGAAAATAAGCAAGAGTGGTACTGTGTTCTTAGCATTAAAAGTTGCTTTGAAGTTGCTTTCGCGTCGAAAACGTAGATGGCACTGAAACATGTCTCCAATCATTTCACGCCAATTTAGTTTGTGCAGTTCATTGTTTCCAGCTAAAAAGTGACATTTGGCGTTTCAATTTGAAAATGGAGCAGTGCAAATGTCTTTCCAATAAGAAAATCGATCGAAAAGTGAAATTCTTGACATTTTATGTGTCAGAAATGAGCATTGTCTCTGCTTTTCTCCATTGCCAAAATTTTCGCTCGAAAGAATGACCAGATTATGGAGACATGTCAAAATTTCACGTGAAATCCAACTCAGTACTATGGTTAAGTAATTAACGGGTAGAGCGTGTATATGGCTTTATTTCCCTTAGACCAAACATACTCAATATGCTTCTTAAACGTTAGCTTTTTGTCTAGGATTACACGAAGATAGGATATTGAGTCTGTCCAATAGATTTTTTCATTTGGAAGTTTTGATCGCCGTTTTTTTGGAGAAAAAAATCGCTTCTGGGTTGTCTGCGCTTTCATTGATTTTCTAGCGATGGTAGTATTGATAAAGCCGATCAAGCTGTACTCCGTGTTATTGATTACTGTTTCAAGGCTATTTATTATTCAAGGCTCCACAGAGAAAAAAATAGTTAACAATTTGATGTTTTTAGTTTGTTGTTTGCTGTTGAAAGATTACATTGTGTCTACTTGTAATCTTACCATTGCAAAAATTGGCAATGAGCATACTTTCAGAACCTCTGACAGACGTGAGTTTCTAGACATAACACTAATAAGTGAGCACTCTGCACACCTTCTTACTAGATGGAAAGTTATGCAACAGTGTTCGCTGTCAGATCACATGTACCACGTGACATTTACACGAGGAGGATTGCTACATTGAGAAGCAACTCCTTACCCAAGTAGAAAAAGAACTGATTGGAAGAGATTCCGATAGCTTTTTACAGCGCTCACCAATCAAGAAGAACCTTGCTGTGCAGTTGAATTCATTCTTATTTCTAGAAGAGTCAAAGCACAACACTCTAGCTCTAGCCCGCAGAACCGTACCTTCCCAGACAGCAGAATTACTTAATCATAGCTATATTTATTCTTTGCAGTTGTTCGTGCATATATAGGTTTATAGTAATCCATGTAAGATTGAGTTTCCAAACATCATTACCTACCTTCAAACCATGGTGGATTGATACCTCCTTCTCTATGTTTCGTTATAATAAGGCTAGAATCAATTTCTAGACAACCTCGAAGCCGCTTTGCCAAAACTTGTCATATGTGAAATATCAACAAACAAACCATCAGAAACATCATACAGACCACAATGATGCAAATTAATATAACTAGAGCCACATAATTACAAGGCATTGTTCTTCTATACAAAAATGATTACAATCGACACTTTAAACAGCCACGTAAAACTATAAATCTTTTTCGGAAATGTCTACACGCTCTCTACGCAATCCTCAATGGTGGAAATAAAACGTATTTTTTCATACTCGCATGATTCTTTTCTGTGTGAAACGACAGGCATTTTCCCCGTTCGACCAATAAGTTCTATTTTGTATCCGATTTCCGATACAAGTTAGTTGTAAAAAATGTGGTGAAGATTGTTTTAACGATCCGATCCACACAGTTCAATTTAATCTAACTGAAAATCAAGCCTGGGTCTTACATCCTGATATTAACTATTACTTTTTAAATGAATTTTTTGTCTCGATCAACTATGTTCCGAACAGAGCGGAAACTTTCCTAATTTTAAATAAACAAAACCAAACAACACACGGATGGACTTTTAATTCAGCCCGACAGTCATGCATCGAACTCAACAAGGTTTGATCTACATTTTGCTGGAACGACACTGAAGAAATGCATCTGCAACGGACAAAAACGTTTGTCACGTCGAATATATGCCGCAATCCGGCAAATAACTGTGAATACCTTTTGAAGCTCAGAAGTTTTTTAAACGATACAAACCCGCGTGCACACATATGCTGATGCATACAACTTTTCGATATCGCTGGATTCATTATATACGATATCACTAGCTATGCTGGTAATACGATAAACTACGGGCAATCAACGAAACGCAAACTTTGTTGATGCTACAGGAAAGCATCTCCGTATGCTCTCTCCGTTCGATGGCGGAATGTTAATAGACAATGCCAACAGCGATGACGTTGAAGGCGAAAAACGCCGTGCGGAAATGCACAAAACGTGGAGGTAGGGTTTTCAGTTGGAAAAGCATGTTGTCATCTGACGGAAATACAAATCACTAATTCCCGTGTTTGTGGCGCATTTGCTTCGAAATCAGTCATGGCGGGCTTAGTAGGTATGAGAAAATACCGATAAATGTGCGCAGAAAGGTTGATGGGAGTAAGCAAGTTTGGAATTCATTGCTGCGTGCTCGGAACAATAAAATTGATATTAGGGTAGCGAGTGTGTTGCCCCCGAGCTGCTAGGTTCAACTCAGCAGTACACATAGTCCTTGCTGTGCAGGCGATTTTGCAGTTGAAATGGAACAATACGAAATACGTGAGGATTCTAAGCTATACTACCTGCTGCTTTATCGCCTTTCCGTTTACGTAAGGCTTGAGGTAGAGACTGATCAACGGCTCAAACGCTGAATTCACAGTTGTTTCAGCTACAACTTTCCCAAAGTGTATATAAAACGAAAGTTCAAAATTAATCTTCGTTTTTCATTACTCATATTGGCAAAACAGCAAACAACTTTTCGAAACACATTACATAATAATAACTGCTGTCTGCAAAATGCGAAGAATCGTGAACTCGTATCACTCATCTCACAATGCTGCCGCTGCTCATGCCTTTTTCATTGTTAATACAATTCAAAGCTTGTCCGCTAAACTTTTCAAGTTGTCCCCGGAGACCTATTTCTATCTTGAACTATTCCTCTTACACCACTACGTGCCTGCCAGCTAACCAGCGTGCAACAAAAAGGGGAACCAACCAATGTAAAATAATCTTGCCGATCATCCTTAGCCGTAGGCACTCTAATAACTGACCCGCATTTCAACCCCTTACTCAAACTTTTACGTTACAAGCCATTTTTTCAGCTCAGTTTAGTTCAAGTTCAAAGTTTTTATTTTATTAACGCCTGTAGAAAATCATCTAGTCATTAGGTAAGCACACCACGACATGGAAAAGTGAACACAATTTCGCATAATTACAATGACATGAAAGCAAAAGCTATCGCCGAATGAAATCGACCTTTATTTCTCATCAGCCTACGCTCCTTAGACAAACCCCAAAAATATACCCAGGCTCGGTGGGAAGCTATACAGCCGTGAAGATGAGTTTATTGGTCTTTGAGGAAATGCTTCGCTCGCAGACTGCTGCGGAATGGGAAAAAATATCTGTTGTTTAGTTGAACGATTCTATTGTTGTAGAAAAGTACGCCAATTAAAAGTTTTTGTGTGCATGTACGTTGGCAAGTGATTTCGAGTAATAACGGTCTGTCAGTTCGAATAGCTTGCTTTTGTTTTAGTTTTGATTTGGGTTGATGCAAATCTGAACAATTGAATACATTTTTCTGATGCGAACAATGAATTTGCGGAAAATGCGAAAATGATGAATTTTCATTAAATATCCCCCAAAAAGTATTTATCATCGCTCGTATAACAGGCATTTCTGATGGAATGCACTTTTTGTGATTATTTCGTATCATTCTTTTTCTTTTTCAAATTGTAGACAATCGAAAAATACATTATTTTAGTAGAATTAAGCTAATAAATAGTCATCAACAAGATAACAATATGACATTGTTTACCAACAAACACTAAGACAGCATACGAACTTATTTAGCTAATCTTAAAAAAACATTAGCCTTTCCACAATTAATATTTCTTTCCGCCCACGCTGGGCGCAAAAGAGTTTTTCATAAAAATTTAAATAGAAAACATGCATGAAACTACATCACACCCGTTAAATGATCAAATTGTCTTGAAATAAATCTGTAAAGCTTCTTCACATAGCCTATCTTCAATATTGCCCTCATACCCCACTGATTAAAAACAATGACTTCAGATGGGAAGGATAACACTTGACAACATCTTCATATATTTCCATACCTGCAGATTAGCCTTTTGTTCTTTTGGCTGGGTTTCTACTAGTGATGGGCATTTCTGTTGTTTTCAGAAAACGAAAACGAACTGTTTTTTTCCAAAAATAACTGTTTTTTTAAACTTTTTGAAAACTTTTTTCACTCGACCAGCAGCAAATTGATACTGGGTGTTACAGTTAGTGATTGGCATTTGTGTTGTTTTCAGAAAACGGAAGCTATTTGAAAAAAAGCAGTTTGAAAAAAACAGTTGGAAAAAAACAGTTTTTTTCAAACTGCTTTTTTTCAAATAGCTTCCGTTTTCTGAAAACAACAGAAATGCCAATCACTAATTGTAACACCCAGTATCAATCTGCTGCTGGTCGAGTGAAAAAAGTTTTCAAAAAGTTTAAAAAAACAGTTATTTTTGGAAAAAAACAGTTCGTTTTCGTTTTCTGAAAACAACAGAAATGCCCATCACTAGTTTCTACCGTACTTTCATTTGTGGACGCACTTAAGTAATGCAATGTTATCCGAAGTGGACGAGTCTCGCAACTGTCACAACTGCTCAGATGACGACGGCAAACGCAGCTCTGCATTTCGGGAGCTAAATTGGATTCCTTTTTTATACCATAACTACACCATACTCTTGTGTTCTACATCATTGTGCCTATTCACGACATTTTTTAAGAAAGACAAGTTTTCAACCTTTTTTATCTTCAAATACTCTCAATTCTTTTTGTTTCGAATCACACAAAGTCATGAAATTCCTTCACATAACTATATACACCTTTCAACGTAGAGAAGTGCAACTTTTGAACATTTTCTTCTCTTTTGTTGTGAAATCATATTGTTTCGACAAAGGCAACGACAGCCATCTATCGTTCAGCTCTGTGAAATTCGACAACTCAGGAATGCATTGGTGCTTCAGATTCCATCGGCTCAATCTTAGGATCGAACCTAAAGCTGATGCGGTGCGACGCTGGAACGTTGACGATTCGACATAGCCAAGGTGGTAGTCGAAGGATATCAATATTATTTTGAGCTGTATTAGTGAATTGATTGAAGCTTAGATTGCAGACAGCAAGACAAGCAACTGAGGAGCAACTATTTTGTAGCATCATTGCCATTTTGTCTAATCCTTTGATCTTGTTCTCACCGTTACAGGTATCATTAAGGGAGATGAAATAATGGTTATAAATGGCGCTATTGTCTCCGACCTGGATATGATGTATCTTGAGAGCGTTCTACAGGAGGAACAATCGCTCTGCATGATGATGAGGTAAGTGTATTTTCGTCTGTACATGTGAAAGGATCCTAGATTTAAGGCGTTGTTGCAGAATTGTGGAATTGCATGATTCGTATACGCCATAACGTAAATGAACCATGTTATTACTTTGCCAAACAAGAGGTATATATATTATGTATAAAAAAAATTTAGTTAAAAATTCAGGGAGAAATTTAGTATTTGTGAACAATCAGTCTTGGTTTTTATAAAACTGGCAAATGCAATTCTGTAAATTTCAGCTAAACGTGATTTTATAATGCATTCAATGATTTAAAAAAGAGCATTTAATTCTACTGTAATTTATTTCGTTGTGTATTGAAATCAGCTCAAATTTGGTTAGTTAGAATAAAACACTAGCCTGTTTTTTAAGAGTGGTGTATTAAATACAACCAAATGCTTCATACAAAAGAATACAAGACAGTAGAGTTATAATATGTATTCATCAGATTTTTTTGAAAGAGAGAGACAGAGAGAGGAAGCGAATGCAAAGGATTTTTAGAACTTGTATTGCAATGTAACAGCGTATTGTATACGTATTTCAGCATTCTTCCATATTAAAAAGTCAATTCATTCTATCTTAACAATATGTAAATATTAACACTTCATTCATTTTCAAAAATCGATTCATGACAACAATTCAAAAATCGATTCATATTTAGGATATTCTTAACGATTTTCGATGATAGGTTTTTGGGAGTACTTTCGTCATAATATCAGCCACATTTGCTGGGTAGATGTGTATTTGATGTCTATAATGCACTCGTTGAATGTTTGTCTGAAGTGATGAGCACGTAAATCAATGATAAACAGAATTTTTCACTAGTTTTCACTTTGATTGTCTCCGTAAAGCTCTGTTGGTCCACTGCCGACTTTTTCAAAACCCATCTCAGACAGTAGTGTCCTTAAGATGTCCTAATTTTTCGACGAAATTCTATGAAATTTGACTTACAAAAAAGTTAACCTGCTGTGTGATTTTGATGACTGCATCGTAAGTCTAACGGCTCAAAGCATATATTTTGTTTGAGTAATTATGCAATAACCTTTATCAAACCTGTTCCTACTTAAACCTGTCATCCTGTCAATTTCTTGATGATCTGATTCTCGTGAACAGAATTTTTGAGTTGACAGCACGCTCATCAGGTCTACTTCTAGTCAACATTAATATACCCTGCGAATTTCGAAGGATCTGATGCTTTTGTCAGAAGTTGTCACAATCGGAATTTAAAAAAAAATCTTTGGTATCTGTTAGACACTCTAAAAATTTTAAAAACGATATCATACAAATATAAAGGTATTTCATACAAATATAAAGGTATCTGAACATTCGCTAAAATGCTTGAGTAAAGAACTTTCAAAGGGGTAAGCAAAGATGTCTTAATTTATATACATCTATTTCGAAGGAAAATTTCAGCTTAGGAGGATCATATTTTTATACGTAACATGATTAACTTCTTCACGTTTTTATACGTAACATGTGCAACATTTCTAGAAATATTAAATGTCCCAAAAATCCATGTGCAAAAGTTCACTTGGTTACTCATTACAGACCTCAAAAAAGATTACTTACTATCATAAAAATAAATAATCACATTTCTGGATATTAAATAGAAATAAAATGTTCAGAGTCTTTTTGAATTCTGGAAAAACGGCTTGATTTCAACGTAAAAGTAAGTTACTCTTAAACCCGCTCACCTACAGTGGGCGCTAGTATTCAAAATCTGGAAATGCAAACTCACACATAATTCAATAGCTTTTATACAATTGTTTTATTGTTTAAGGTAGATAGAAGAACTTGTGGCGGACTTTATATTTTCATGCCGTCTCATCAATTGAATGGTATAAAATTCAACAGACATCACTGTCCAACTGTTTTTACGAATCAATAATATAAATATCTTACCATGCATCAACTATTTTTATTCTACAGTACTGAAAGCAGTTGAACTACTGCCAAATTTTCACAGTTACTCCACAGTCTCGTTACATACTCGTATATGTATTTACGTTCGACTAAATTGTAAATTCATTTCTAATCACCGCTTTATCGATAATTGAAAATGCAAATCGAACAAAGCGCTTAACAAAGCCTAATCCGCATATGATTAGTGACTGTTGCATTAACCAGATCACCCACTTATGGTAGTAGCTCTGCAGTATGACACTACCATGCTCTTCCGGAACTGATTATAAAACTCCCAAGCAGCTCATTTTGGTTTGACCTCAATCAGCCACAATCTACATTCATGCAGGAAATTTCGCAGATTACCGTTGAATCTATTCGCACTTGCAACAAATCATTTCCCTCTCCATTTTTTCAATAGCTCCTCGCGATGCCTGTCCCCAAGTTTATGGTGAAATTATTGAGCCTGACGCTTAGGCTTGCTTACTCAAGCTAACGAGCTGCTCAGGCCATAACCCCCTCTCCACAGTCTTTTGGAAAGTGAGCATTAGTAAAATCTAGAAATACTAACTCGTAATGCATACATGGCGTGTGGACAATGGTGTGGCGGCTATGGATTCAATGTAGGTTGTTTGTGCGAAATTCCATGTATTCTAATTATGTTGTTTACTATCCATGTGATAGTTGCGTTGTGCCGCAGGCTATGTGCTAGCGAATATTGAATTGAATAAAGTCCCTAGGCGAGAAATTTTAGAATTTCACTCAATGGCGAGGAGAACTTGCGTGCGAATTTGAGGGTGGCTGGTATCAGGATGACGGGTATTGGTTTTGTAGAGAAAGTGACTGCAAATGTTATCTAGGTGAGCTAATGATTATGCTATGCTATATTCCGACTGGTTTATGAGTATAATAAATTTAATCATGTAAACTAGGTACTGGAAAAATCCATGTTCATTAGATGCTTTGGAAAATAAACAAAATGATGATATTGCTGGTAACGGTGTAGCTCGTGGGAATTCGACACATGGTAATGGACCGAATATTCAAAGTAATCAAGCCGAATGCTTGCAATGAATAGTTCACGGTGATTAGTTAACCTACTAACTTTCAATTCGATTACCTAATAATTCATATGCATATGTACATACCTGCAACCAACTTTCCACTAACTATAACTATATAATTCGGTTAAATACTAAGGCCTCATTAACCAAATTTATAATCTGATTGCATTTGCCACTGCAGTTTCACTGTTTCTCTATGTACGGGCAGAATCACTACTAGCATGTTGGCTCATTTTCGGGTCGCAGGGTATTCATAGGTAATTATGCTTAACAAACTATTTTACCATGTTTAATTCATCTCAAAATGAAAAATTGACAGAAAAAGAAAACGAAAAATTAGAAAAATCACAGATGATGATTATTTGTTAGGAAAGCCGTTCCTCTTTCACTAACAGTTTACCGAAAGTGTTACCAGCTACTCTTAAGTCCATAATTACGTGAATCCCTAGAAATATGCGAAAACGAATAGCCAATTAAATGCTCACCCCTGTCTTCTAGCTATCGTACTATCCCATACGTCCTATTCGCGCTCGATTCGTATGAATTGAGGAAGCCTCTTCTCTAGTCGTTAATTGGCATTTAAAATGAACAGGGGGATTCAATTAGTACTGCCCTAATTAATATGACGCAGGATACAACTTCGTTCACAGGTGTCCACCTCGTTTGGAACCACCTCGTTTGATTCTCCTCCAATCGTTGCATTTCTCAGTTTCGATGCACACAAAATCATCTCCTGCTTAAATACGTCAGATTGCATCCTTAATTTGTTGCGAGGATACGGCTACTGCTTCAGTATCCATGCGAACGAAACTTACATGACGAACATGCCCTGAATTTTTGCAAGTCATTTTGCCATTATACTTGCATTTGCAAGTGTTTTCTTTTTGGGTTAATGCAAAGAATATGCTCGACACGGAATTAGCTCTGAAAGTAAAGTATCGAATTCATGCAAGTAAATGTTGCCAGGATAATAAATGGAGAGGAGCAAAAAATTAATTCCTTAGTTATTAATTCCTCAGGCAGTATTTTTGTTGGTAACAGCGCAATGTTCTCTATTTAACCTCTATTTGGTAAAGTTTGCTGCATACTCTCATATGAATACGTTCAAGCCTTGGAAAGAATCATGTTGTAGTCATAGAATTTCAGCATTTTTCTGGCGCATTAAAATTTACATTTGCAATAACATTTCAACCAATACTGGAAAATTATACTTGAATACTGAAAAATTATACTTGCATCAAACACTTCATTAAAATAGTACATTTTATCGACAAAGAATGGTTTAAAGGTTTTCACTTTGAATTTCAGATCGTCTCGCACCGAACCGCCAGAAATAGGTTGTATAATGCGTGTGACAGATGACATGATTGACTCATTAGTTTGTCCACCACCGCCGTCAGATCCACCAGTCATGAGTGAAGAGATGATATCAGGACTAATAGTTCCAGCGCCAGGTTGGAGTAAGTATTTATCCTGTCCTAGCAACTGGTTTTAAAATAGTTTTTGTATTTATTTCGAGGCATGAGCATAAAACAAAAAAGAAAATTTCTTTTAAATTAAAAACAAAGAAAAAATTAGTGAATCTATCCATACATTCTTTAAAAATATTCGCTATTATTCCTCTAGGCAAGGACTTATATTCACCAGAAGCAGAAAGCTCCCCAGCACCCTCGTCAACTGAACCACAAATGACGATACAAAGTGCTAAGCAGACCTCGCGTACTAGTAGTTTTGAAATTGAAAATCTTCTCAAGACGGCAGAGCAGGTAAATTGTAGATCTTTGTAAATAACGCGCACTGGGCGCTGAATTTTTCGAATTGATTTGTTTGCTTAAATTTGTTTTAAAAAAAAAGCTAATAACGTTGCACATTCAATGTCCAACAGTCAAATCAAATTCATATTTAAAGATGACAATCACAAACATTGTCTCACTTCTATTCGAATATTTTGTTAATAGCATATATTTTGAAAACTAGGCGTTGAAATTCAAATATCTTTATAATTTATTATCATTTAGTTATGTAGCTTTTGAATGATACAGTTTTGATCTTGATTTCATTTCAAGTATTCTTATCCGAAACAGGTGACTGGCTTTTGTCGGTCTCCGCAAGAAACCCGTAAATCTAGCCCAACTGGATCAGTAGCGTCATCAGTATCGAATGCTATGCTAACACCATCACGGCAGCTTACAGATGTAGAAAAACTACGAAAAGTTATAATGGAATTGGTTGATACAGAAAGAACTTACGTTAAGGTAAATAATCTTTTGAAATTCGATTCGACAGTAAAGTTTTCAGCAATAAATTTATAAGTTTAGTTGAAAGACCCTCAAAAAAATATCCAATTTCAGGAATTATCGAAAATAATAAAAAATAATAATAAAAAATGTTCATATAATCGAAAGTCGAAAAAACTGAAATAATTATCAATTTATTTTCAAATATCACTAAAATATTGCTTGAGATTTAAATAATTTTACCATCTACATACTTTCAATTATGGCTGAACTCAAATAAGCTATCAATTTCACTTATAATCAAATTCGAAGCTGTGATTCGGCTAGTGCTTTTAGCTTTTGACACTGATACATACAATACAAAATAAAACAATACATATTTTATAAACATTTCTTTCGATTTAAGCACAAGGAACATTAATTTAGTGCAGCTTTTATTGTATGCAACGTGGCACAAGAACTTTGATGCAGTTACACCTAAAATGGCAAAAAATTGTTTTTACGAAAGTACCTCTTTCGAACAGCTTAACTGGGCAGAAGAATGTCCATATGGGGTTGAGACCTGTTGCCAATACCGCTCCAGTCCAGCTTCCCTAAAATAGATATTTACAGAAATATGTATAACTCAGAAATTGATGTACTCTCTTCAAAGAAACTTCCTCTTGAATGCGAATCGGTTCATCTTGAGTTTCTGATACGTATTCGAAAGATAGACCAAATTCGGTTCTCGGAATCGTTGAGGTGAAACTCCCCACTAGCTTGACAGGCATACATGACTCGACAAGATCAGCAAGATTATCCGTAACTGGTCCATACTTCAAAATTCAGGAAGCAAGCTTTAACTTTCAAGATTCTCCTAATCTAGTATCCTATTCTAAAATCGCAAATTTTTATTCAAACCAATGCTTTGTGGGTAGCTACGGTCAACCAGCTTACGTTTATTTCATAAACCCAAAAACATTCAGCTCCTAACCAAAACTGCGCGTTAAACGATGAAAATCCGTTTACCGTCCTGCATCGGTTGTTTAAATGCTCACGAAAGCTCATCTAGTGTATCAATATAATCAAAAAATCGTAAAAACCTTCGTTCGTACTCAGTTTATAACCACCCAAAACGGCAAAATCCATCTTAGAGCCAATTTCTCTGTACTCAACAAAATCGAATAAACCGTCGCAAAGTCAAGTCATGAATTCATAAATTCATAAGTTGCTAGCAAGATTCTGCGATAGTATACATATTTATGTGCTTTCATATAAAACCTCTCCGACGATTTCTTCGCGATGCTTTTTGCAGAAACATTTCAAAGATATAAGCTCTGATCATTAATCTCAGAATCTTATGAAATTGCACACTTAACTCCGTTTCGCTGTTGCTGTTGTGCAACAAACTTAAGATATACACTACAAGCGACGATACAAGTCAAAGATAATCTGTTCAATTTTCCCTGGATACAAAAGACGGATACATACAGTCAAGAGCTATGAGCTATATAAAGCAATGAATCTAAATTTAATTTTTTTTCGGCTCGAAGTCGACTAAGCTTCATGCACTTAGAGTTTTGTGGTGGTAATGAAAATGACTTCAAGTTTGCGAAAGTTTATAATTAATTTGGCTTAAGGTATGAAACAAGGCAAGCGTGCAGTTAAATTAAATTATTAATTGAATTATCGTCTTAGACGCACCTTTCCACTAAAAACAGTAAGCGCGATCCACAGATAAAGTAAGCTTTAATTTTCATCGTGAATTGTTTCAACTACTTCAAAAATTTTATATCCAATGATTTTTTTTAGCAAACAACAAACCTGTTGCCACTGCTACCTCGTATTTTTAAACATTATACTAAACTTTACTGTAGTCCAATACCTTCAAAACAGTAAAGTTTAGAATGTGTGATTGTTCAAAAAGACATTATTCTTTGTCACAAAAATCTCAAAAGCGTGTAACTAGCTCTTCCTTGGGCCAATGAAGGTTACAATTAAGTTCGATTGGTGACGGCTTGCAGAACTGGATATGGTGACCTCCTGCACACAACACAATCAACAGCTCGTAACCTTTCGAAACAAAACAAAATGTAAAATGTATGCCTGCATGATTTATAGCTCTCAACCACAAACGGCCAACATCGTTGTTCATATTTCATTGAGCCTATCTATTCGTGTGCTAACCGGGTGGCATACGATGAAAAGATACTATTCATATTCCATGAAATGATTGACCGACAACAAGGACTACAACGACGTCGCCCCATACCTTGCGCTAAACCCGATTGGAGTTACGGGCGAATACATGCAAATATGCTTTTGAGCCTGCCTCTGTCCGAAGTATGGCGATACGAAGATACTAGGTACTATGTGTGTGCCCAAGCAACCGCAACCGAGATACGATAGAGCTGGTCTAACATTTCCTCCATAGTAAAATTGCGGTTATGATCCTCTTTTCCGCATTAAATTCTGAATAGATAATTTTCTACGGATAATTTAATCTTCATAAAGTATGAAGTACGTAATCCGGAAAACACTTATCTAGGACGTTCGTAGGTCTCGATCTCCATAAGCTTTGGATCGGGTGTCGAAAAAATTGAAAACATTCAAATGATTTAGATGTTCTTCTATAGGATTGTATTTAAATGTATTTTGGGAGATTGAAATATGTATATGGTGTGGATATATTTATTGAACATTATGCTTTGAGTGGAAGGCGTCGAGAAGACACCGATAAAAGAATTCGACTGGACTGTGACGCCCCGCATGGGACATTTTGTTGAAATTTTTAGCCATTAATACTTAATAGACCATTGGGTTTACGAAAGGATAACATTTATGAGAGCGATATGCATACAATGAGCAAAACTATGTAAAAATGTAAATCGTATTTCAATTTAGTTTAGGATAGTAGAGAATATTAATTTATTGATTAATTTACAAAGCCCTGTATTGTGTAGACTGCTTACACAATAATAATGCAAATTACATATAAAGTCACCAATGCATCGTCCTTTGGAACCTGAGAATTTTAAATGATGACTGTGAGTTTTAAATGATCACTGTTCAGATGAACTTCAAATTTTTGGCGCGCATTGCTCAGATTTGCGCTCGGCGCGACGACGGCGTGACCGGGAACCCATAATTTAATACTATTTAGAGACACATTTATGAATAACAGTGAGCTCATACAATTTTAGTATATAAGAAATGAATTTGTCTTGCCTTCGCAAGTGAGTTTATCAATCGGCATTAAACCGCATTAAGCAGTTGTTGAAGTGTTATCAGTAAAATTAATTCCAACACTCAGAAAAATGTCATTTAATAGAATCAGCTTATCAACTTAAATCAAAAGTCGAAATCACTTTGAAATAAAAAGCGAATCTTATTTGAATTCCACTTTATTATAAAAATTGTATTTTCAAATCAAAATTTTTCATCATTGAATTAAAAAGAAACGTATATGGAGCCAAATCATATTTGAAAATTTTTGAATCAAAAAAGAATTACAAAACCAGGCGAGTGAACAACCAACGTTTTTGTCTTATCCGTTTTGAAGTGAATTATAGCTTCTAAATTCCGTTCTCGCCGTGACTTCAGTCAGCATAGTCATATTCCGCTGACACTTATATACAAGTCTAAATTAGTTGCGACTGCAACGTATATTCACGGATAACAGTACAATCTTGATTGTCGAAATACACGGAGCTACTTTCGCTCTTTTAAATTCGAACTTCGGTTGTGTGTATCTCCTATTTTTATTAATATCATTAACTATGTCAAAAAGAAAAGTTGGTGAAGTGAGAGATGTTAATTTCCCTCTCGCTCATTGTTCAGTGATAAAATCCTTTTGTAACATGAATAAGAAACGGAAAAATGCGGTCGTGAACCCGAATCAAACTTCCAACAATAGTGAAAACTACTTCGCCCCACTTCAGCTACTTAGTGACGATGATGTCACTGAAAATAATATCCCATCTCCTCATCGCGAGACCCCTCCACCAATCATTATCTTGAAATAAAAATCAAGTAATATAAAATCCCTTCTGAACGTGATCTCACTTGCTGATTACGTAATGAAAAACATATCGATCGGGATTAAGCTACTATGCTCTTCTTGTGCCTCATGTGATAAAGTTCAGCTTGAACTCAAAAAAGCAAACATTGAGTACTTTTCGCACGAACAGAAAAGTAAAACGCCTTTTCAAGCAGTTCTCCTCGGGCTTGATGAGTACGAGCCAACAGATATTAAAATTGACCTTCTAGCGACCGGCTTTCAATGCCTTGACGCTAAGTCTGTTGTGACAAAATACAAGCAGAACATCTACATCGTATACGACGCTGCCTAAACTGAAGCAAACAAAGAATGTTCTTTTCTCCGTTGGGAATACAATCGTCACATCCCAAACAAAGTAACGCAGTGCCACAACTGTCAAATGCTCGGGCACGGAGCCAAACACTGCAATGTTAAAACCTTCTGTCCGAATTGTGCAGAAAATCACCACGAGGAAGATAGCATTTCCTAAACTCAACCAGTTTGTGCAAATTGCAAAGGCCCGCACAAATCTACTGACCCTAGTTGTGTTCACAGGCTGCATTTCGTGGAGATGCGGAATAGACTGGGTACTCGCTCACAGCCAAATAAGCGCACCCATTCGAGCACCAAAATAAGTTCGCACCGAACTGTCTGCACTGGCAATAGCACTAATTTCGATTTAAATGCAGCTGACTTTCCAACGCTACCCGGTAATCCAAGTCTTGGTCGAAACAACGCTGTCTCTGGCTACGCTAATGCGTTAAGAAATACAAATTCATATTCGACAGCCAACTTATTTACATGTACAGAAATTAATTCTCTGCTTACAGATCTACTTTCGCAGTTGAGCTCCTGTAAAAATAAATCTGAGTAATTTAATGTCATTACTCAATTAGCGATTAAGTACTTGTATGCTGGTAAATAGCCTCACTTCACGGAAACTAATTACCTGGAATGCTAGAGGTATTAAAGCTAAATTTATTGAGCTATTGAATCTGCTTGATTCTGAAAACATAGACATTGCACTCATTACAGAAACATATCTGAAACCTGATTTAAGGTTGCCTGTTTCAAATTATCAATCGTACAGATGTGACCGGCCGGGCGATGTAAAAGGCGGAGGAGTATGAATTCTCATCAACAAAAAAATAAAACACACTGTCAAACTATCTCCCAATTTAAAGTGTACCGAGGCTGTAGGAATAGTAGTTGAATTAAATCCTCATCCAATTACACTTTTTGCTGTTTACTTCCCTTGTGGAAATGGAAACTCAGAAAAGAAAGCTGCGTTTCGAAACGACATCGGCAAACTTATCCGCAGCGCTGGAAGCAGTTTCATACTGGGAGGAGACCTCAACGCAAAGCACCCAAATTGGAATTGTCCAAGGTGTAACTGCTGGGGCAATATCCTTTCCGACATTGTCACCTCCAACAACCGCCTTCACTTGCTTTATCCTTCAAAGTGGACGTATATACCTACATCTACTAAAATGAGACCGTCAACTATCGATATGTTCATAACTGACAGCTACCTCATCGTTAATCCTATAACTCTAAATGTTTTAGGCTCTGATCATCTCCCAGTTATGGTTACGAGTTCAGGTACACCTCATCTCGCTAGCAGACACCTCGCATTTAATTACTCTGGAGCGGACTGGTCAAAATACAAATATCTTAAGCTCACAGCATCTCCTTTCATCAATATTCAGTCCACTGATGACATTGATCGGATGATCAAACTTTTTGTTTCCCATCTTCGCTTAGCAGTAAACTCAGCTTTCCCCCGTCATGATAACTCTAACCATCCACACAACTATCTCCCTAGCTATGTTACTAATTTGATAAAACTTCGTAATATTTGCAGAAGAAACTGGATTAGGTATCGACAGCCCTATTACAAGTGACAATTAGGAGATCTCACCACCAAAATTAAGTATGAAATTAATAACTTTCGCAACAAAAAGTGGAATCATCTTCTATCTTCCTTTTCTAAGGCTTCTAAACCATTCTGGAAAGTGACTAAAATCATTAAAAAGAGGAATACCTCAATTCCGATCATGACGCATCAAAACGCCATGTGTAGCACCCCTGAAGAAAAAGCAAATGCTCTTGCTGATATCTTTTATGATAACCACATCCTATCTCAATGCTTTTCTGACCCAGAAGCAGAAAGAATTGTTAAATCTTCCGCTGAGAAAGTCGAACTATCCAATAACCAAAATATCCCATATGAGCCTGCTTCTATCTCAAACCTCAGCAGCTTGATTGCTTCCCTTAAAAGCAAAAAATCCCCATCCCGACAACATTCATAACTTACTTATTAAAAATATGCCGAAAAAAATCCCTAGAAATGTTATGTCACATCTATAACGTTTGTCTAAAACTTTCTTATTTCCCTAACGCTTGGAAAACGGCTAAAATAATACCCATCCTTAAGCCAGGTAAACCGAGTGATAGGCCAAAAAGCTACCGACCAATAAGCCTTCTTAGTGTTCTAGGTAAATTACTTGGAAAAATTATTAAAACCAAACTGGATGCATTCATAAATTCAAATAATATTATTCCTAATGAACAAATTGGTTTCAGGGAGCAGCACTCTACGACGCATCAAATACTTAGGATAAGAAATCGCATTCGCTCTAGTTTAAATAATAAACTTTCCACTGCTGTAGTTCTGCTTGGTATAGAAAAAGTTTTCGATACTGTTTGGAATGCCGGACTAACTCACAAACTTATCAAGTTGAATATCCCTTTCCCGCTCGTTAAAGCTATTCAGAGTTTCTTAAATGATAGATCTTATACTGTTTACCTGGGTAAATCTATGTCATATCCACTTAGCATACCTGCTGGCGTACCTCAAGGATCTGTTCTTGGTCCCGTCTTATTCAATATTTATCTATCCGATTTCCCGTCTCTAGCCAGAAGTTGTCAGCTAGCGATGTTTGCAGACGACACTGCGTTGTTTGCATCAGGAGAGACTCTGAACGCAATCATTCCCGGCGTGCAAACATCCCTGAATACTATCTTAAAATATTTTTATAAATGGAAAATCAAAGTCAATGCTAGAAAGTCGCAGGCAGTTTACTTTACTCGGAAAAGAGCTTCCAAATACTTACCTGAAGCCAAACTGTCGCTATCTCACATTGACATTAATAGTCCGGGGAAATCTAACATGGTGAATTGCTGAAACACGCTAAATTTTGGGTTGAACCTTGGTATTGGCGTGTTGAACAAAACGTCAAAAGTCCCCATCGATCCGAGTGCTGCGTCACTTTTTATACGGGGTCAAAGGTAATCAAAAGTGACCTTTCCTAAATATCTCAGTAAGGGTTACGTGTTCAGAAAAACAATGTATGATGAATTTGTAGCTTAAAAAATTTCCAACAAAAAAGACTCACACTTTTTCCCGGAAACCTTAACCGTTTTTGAGATATATTGATATAAACATTTGTTACTAACAGCATCCTCTTTCTCACGGCATGTTAATATTATCCGATTTTGATTACGATTTTGATTATTTTCTATGTTTAAGAGGCGCATAAAAAGAAACATGTAAATAAACTTATCTAACACACTCCAGGGTAGATGGAAAAGTGTGCTCCGAAAAGTTCGCCCCTCCCCCTTTGCCATAAAATGGTACCCTGAGCACCATTCCCAAATCTTCGGAAATAAGCTCGTCGCCTACTCTTTGCCCACTGTTAAACACGATAGGATCACTTTTTATCCTTTTAATTGCCTATTATTGACATCGCAAGACCAGCCCTACACCCACACCGTACCCACACCCTACCCACCCCCGCAAACAAACCATCCCTTAATAATCGGTTTTTTTCGGTTTTCATAGGATTTATTCTCAAAATATTTTAAAACTAAAATACCGAACCTTGGGGAACACCAGCTGAAATTGTGAATTTATTCGACTCGGTTCCATTGACGTAGATGTAAGAAGTTTCACTCAGGCAGTAAATCGATAATAATTTTAATGAGACACATTGCGAAAGTAAGGCTTTGCATTTTTTGATCCAAGCTTTGATGCCAAATACCCTAGTTGACTTTTTCAACTCAAAGTTCTTTTCAATTAAATTTTTAAACCTTCATGCGTGATGAATAGTAGTAAATTAAAAAATTTCTTACCGACAGAAATTACTAGTTATTCGGTTAATCTAACCATTCTTTAAGGAATAGTACGGCACAGAGATGTAGAAAAAACGGTATTTTACTTATTATTTCATATGTGAAAACTGAAAAAAAATTAGTCAACTTAAAATAGTTTGATCGTTTTTGCGGAGCTGAAAGGTTTTTCAGATGTGTTTGCCTTGAACTTTTCCGTTGTTTGCGAATGAAATTGCGCCGGGTATGAGTACTCTGATGTTAGAGGTGAGCGATAATTTAGTTTTATTGAAGCTGCGGGAACCGCACTTTGAGCTATGAATATATAAATTAAGTTCACTGTGTGGTCATCGAACTCATTTTTTCTGAAAGCATATAGCCAATAGCTTTAAAATCGTTTTTGTACAAATCCTCTTTGGACTGACTGTAACTGCACCTTTAAAAAAGTTTCAAAACGGATCGCATACAATGACTAACAGTACAGCAAACAATAATTTCAATAATTTAATGAATTTCAATATTTGTCGAACATTATTTATTTTACATCAAAAATGCACCCCCAAGTCACTAAAGACACTGTTTGAACGTATTTAAAACGATATAAAACCAAATTCAATATTACATAGAATATTTTAGATTTGATGCAAAATACATTTTATAATTAAATTTATTGATGGCAAGTTATCCATTCAGACATGAAAATGTGCTTAGATGACGTAAAGTTTATGTGAAACTGGGTAATCAAACTCAGTTAAAGAACACAAACTTCTTCGAAATCAATTGAAGTGCAACTGGTGAAGCAAACAAACGCCGTTAACACTTTTGAGATCTGCTTGCTCTATATATTTTATTCAGAACTTTAAGAGAACTTGAACAAAAAAATATGCATCAAACCATTCTATCACATACTAAAATTATAGTCAAAATCTAAAATCATATTAATTAGTCATTTTATATATTTCCTTTTATAGAATCTTAACAGTCTCCTGGAATATTATCTGGAACCATTGAAACGTGAAACATTCCTATCAAATGCTGAAATTTCAGCCTTATTCGGTAATATACAGGAAATAGTAACATTCCAACGACAATTCATGCAAAATTTGGAGGAGGCTCTCGAATTAGAGCCTGACTTCCATAAATTCGAACAGCCCGGTCAGTTCAAGGTAAGCAAGAAGCATCTTCATGCAAATGAACATTACGTGTACAGTTATCTGTGTGTATGCATGTGTGTAGGCTTTGCGTATCTATTTGATAAATTCCTGAACAGTTAACTAAAACAATAACGCTCTGGAACCACACACATTGTAGTCAAATTGCTCAAATATATTTCCATGTCAACTAAAATGTTATCCCTGACATTGATAGAATATGTTCTGAATCGGGCAGCCATTAATTTCTTTCTAATGAACTTAAACATAAATGATTGTCATCAAAGCAAAAATGTGTTTCTAGCCATGGCTGGATATGTAGGAAGTATATGTATGTGAAAAACATACATTTTAACGCATAATGCCATAAGTGTACTGGATTCAATCATAAAATGAATTAGAGCAAGAATCTTTCGAAAAGGACATTCAATTTAGTTCACGTGCTTCAAATTCTCCAGCAAAATTTATAAAGATGCAACATATACCAGCCAGTTTCACTGCTTCAGTAAATACTTTAGATACACTTATATTTTTATTCCCGAATCTTTAGACGTATGTACGAGTAAATGCTTATTCTATAATCACACCATCTTCTAAATGGCTGCAAACCAGAATTCTGGCCCAAATAAAATAATACTGTTTCTTAGAACTTTATTTTGTCACTGATGAGCCGTAAAATCATTTTAATCCACCACATATCCATGTAAACGCAGTCACTATGCTGATAACGAATTACATTGGACATTCGTCACCGACTCAAAGCACTTGTACGTTTCCATAGAATGCGATATCATGCAAAAATCCATCAGCCTCAGGTGCCCAACTATTCCAACTACACCGAAGAAAATATGTTCAGGATGTCGTCGAGCAAGGTTTTAAGTAATTTCCGGAATGTCAACTGATAACATTGCTCCATTTAATATTTATGGAACACTTCTAGTGTCATTGCCAACATGAAACGAAAAAAATCCACTGGCGACCCCGACTGGTTCGCTCAGTCATCTTTAATGTCACTTTGAAATATGCTCTTGGAACTCCCTTCCATTACCGAACTTTTTTCGAATGCATCCTTGCGATAATTCCAGTTCGTCGTTGTCATCCTTATTCTCGTTCTCGTCATTTACTTTGCGACACAATACTTTGCAAAAATGATTTAATTTTTCTCTATTTGAGCTTAGCATATATTTATTCCCTTCGTTCTTAGAGTCAGCTCGAATCCAGCTTGAAAGTCCTTTCGCAGAAAAATATTTTCATTTGTCTCATTTGCTTTTCACTGTTTTCTTTTCAGAACGTCTTATTTTCAATCGGATCTGCATTTTTATACTACGTAAATCATTTTAAACTTTACTCGTCGTTCTGTGCCAGCCATAGTAAGGCGCAGAAAGTTTTGCATCCAAGTAAGTATACACGCTACGCTAAGTAAGAGCATATAGTCTGCAGATACAATTGCATGGAAACAAACTACTTCGAACCTGCGTTCAGATACATAAGTAAGTGCTTTAAATTTCGGGTTTCCTTCAACTAGCAAGAATCTATTGAAGTGCATTTTTGGGAGAAAAGCAACGCTTTCGGCAGCAATGTCTGCACCGGGTTGCGTTCTTCGATTATAACGGGCTTGGCAGCGGTAGCTCGTTGTTACAGAACTGAGTAAAGTAACGAGCAAAACGTGTTTTTTTATTATTTTCGTTGAGTATACTGTAATGTTAGTAAGATAGCATGTTTGCTCCATAAGGAGAGTACAAGGTATTTAATGGAAACTTACGAAAGTTGAATAGATTGCGATCGAAGTAGATTGAAGTATGCCAGTTAGGCCCTGTAATGTGCTCTGAACGTGTCGTTTTTGCGCATTTGAGAGGTGTGTATATGAGTGTTAATACTTACACAATATCATGCCAAGTTGTTGCTTACGTATGGCCACTTGACTTGCCGCTTGACATAGGGATTTATATATAATTTAATTTCAGGACTAATTTAGGGTTCGGAATGAAAATGTTTAAGGAAAAAAATACGCACGAAAATGTGAAATGAAAAGATTGTAGCTGAAAATTTAGGAATACACAGGCTTGAAAAATATATCTTATAAGTTCGCCTTTAAATAATAATAATTTTTTGCTAGGTATACTGTCGTTTTTTTGCAGCCCATCCAAATTTATTTCATGCTGAACGTGTATGTTTCCAAATGTTGCAATTAATTTAATCAAAAATATAATAAACAATAAATTTCATGCTGAGACATAAAATTTGCATAATACTTCATATATAAACTAAATACTAAAGATGATAAAACCAAGAGCTGGTTGAAAATCTGGCTGAGGTGCAGTGGAAATTCAATCGCTTCCTAACGTGTTTTATCTTCTATAAATTAGATATTTTAATCTAAAAAAAACTTTAGACGTAGCCAAAAAGTAAATACACAGAAAAACTGAAATTCAAAATGCTGCTATGTATCTATTCAAAATTTATAAAATTCATTTGAATTTTTGGTTGTTAAATATCTGCTTAGTTTAGTAAAATTTCCAAATAAATGGTAATAATATCTATCCGTACCTACAGATGAAGGCAATCAAGCGTTGCAGGAATTCCTTGCGGCAAGGAATCCAAAACAACAACATAGCTGTACACTCGAATCGTATCTAATCAAACCAATACAAAGGATACTTAAGTATCCGTTACTTTTACAGCAATTGAGGAATTTGACTGATCCTCATGCTGATGAACATTTGCATTTAGTTGGTACGTATAAAAAAGCAAAAACATGGTACCGAAATAGTGAATTTCATTCTGTATTTCTTGCCTTTCTTTAACTCATGCAGAGGCACTTAAAGGAATGGAAAAAGTAGCCGAACACATCAACGAAATGCAACGAATCCACGAAGAATATGGTGCTATATTTGATCATTTGTTTCGACAACATCAGAAATCATGTAAACAGCCAATTGACCTCAGCCCGGGTAAGAAAAAAAACGAATCTATAGTTTTAGTAGATATAAAAACCTTAATTAATACTCGTAGTTAGTCTACACAGCTTTTTTAACTATAGGAACTAAAAGAATATTAATTTGCCTATTGCGCTCTAACATTTAAAAAGCGTTGAGAAAACGCTTCTCCCTAGCTATGTACAAACATCTGGACATTAAATGGTCCAGATGTTTCGATTTCAAAATAAACGTAACCCGTACTATTATAGGGAAATAACTTATTATCGTCCCAACGATACTTGAAACCGGTCGGACTATCAAATCAAATATTATGTAATCTGAATTGAATTTCAAAAAATCAAACGGGCGTGCCGCTCAAAACTGATTTATTCATTAAAATCCATGTCACTTTTGCTAACAAATGTGCAGATGAAATTTATTCATTTTTAAAAAGCTGCCTTTTAAAGTCATTTTGACAGGTCTACAAATAGTTAAATGGTCAAATAATTTATCAAATACAATCATTCGAAGCTCATGGCCCGCATGTCATCCAAAACGTATATATTTCGCAAATGCTTCTTCTGCCAGGCGGGCCTGAGTCATGCGTTGCTGAGTTTGTTCGGACTGACCCAGACCAGACCCAAAACGAAGGATGATTAACTACAATACCCTCCCTGAATGGCTTTCTAATGGCAATCATCAGAAACTAGGTGTCTCCTAATGTGCCATGCTGAATGAGAACGGTAAAGATTTCTCCAGAATAAAAATTCCAAGTTCGGAAACTTTATTTCTCATTCGAGTCCTTGCTGTCCTTTTCCGAAAAAAGGAATGACAACAAGCCCATTGGGCTGTGTGACACTCTGACATAGCACCATAATTTTAACATGCTTCGTCGAAGGAAGCAAAACATTAAATACGAGATTAATTCATTCTTATGGATTGACTTTTGTTGCATTGCATGTCCTTTTTATTATATATTTATACTATTCGCTGGTTTTCTTTTCTTCACGTTCTACTCACGCTCTTTACAGGCGACCTTTTGTATTATGGCGGGGTCGAATGGCTTAACATCTCCGATTTCTTGGGTAAAATCAAAAAAGGACTCGAACTTCATGCAATGTGCTTCGTCTTCAAATCGGCTGTTGTGTTTCTGTGCAAGGAACGATTGCGACAAAAGAAGAAACTAATGGTAAGAACAAAACCTCAGTCAGGAAAATACGTACATACATAATTGCATGGCCAAAAAGGACTTACTGCCCCTATTTAGATTCAAACCACGTTCTCGACTAATATCCACATGGTTTCTCGTTGTAGGGTGTCTCAAGCAAGAATACTCCGAACGAAGTTGAAATCATACGCTATCAAGTACTAATACCAGTTACTGAAGTACAAGTTCGTGCATCGTCTGCAAAGGATATGGACTCGCACTTTTTATGGGAGCTAATACATCTCAGGTCACAATTACAGCGACGCTCCGAAAAGGTCTATGTACTGTCTAACAGCACGGCCGATTTCCGCAACGCTTTCCTGAAAACAATCCGCCAAATTATCCGAGAGAGTGTAAGAAACATGTCAATTCCGCTGAAGGGTCTAGGTGGTAGTATGAGTTCGGTGTCGGGTATTTCACAGCATTCGGCATCGGGTAGCTCACAAACCTTGGAACGGCCTAAACAACAGGTAAGGAACTGAATCGTGTATTTTCCGTGTGACGTGGAAACTATTTTTGATTTTTTTCTTTCGAGTTGGATTTAAGTGTGAAATAGCATTCTTCTTGGCTTCTCTCCTCTTTGGTTTCGCATAGGTAACATTTCAAATCTAACTAATTAACTTTCCTGCTCTTTTACTCACTCACCACGGTAGATAACAATAATGCAAGGATCTCAGACGCTTGGGAAAACCAAGAAGAAAGCTTCAGCGCAACGTCACTCGGCCGGCAACATTGATTACGACAACCTTTCGGGAAGTCAAGAGGCAGATGACGTTCCCATGTGCCAACCTCAGCCTCAAGGTTTCAGAAGTCGTAGCAAGACGGTCGGTGATGCTGCGGGTAAGTACCCAGGTTGTTCTTGCAAAGCACTCAATTATAGTGCGAGTAACGAGTGTTGAAATCGTAGATCCTCCGTTGCCACCAAAACGCTACAGCACTACAACCACAACCGCAGAGCACGAACGTATGGATCCGGGGACTAAGTCGGAAGGCGAAGATGACTCGCAACAGGGGACAATTAAATGTAAGGCCACGTTGGGCAAAACACCAAATCACCTAACATTAAGGTAAGCAAGTAGAACTGTGTTTGAACAAATCAGCATCCTTCTTTCTGTTTCTTGATGACATAAACTACGCTTTGCAAATTTTTGAAGTTAAACACTACCACTTCACTTACGTGCTATATATCATTATTATATCATTTCGTATTCAACTACTAAGTACCTACATACCATTTTCCTTTTTCAATGCTTGCTACATTTACCGCTAACATATCGGGTTTACTGGACATTAACCATATGCAGCACAACTTCAACTTTATCGGTAGGAAGCACTGGTAGTCAAGCTCGCTTAATACAGTCATCGCACGCACCATCAAGCTATCAGCCCGTTCTAATGAAGGATCTAGGTAAGAGCAAAACTTTATGTACTACTACTGCATCAACACATCCTCCAATCAGCACACCGAATAGTAGCAAGCACTCTCCGAAACAAGATTTAGATGTTATCGAAATATATACGAAACAATCGACTAGTCCAATTGAATGTGGTAAAAACAATAGCGGTGATCAAATTGACCGGGTTATGGATAAACATTTAAGCGATTTGGAACATGAACACTTGACAGACACTGTTGACATTGCAAAGTATATGGCAAACCTAAAAGAAAAGCATTTTGAGGCTCAGCAACAGCAAGCTGCTGATTCAAGTCTCTCGCCAGAGCCCCAAACTATAGTCGAGAATACAATCATAACGGCAGCTGAGATATCTACGCCCCCACGACACGAAAGCGATAGCTCTGATCGAACTACGGGCACTGAAAAATCTGAAGAAGAGTCCGAAGACAGTTCTAGCCTTTCGAGAAAAATAATACTGATCGACAAGAAAGTTGACAAGGTATTCAAGTCAAACCAAGCTAGCGGTAAATCTTCAAAAGCTAGTGAAGCTAGCAAAAAATCAGCAGGTTCGACCAGTAAATCTCCACGCACCAGCATCCATTTGTCGCGCTCACCTGATCGATCAAAGTCTCAGGGAAGTAGTCCTGTAAAAATCATCCGAGTCAAGTCCCCTAAAACATCGGACCATGAGAAACGGCTGAGTGTCACTCTCAGTCGTAACAATTCTCAGGATCGTCTTTCTGATCGACGAACTCCTAGCCCTCGACGCACGTCTGAAGGAGGTATTCTTAAACGACCTCAAAGTCCTCGGGGGGCGGGCATTCTCAAATCTTCCCAGAGTCCTTGTAAAGCTCGGTCACCTGAACCTAGCTATTTCAGGAAACAACTCACTCCTTCCTCACATGAGTGTAGCATAGAGTCCCGGTCACCTCATCTGTCCCCACGCAGTAGCGTCGAGTACCTGTCCCCCGACCGATCGATATCATGTCGACATCACGGGCAATACTCTCCACGTGGCAGCTTTGACAGTAGATGCTCCGACTCGAATTTAGACGTCCCAAAATCTGCACTTCGTAGCCCGCGAGGAAGCTTCGATTGTCGTAGCGATACCGATCGACACAAGTCTCCGAACGGAAATCGCAAAAGAAGTCTGAGTGCTCACGGTAGTTTCGACACTACCCGCAACAAATCTCCGGAGCCCCACTATCAATACTACCCCATCTGCGAGCCCTCGCGTTCTCCCACTACAGAACCATACAACAGCTCGTACAAACCACGCCTCAGTAAATCTCTAGAGCGATCAACATCTCGTGAAAGCACAGGCAGCAGTACTTATCGTTACGGTGTCTCCCCCGAGCGCATCTATGAAATCAGTAGCGGTCCTATAAGATCGCAATCTGCTGAAAATGCATTTGCCAAATATGGTTCGGTCTACGATCCCTCGCGCTCCAATGAGTCACTGGCCAGAGCACTTGAGCACCCAACTTGCGTTGAATGCTTATATCAGCGAAAACCATCCTAGCAGAAAGCCCGCGCACGGCAAAGTCGTGCGCGGAAGAAAGTCACCCGTGGACTGTCCAATTCTTCGAGCAGTTTCGATCGCGATAGCTCTTTCGATCAAAGTTGTATCGATTGTCACGATTATTATCAGATTCACGTTTAGAAAATAATTAAAGAAATAGTCCGTTAGCAGTTTCACTTCACACTCGAAGCAATTTAGATGATTCCAAAGAGAATTTGCAAAGTACCTGTTGTTTGGCTGAAGTGTATTTTGAAATATGGCTTTCCAAAACCAAATTCTGGAGCCAATTTCAAAACAAATAGAACGACACTTGAAATTTTGTGGTGTAGTTGTCTATATTCTGTTTGAAAATGTGACAATCTTTAAAAAGCTCACAATTTGTTTGGAGGACGAAGGTTGTGAGAAGTGCTTTAGACAAAGGTGCCGAATTCGATCCAGAAGACCCCGATCGCTTGGAGGTTTTCTCTTTCAACTTTGAAGCAAATAAAGGTGATGTTTTTATTATTCAATGAAACATTAGAACACAATTACTATGATTTTTTAAAGTTAACCTGGTTAAATGGCGATGGTTAAATAACTCTAAAGTAGGTCGATTATTTTGTAAAGGAAGGTGAAGGCTATGACTCAACTAATCAATTTATACTCAGTTCTGTATGAACAAGCATATTCAATCACCTCGATAGCAGTTTTACCAACCTTTCTGAAACAAATCGGGAGATCCTGTGGTAGATCCACTCAAAGCTTTTTTGTGCAACATCCTTTTGATTTGCGCTTTGCACTGATACAACAGAAAGGCAGCAAATTAAATTGGGAGCAGAAATCCATAAAACACAAGCTGCTCAACTGACTTTTCGTTGCGAATGAAGGAGACCGAGCACTGCACCGAATAAATTTTCGAAATGAATCCTGCCGTGATTATATTTTTGACCTACAACCTCTAAGTCACTATTGGAATAAATTTAGCAAAATAACAATAATGCAACCTCAGCTAATATCACAACAGGACATTTCACAATCACTGCGATCGAACAACTTGATACCTGCTCAACTTTCACGAAGTACCTAAAATTGAAAAATCGGAGAACTGAAAAATCGTGATATTTCTCCCGAAAGAACCATTTTAAGGAATTCAAAAGAAACTCAATGGGATTGATGTATTCAAGCGACCTGAAATCAAACAGACGTAGTCAAACACACAGTCACACAAATACACAGACCTATACCAAAACCATCCACACAACTAGTAACTGGCTAAGAACAGACCTCTTGGCCGATAAATCAACCAATGAAACGAAGACCTTATGCAGGCAGGGAAAATTTAATAAAAACCAGATAGAAATACACTGCAACAAGGGTATTAGAAAGAAAATATTTCCAAAAAAAATAGCATTCTACCAAAAGTAAATATTTAAAAAATATGATGAGGATCGGGTAATCCCAAAAGCACGTAACATAACGCAACTTTACGGTAGAAAGCAAATGTAAACTATATTAAACAGAAGATTCAAGTTGAAATTGCATAGTATGAACGAAATCAAAGCGACTTGCGGTCACAATACATATGAAAAATATATAAATGTTATGCGTGTTTATAAATTTATAAAGAGAAATGAATTTTAACGAAAATAATTGAATTGCATATTTTTAAAATACATAAGCAAACTCAAAAAACTAATCAAAACATACACTTGCTGTGCTAATACTTGGCAAATAAAAAGACTATTGCGTTACATCTAAGCCAAACGCCTAAACATCTAAAATCAAGACGTTTAACAGATACATAAATGAAACAATGATAAAATCCCGGTGCTATTCGGCAATTCAACTGCAAACACTTGTTATTAATATACATACACATATTATAGTTAAATATTATTTTTATCGATTTTAACATAATAATAAACTCACATAAATAATTGATTCGTACAGGATATTTCGAATTCGCAAATAATATAGCCGTAATTTTTAAGAGTGGGATAACTGAATACGAACTAGTGAATAAAATGAAAAAAGAATTTAAATTCCTCAACTAGTTATTAACTGTATTGTTGTTAACAAAAAAGTAATAGTCACGATAATCATTATACGAGTACTTACAAGAACTAGAATTCATAATATCTAGACATAATAAAATTACAAAGTGGAATGTTATTAATATTAGTTGTAGGATATTAAAGATATAAATGACGATGTTTTCATTACCCTGACAAGTAAAGGAGATATTTAGTTCTTTCGCAAGTAGCAAATCGTCTAATATATGCGGATGAAGACCTTTCAACTGTTTATTATTGATGCAAACAAAATTTTCTAATACGGCAGGTTTCTGTTCTTTGGTATCCAAATTTGCTTTCACTTTGACCAAATTTTCCTTTTTCCCCCTGAGATTTTTGCAAAAGTTCATTAAACTTATTCGTTTCCTTTTATAACTCCAAATCGCACTCTGTATTAAAATCAAAAGTGATATATTTATAAACGTTTATTACAATACGTATGCACGATAACTTAGGTACAGTTCTACACTGCAGTTATATCAAATCAGAATAGCATCAAAATTGAATAGAACGATCAAAAACGTATATTGAATCAAAAATCGTAATGAAAGCAACTAGACTAGTTTTGGTTTACATTCTTTATTTGACTACCTGTGCTTGGCACATTTAGGTTAGGTTAGGTTTTACTGGCTGGCACAAGGTCACACATAGACCTATTGGCCCATAGTGATACCAGATAAGAGGACATGGAGATGAAAAGGTTCAGTCTAAGCGGCCGCCGAAGGTCCCAGACCTTTTCGCGAACTGAAGGATGTCCTTTAGCCTCTGCGCCTCGTGCAAGCGATCCACCAGCCAGGGCTCGCCGAAGCAGGACTGTCTCGTTTTCCCCAGTACCGAGCAGTGTCACGGTAGATGCTGGATTCTTTCTGAGACTCCCAGCTCTTGACACTTCCTACAGGTGTCGCTGGTTAGAAGCCCCATTTTCATGGCATGGACTGTTACATGACAGTGGCCAGTAATGATGCCGACCAGCCGTTTGCAGCCAGTCTGTCCAATACATCTAAATTACACTTGTTTCGCTCCTCTTGAGAGCTGGTTGAGTTTTAAAATCACAGGCAAAAAGTTACCTGATTGCTGATATACTAACAATCATTTATACCTAAATTAGTCATTTAAAAGTTGCGTACGCATGGTCTTTTATAAATAATGAAGAGAAAGATTCTATTCGAGGTTTTCGTTCACTGAGATAGTTGAACTGAAGTGGACAAGCTCCGACTTACTTTCGTTTTGTTAAGGTTTCAGTAAATCCATAAACCCAGATTATGTTAGCATGAAAATTTTGAATGTTGTGATCAACAGCCAAAGTCTATATCTTGCAACCCTTTTCGTAGCTTAAAATAGTTTAAGCTTAGTAAAGTGTGGATATTCGGTTATAGCAATAGCTACTACGTCATCAGCGTAACTTACCAAAAACACATCTTTCAAAATCTGAAAGCGCAAACTAATATATATAGTTCCCTCTCCAAGTTGAATTCTTTTTTCCCAAAGTCCACGGGCTTATCTTCTGCTCTGATTCGCATAAACGTTCTTTCTACATTTTTGTCATTTTTGAGTTAACAACGGATTCAAAAACTGCATACTCTATTACATCATTCTGCAAAATGTGAAAAATCTATCTTTTGTGAAAAAACCAATAAAATTAAAACCAATATTGAAAAACGCACTCTCCATATATCTCCAGTAAAAATCAAAACCCAAATCATTGAATGTCTCGAAAGTACTAAAATGTAGATAGAACCTTTATGCGAATCAGGGCAGTCTTGCATATCAGATAGAAGTTTTATTGTTAAGTAGACACTGTGGAGCTCATGTTGATTGTTTGACAGGCTGTCGGTCTTTGGTATTCTTATCCGCAATCGAGGCTCTAGTAGTTTTTAGCGTGAAATTCAGGGAGATTTTAAGCCCTCATGTTTGGCCCTTCACTTTGCAAACAATGCAAGTAGACTCAATTTCCAGCTCAATCGAAACACATTTGCCAGCATACACACATTGTCCATGCGTAACAATGTTGAGGGTCAGGACCAGGGGTGTTTCAACTTTTCTTTCTGACCACCACACTTGGCAGCCTTTCTCGATCAACAACGATACATGTTCCTGGCGGACTGTGAAAGAAATTTCTACTCGCTCAGGATGTTTTGAGAACAAAAAATCTATTACCTTCTTCAAAGTGTTCGTGTCTATGGGTAAATGAAGGCCCATGCGACATGGCTTATTAGGTATTAGTTTCCCCCTGTTACTTTTTAACTTTTTGTGGCCTGTGGCAATTTGGATGCTTTTGGCCTACTAAAACTTCATGCTGGAGATCTTGGCCTAGTTCTGTCACCAACAAAACTGCTGTCTAGTGGTGATGTAGTTAGGATCATTGTCAGAGTACTTCTCCATCACCCACATTAACCAGGTCAGTGAGCCGAGAAAGAGGCCGGTCTACATTAAGATTCCACCGCTATCTCCTTGATTAATTTCCTCCGTGTAAGTACTGATGACGACGCATTCTCTGTCTTTTTCCCTAGCATGCAACATATTGATATTGGGTATTACTATCGACTTCTCCCGATAATTGTTCCCGATAATAAAGCCGTTTTTGCGCGTTTTCAGGGAATCGCTCCTTCCCTTAGCGTACTCTCTTCCACTCAGTGCTAAATATATACAGGGTGTTTGGTACTAAATGAACACTATTTTAAGGAGGCGTTCTTTGACATATTTTGAGTAAAAAATCGTTATACAGGATGGTCCGGATCTCAAAACCTGCGGAGTTACAGGGTGTTCAAAAAAACTTGTTCGGACCGCTACCCTGACTCACTTGAATCGTTATATCTTGAAAACTAATTATCACAACTCAAAATTTTATACCGCGTTTATTAGACAATTAAATTACCTTTTATTTAATGTATTGCACTTGATTGCAGTTGTACCGAGTTTTGAGATATTTTCTTCGAAACACAAAATTTTTTAATTTTAACCTCGAAAATTCTGTGTTCCAGGTCGTTTTCCTTAGAAAACCTCATTATAATGTACCTTAGCCATAATTTACGCCTCTGCGAATTTACTGAGAAATATGCGCCTAAGCTTTTGCTGTGGCAGGCTTTATCATCACGACTTCCTTTATTGTTCTAGACAATTTTGCTTTGTTTCACTCATTTTTTGCTTTGGTATCCGTCTTTGACGCCAAATTTTACACTTAACGACCGTATTATAGTGAACGCGAATATAAGAGACGTGAATTATGGATGGTGATCAGTTTTCGATTACTTTTCACAATTACGTACTAACTTAGGCCAGGTATATGAAGAACAGTTGAAAACCGATGATTACATTATCACGAAACATCAATCGGTTTCGATTCTGCTCTTATTAACTGGGCAAAACTTCTTCTATTCAGTTCAGCTATTGTCTATTATTGAGCCTTCACAGACTGAATCATTTTCACATCTAAACTAGTCTACTTGCTATATATGCTTAGCATTTAAGTCAAAAAATTTTAATATCACACAAAAGCCCTAATCCATTTCACCTCAGCAAAACATACACATCAAGGTTTCTTTTGCAAATAACTCAATGAATTAAATTTCCTCAAACTTATCCTCCATATAAACATAATATTATCCGTGGGCTTTGTAGCAAGAAAATCAAAACCAAGCAAAATTAAAATAAAACGAATGATACTAAAACAGATCAAAGCGATACGATATAAAGTAATAAATTCACGAAACCAAATCTAGATTGAAAACCAATTACTAACTCAAAATATGCACTTAAGTCCAAATACGAAACATAAATATTTAATTCCAAACTAATACACATATGCATACATACTCACTCAGTCAACATATATTAATCCAAATATTGATACAATATAAATGGCTATATTACGAATAAAAGTGAAACAAAATAGTTGTGGAATGAAACTGAACTACAGACAGTATATACGTAAATTACGGTTTAAGCTGCAAATACTTATACACAAATATTCACGAAAAAGCAACAGATAACTAAATTACATGAGCGAAGTTTCAGCTCGTTTCAGTTCGGAAAGCAATCAATATAAATCGTTTTCATGCTTATCCATAACTTGGTTACATTTCATCGAAACCGTTTTAAAGACTTTCCGCACAGTTAAGAAATTAGTGTTTTCCTCGATTTCAAATCACTATATTTTATGAAAGTTAGAGAAGTAGCTATGAACTAGAAATAAAATAATAGTTTTCTTTTACCTAATCATAGTAAGTAGCTAGGCGTTTCAGCTAAGCTGGAAACAAAAAACTTGGGAGATTAACAAATTAATATCTGGCACCCAAATGAAATTTAGTACGTAAAATTACATATTTAGATATGTCTGTATTTTGTTGATAACCATGTTACTAGATGAAATAAATTTATCTAGATTTACTTCAGCTTCATGAAGCCAAACTAAGATCAAATTCAATCATAGTCGTAAATCCGACATGTAATAGATTTGAATTATTATTTTGCAAAGATGTCATTACTATTGGTTGAAACAATCATATTTCTTTTGAAATGGCAATATGTAAACTAAGTAAAGACTTCGGTATGTATAAAATAATGTTCCTAGAGTATTTTCGTTAATATCTCTTATGTATTCTAAGGTTTAGGAACGGAAATGCATAAGATTCAAATGATTTTAATAAAATCGATTGTTTGTTCCCATTAAATGTTAGTGTATTCGAAGGATTCTCGAAAATATTGGAAAAACAAAATTATCGAAGATAATTAATGATTTGGTGATTAATTTATTAAGATCAATAGTAAGAAAGTAAAAATATCAAAATTGTAAAAAAAAAAAATACGAATATTGTGCCACACTTTTTTGGCAAAAATATATTTTATGTAATGGTACATTATGTAATAGAACAGAAATGCTTGGCATCGCTTTATAAAACCCGTAGTGCATAGTTGCCTGCATCATATGTAAATAATAGCAATTTTAGTATCCCCTTTTTATCGAACAACGTAACATTCAATTATCTGTTTTTCGAATAGTTAGATGAGTATGTTTTTTTCAATCGGATTTAGTATCAAATGAAAAGCTTACACTTTTTTTTTTAGATGAAATGAAATATTCGCCGGCTACTATGCACTTATAAAAGAAAATAAGAATGTCCGATGGTTCACACACTACCCCATATCCCTATCATTTATTACCTGTAATGATTCGTTTTGCATTTTTGAATTCTTTCCTTATACATGAATATAAATTATATTGACTCATAACAGAATCTTGAAAAATGGGAATATGATATGCTAAACTTATCGATTTGTAGTTATAGTGATTTTGAATAGCATTCACTTGTAATTATTTTGAAACAATTGGCATTATTGTTCCATAACACGGCAAACGTCCTTGATAATTGGCAACTAACATATACATAAGTATGTCTGCTTCGTTTACCGCTAGTTATTTTGCCGAATGCATTTGATTTTGACTAAATCGGTTGTAAATTCTGATTTATTCGATGGCTGTCACGCTGCAAATGTATGTAATTTAGACTAGACTTTTTAGGAAGCTGATCAATTTATCTTTTCGCAAATATCTGTTCGATTTACAGTGATTAAATGTTTAAAGCGATTTAAATAGTAACAGTTTAGTTCTTTTTAGCAAATGTTGTTAGTTTGAGTTCTTCCGCCTCAGCGGAGCACTCTTAAGCTACTAGAATGTCGTTTTGCAAGCTCACCGCAGCTGGGGTGGGTTCATGAATCATGGGGTTGACTTTGCTCCGGAGAAAAGGGGCTGCATATTTTCATCCGTCAGGAATTCCGTAGCTTCAATGTTAGAAAACTGGAAAAAGGCTTGTCCGTAAAGGACCGACAGACTATCGGGCATGATTTGACTCGGCAGATTCAACCTAAACGCGGTGTAGGGGAAGCATATCCCATCATGTGACTATGGCTTAAAATAGATGATCCCACCCTAGAATGCTTACTTTATGCCAACCAGGTCACGCGAATCTGTAAGTCGGAACGGTCTTAGCAATAAATAGGCCACTGTTTTTAATTGAACAGTAAGTTATTGTATTTACGCGAGGGTATTTATTGTTTTATAAGCCTTTCAATTGTCTTATTTTGCCTTATTGTGAAAAATATATAATAAAAATAAATAGGTATTAGTTCGCACCGTTTAGTGTTTTTGGTGTTATAACCAAATAAATATTTAGATGAATAATTGTTTCATTTCTTCTATTAAAAGGATTAATTTTTGTTTAATATGACGGTCAGCTGACGTATGCGTAGTTTCAATGGACAAAAAGATAAGGTCTGTTCGCGTACTACGATAAATTGCAATTAATTGCAATGAAGCCGTTTTTGTACTCCGTTTTACTGAAAACTGAAAATTTCCTCTTTCGGTAAAATTCAGTAGGGTCTGAGCTACTGAAAAATACTGAAAACTGTCAAAAGGTTTTTGGCGTAATGTTATTATGAAGGACGAATATTTTTGTGGCGATAATTTATCTTCATTAATTCAGTGACTGAAAGTACGCGAACAGACCTATCGTAAACTGTGTGGCCTAAATGCTCTCGTATTTCTTTCTCTAGAACATATCCCAGAGTTATAATAAATTTTAATTAAGTTTTACTCGCTTGCTATGTGATATGCGAACAGAAAGATATGCTCTAATGAATTTATTTATATATATATACATATATATATATATATATATATATATATATATATATATATATATATATATATATATATATATATATATATATATATATATATATATATATATGTATGTATGTATATATATATATATACATATATATATATATATATATACATATATATATATATATATATATATATATATATATATATATATATATATATATATATATATATATATATATATATATATATATATATATATATTGGTGTTTTGTCGACTAATGTTAATGAAGGACGAGTTTTAAACATGCTTTTCTTAGTATATATTGGCCTGATGTGCATTCATTTAATTTATTTCAATAAGTGATGTTAGGTTTGGATGTTTTGTAAAATCACTCTTTCGGCGCATTTTGTCAATTCCCCCTTCATTTCTCTTGTTGCTTACGTTTCCATTTGACTGTAGTTGGTTACTTACTTTTTGTTTCCTACGCCACAATTCAGGTTTGCTATTGGCAATGATTGCCGATAAACTGTTAAATCAAATTATTTTCACCCGTTTGTTCGACATGGTAATCCGAATGCAATTTTGGCAGTTTCATTACGGTGAAGACTTAAGTGCTAAATTAAAGAGCTCATGGGCTAATACATTCCCCTGTTTAACCCTGTATTCGTAGAAAACGAGTTAGTTATGTCATTATGAATTAGAGCTAATGATTTCGGGTCGGTCATGGTCATTTTCGCTAATCGTACCAGCTTTGCTTGGATTCTGAACTGCAGCTTAATATTATATAATACGGTTGGCTCGATTCTATCGTATGCCTGTTTGAAGTCGACGAATATCTGATAAACATTAATGTTCAATTCCCAGCATTTCAATAAAAAAAATTTACGGTAAATATTTGGCCTGTTGTTGATCTCCACGTCTAAAACCACCTCGACATTTGCCAAGAATTTTTTTCAGCTTGATTTGGGAATTCTAAAAATTTCCTCAGCAGCTCGTTAGACGTACAAAATAGTGAGATTCCTCTGAATCCTCCGCTGAGATCAAATTGATACCCAGTACTATATTCAATTTCAAGCGGTCTCTGACCTATCAGACTTAATCAAACGTTGAGGATGTAAGAAAGGGGCGTTGAGAGTATCATCGTATGAATTTGTGAATATTAGTGATTCACAGAGTATGGGGGTATTTCCATTTAATAATTGTTATACTGCCTCCTCAGTTTGCGCCATCATCAGCCACTGGAATGGTCGCAATGATGCGAGCCATCGCCCGTCTACACAATGGGCCACAGGATGATCACGCAAATGGGCCGCGTGATAACCCACAGTGTGGAGGCGACATTAGAAGCCTGTCCATCTCCCCTTCATCTGGTCTGAGGCGATTATGATGCTTCCGCAATAAACCCTACTTAGGCTAGTACGTGATTTGAAGCCCTTTTTGCCTCTTTTGCCGGAATGTTCTAATCAGAGTTTTTTCGTTCGATGAGTTAGGCTCGTTCTACGGATTTTGTATGCCATATGTTCCGTATTTTGGTTGTTCGAAACTTCTTATTTCCGTTTATTTCCTTATTTCCGTTTCTAAATGAATTTTCCTCGATTTTTTGAGCTATTATTGAGGGACAGTAGAGGGTTGATTTTTGTGTATGTATAACGCTTTGTGTTGCGATTGTTCAGATTGATCTTTAATAATATGCATAGGCATCACCTTGATATGGTCCAACGTAGATTTCTCAAACATCAAATAATCGGCATGGTTTGATATTTGTGCATCTTTTCGATATTTTATTGGTAAATCACTTTTACAGTAATTTGAAAACATCAAACTGAAAACAATTTCTGTGGATTTAGTTTTTTTTTCAATTTCTTAGTGGGTTCAACCCCATCTCATCGATAACTCATAGTAAACGAAGCTGAAGTTTCACAAGGTAGCATTGTTTTTACAATTTTCAGTTTGCCTGTTCTCTTTCCGCTCTACGAGAATAACCTTCTGTCTTCTGTACCTAGGTCACAATTTTGTGTTATTCTTGCAATTGAAAACTAGCCCTCGGCGCCATGCATTGTCGCTGTTTTTAAAATGTATACCCATCATCCATGGGAAACGCACTTTTGGGGGAATGTACATTATTTTAAACTATCAGTTTCAAACATTTAAGGCAAAGCATTCACATGAAATCACAAATCAATCATTTTCCCATTGCAAAATTATTATGTAAATTATTTATGCAGCAATATGATAAAAAAATGTTGGCATATCTATCAAGCCGTAGTATACATTTATTGAAAATCACAATTTTTTCGATAAGATATCATTTTTAGTCTAGCATTGAAATAATTCGCCTATTAGCTTATTTTTAAAGAAATAATTGACTTACGTAAATCTAATGAAATCAAAAAGCGATGTCAACATTTTGTTTTATTTACGTTCAAATTTTCACTTACTTCTAAGTTCAGCTTGATTTACTATCATCTAGCCCATATACATTCTTCTGCTTGCACTGTACAAACTATTACGAAAAATATACTAGTGCAAATTGGGCTGAAGTTTTTCAAATGTAATTTTTCAATTTCTAAAATTAATATGTTCCCTAAAGTTTTTTCCCTGTCTGTAACTCTAAAATGACTAGTTTACTAGATACAAAGTAAAAAATCTAGCAAAATACTAAATTTCTCAAAAATTATTATAAAAGCAACAAAACCATTCTAATTTGGCCACTTTTATATTTTTTTCTTTTTTATAATTGTAGGGTCCCCCGTGTGGAAACCACGAGACATGATTAGTTTAGGCGATGCACAGTCGACAACACGCAAAGATGAGTCTAAGTAAAAACAAAACAGAAACAAAAAAAGATCACAAGCCAAAGAATTGCAAAACAAAAAAAAATAATATGCCATCAAACATAAGCAAAACAGATAAATTTAAAAGAATAAAACAACAACCGGAAAATAGTGAGATTTATAACCAAATAATATAAAAAATAATAGGAAATAACAGGATCTTTTCAATTGAACAAATTAAAATCAAGAAACACAAAGAAATCAATATTAGCCATAATTAAAATTCAAAAACAAATAGTAAAGCAAAGAACAAATCGTATAATCATCATACCCACTGTTTTCATTGAAATGAGAATTTCTTAAAGCTAAATTTATAATTGTTTCCTCATGCTATTGATATAGTAAGTACATATGAATTAAGACCGAACTTTAAAAATATGAAATGAATGAAATTGTTTATGTAAAATCAAAGTTGTTGTTAATAATAATGTTTGCTCGAATTATCGAAAATTTGCATAAACGTATTAATTTCATATTGAAATGGGCACACTAGTTTTTTTTTAAAGTAAGTCCTTCGATGTTAAAAAAAGGTAAATTTATGCAATCGTAATCATTTATCGTTAGTATCAAATTTTAATCAGATCCTTACTTTCAAATTCGGGTCATTTAGCGAGAAAAATCGCATCTCCAAGTTGAAATATTTCATATATAATTTACGTGTTTGGAAATGTTAAATTCTTCTTAAATTTACATTGGAGCATTTGATAAGTATGAAGCTTGTTTCATGCAATTGTAAATTTTGTAATATGTTGCAGCTTTTAGAGGTGATTTTATTTGAAAATAATTTATCCGCAATGTATTACGAAGCGAACCGACTGAATAAGTGTAACAAAAAATTTCAATTAAAAAAACGAAAGATTGTAAGAAACAAATGAATGAAATCAACTACCAGAAGTGTAATTTTAAATATTAACGTAAATTATATAAATAATATTTATATTTGAGTGAAATGAGCACTGTGAATATATATTTTATCTCTTAGAACATTTTCGAAAATAAATATAATAACATAATACATCCTAATAAATCTCATACAATATTATCTACACTAGTATTCACCAAACATTACGTTTTTGTAATTCAAAATATTATACTGATTTTTTCCAAAAATAATCAAACTGATTGGTGCGAGCTTTCTAGTAGGCAATATGTTGGAAAAGGAAAAATACGCAACATATATTTTTCGTTATGATCTTTAAAAAAAATAAATAAAAAATCTAATTTTCATTAAATATTTAAAATCTACCAATTTTGGACCTATCAAAGCAAATCCAGTATTTTATTTGCATATCTATTATTGAATATATTTAACAACCGCGACAACGTATAACCGGAAAATATGCGCAGATTCAGAAAGTGGAATATATGCTAAGCCCGACGCATGTCTTATCGGAAAATCAAATACTAACTAGAAAATCAGGAAAAAATACCTAAGAAAAAATGTTGGAATTGAAAGGAGTATTTTTTGTAATATTTCTTTGAGAAACTAACAAACACCTTAACAATGAAATGAAACATGAAAAAATAAGTGTAAAAATTAGATGATAAATATTATATATTGCATCAGCAAAGAAAAAATGATTACATACGTTTTTGCATGATTTGAATGGGTTCTTTTATGTTTATTATGTATTTTGAATTTATATTTCTTTTCAATAACCCATATATTTTCGTGGTGTATCATCGTAGAAAAAAAATGTTTAATGTGATTTTCAAATATTTTTTTTTATTTTCAATATTTGTTTCTATACTAGCATAAAAAAAGAACCTGATACGAAAATGAGCCATAATTATCTGTCCAGAGCTGTTGGGAAATAGTTATGCATATTTTTCAAAAGTAGCGAGACGCACTTGACTTGATTAATTTAATTGAAAAAAATGAAAGAGTAGTCTTATTACATCTTCGTCATTATGAGGCACTTAAAATCCATTTCACTAACGATTTCTACCAGCTAGCGTCTACCAACCAGAAAGCGGTCTGCGATTGGAACAACATCATTAAAATTGTATTCCCAATTTTTAAATCAAAAGATTTTAAAATCGAAATTGATATTTAAGACCTATATTTTTCATTGTGGGCCGTCTTTTATGCTATCGTTTTCAATTTTTCATTTGATCCTGAAGTCATATCGAATCATGATGTTAATAATAAAAACTAATTTTTCTAAACAAAACTGACGCATAATAACTTACTTTTAATCACTACAAATAACAAGAAGATACAGAGCAATTTTATATATTACTAAAAAAAACGTCTAAATTTCTGGATCCCATAATGCAAATGATGTATAACATTAACTGTTTATTAGAGTTGCATTTCTATCAAATATTTGAAAGTAATCTATGGTAACTTAATTTGTTAAAGTTTATTTGCAATCTCTCGTTTCTTCCATGAAAAAACAAATTTTGAAAATATTGCAAAACAACTGCTTATTACTTTCAATTCATTTGCGTTAAACCAAATCTTTTAATTCTATCAAACCAATTCCACTTTTTAAGTAAATTCAACCGAAACAATCCCTAGAAACACTCACAAGGAAAATCTTATACACATTCGAATTCATTACATTTGTCACATAAACAATGTTTTATGAATAAAAATAACACAAAACTACAAAAAATCAACTTCTTACATGGAAAACATAACTGAATGATATTTCAAGCGAATCCGTAAAAGAAAAATCGTGAAAATTAAATAATTAACGAAATTACACACCCTTTTTGTAAAAATGATTTCTAAAAGCGAAAAGCAGAAAAAAAATATTGTAATGAAATAGCAACATAAAAAGCCACACACAAAACTATTATTATTAAATGAGTAAATGATGAACAGAAAAATAAAGTTAGAAAAAAACCAAAAAATTGTTACATTTACGAATTTCAATGAATCGAAACAAGAAAAACCTTCTAAGAAAAATTCAATAGATATGAAAGTCTATGAGGAAAAAATGATAAAAATATTTTTAAAAAAGCATCTTTTTAGAAACAATAATGCAGCAGAAAGAAACGGCATCCGACTACGCATAACACACGAATGCAAAAAAAAATACGCTGCGAGTGAGAGAGCTAATTTGGCGAAAGTAGAAAAACATCAAAGAATTCACTAAACTCGTTGTCTAGGCATTGCGATTATGTGCAGAGATGAGCACGATAAATTCCTTTATGTTTGCACATGATCTTACAGTAGAAATTGAGATGCAATGTTTATGCACGAATCAAGAAAACAAATGTGAGATGCTTGAATTATAGATTGATAAGAACAAGAAATGTGGAGAAATTAACTCATAAACAATACAAACAAGAAATATAGGAAAATTTTAGAAAATTTATAAATCACTTTAAACAAATTATAAATGATAAAAAGAACACGAGTAAAAATGAAATGAAAAATAAAAAAAATTATTTAAATGAAAACTCAAAATTGTTTTAATGCTTCCTAGACTGAACATCCTTTTGGTAATCCTCTGAAAAAAGCTTACCTTCAGATTTTTTTTGCATGAATAGTCAAAAATATATTCTCGCGTACAAGAACCCTTAGAAAAGACTGATTTGTGGATGTTTTAAAAAAACCATTGAATTTAAATATTGTTTGCATTTTTTCCTAAAATGGAAAATTTCATGGGGGGATCGATGGTTTGATGAATTTTTGTCGAGCGTCTATCACAGCTACAGTGTTACTTGCACATTACCTACAGATCACACAAACCTATAGTGGATAAAAAAAAAGTTACGGCACAATAATCCAGAAGTCATAACTTTTTAGTGATATATTTACTAAGAACGGTTTTTACATTACATCAGGAGCCGGGAAGGTATGCTTGAGTAGCAGAACAAAAAATCAATCAGTTTTTAGGCATAATCGAAAAATGAGAAACTAAAGAGTCGACGCAAAAGATATAAGGCACGATTAAGTTTAATATAAAATTATTATGTATTTTAGATAATTTGTGGGCTTTCCTCGCATCGTTATAACCTCTTGGAGGTGGATCGGCACCGATTCATAGAAGGCCGGTGAAATACATATTTTCCCATTCTTCAGGAATATCAGTTTTTTATGTTTTACTCTACGAATTACAACTTAACACAATAACACAATGGGGTCAGCTTCATTGCAGAGCCTCTTCTTCCTAGCAGCAGTAAGCCACTTAGTCAAGAAACAAGCAATTAAAATTATCATCATCCCCCGAAAGGGAATAGGATAGGAAAGGAATCCCAAACCACACTCTCGACACATTCAATTTGTAATTAAATTATATAATAGTAAAAAAGAAAACATAAATAGGATAAATGGAGAATAAAGAAAGTAAGATAGAGTTAGTTGATGGGAAGTTAGTGTAAAAGATGGATAATAAAAAAGTATGCAAAGAAGAAGAAGAAGCTCTTTCATAATATAAATAAAAATTAATTATAGGATATTTAGAAAACAAAGCGAAAGAAAGTGCTTCCCAGTCAGCATCAGAGTGCTGGTATGAGGGATGCAAAAAAAATAGCAATTAGTAAAAAAAAACTAGTAGTAAATAGTACGTAATCTACTTTACATGGTTCTAATGTGATTCTTCAGCAGCCTTTTAAAGACGGGAAAAGACCTAGCATTCTTCAAAGAGTTAGGTAAATTATTAAAGATTTCCATAGCTAATCTAATAGGATCTTTATGTTTTCTATTCGTTCTAGCGATATCAAGCCTGAGATTATCTTTAAATCTTGTGTGATAGCTGTGATAATCACAGTGTTTTATTGGACATATCGAAGATTTTATATTGTTATTGAGTATTTTATATATTATCTTAGCTTTTTCCATAAATATAATATCCCTTACATTGAATTTATCTGTTTGTCTGTATAGTATATCACTTGGAGTCAGTCTATCAAGTCCATGCACTGCCTTGACTATCCTATTGAGTATTCTATGAATTGAGTCAATATTCATCTCTGAAGTTTGACTCCAATTCAAAATACCATAGGTAATCTTAGGCAGTACAAAAGAGTTGTATATCATATTTTTTAGCTCTAAATCCAAGTAATATTTCATTCTGAACAGCCTAACCCAGAAAACCAACTTAGATTTCACATTACTTATGTGAGGGGACCAAGATAATCTATCATCAATAATTAGTCCTAAGTATTTAGATCTAGCCACTCTTTGTATCTCCTCTCCATGTATTCTAATGTTAAGGCAAATCTCACTCTTATTAATCTGCTTGAATACCATGTAACTAGTTTTACAGGTATTGATTGTAAGCCTGTTTCCCAAAAGCTAGGACCCATAAACAATTAAATCATGATTTATTTGTCGCTCAAGAAGTTCAGCAGAGTTAGCAGAGTATAGCAACAGGGTATCATCAGCGTAAATAATTTATTTTCCAGTCAGACCAGAGAAATATAAATTATAAATATAGAGCAAAAATAAAGTTGGCCCTAGAATCGACCCTTGAGGAACACCAATGTTAACTACTCGTTGTTTACTTATTTCATCATTAAACCTAACCAAAACTTTTCTGTCTTTTAGGAAACTACCAATTAACGCCAGTCCCAAGCCTCTTATTCCAAGTTCGCTGAGATTTTCTAACAAAGTGATATGATTAACTGTATCAAAGGCCTTCGCTAAATCAATAAACAGTGCGGCCACATATTTATTCGAATCAAGTTCATAATTAATAAATTGTAAGGCATCTGTTATTGCTGGTGTTGTGTTACTTTTTTGTAAAAAACCATATTGATGTGTATCAAATCCTACACTGTTTTCTATAAACTTAACTAGTCTTTTATTGATAACTTTTTCGAAAATTTTGCTAAACGAACTTGTTAAAGCAATTGGCCTGTAATTAGAAGGATCTACATCGTCACCTGATTTATGAATAGGAACAATCATGGTATCTTTCAGCTCTGTAGGGAATTCACCTTTGCTAATGTGATTGTTAATGATTGCAGAAATATAAGGTGAAATCTGAGTAGTGACTAATTTCAAGTTTTCGGAAGTTATTCCATCAGTTCCAGGTTTTTACTTTACTAGGTTTTTACTTTAACTTTATTTTTTAAGTGATACCATCGATGCTATATAGGGCCTTAATCTGAGGACTGAGTCGGGGGTTATGTTTTGGATCAGTATCTCTGTTTTACTGTAGGATTGATATGCTTCAACTTGATAATTTTACTACATTTAAAAATATTTTTGATTTGATTGTGTTACTGAAGTCTACCTACCAAATTCCTAACTTTCTAATCAACCACAACTCAGTTCAAATAACAAATCCAGCAAACAGCGCTTGAGTTTAAATCTTTATTTAAACGAATTTACAAATCCATACATTAAATATCGTCGAAATTAATAAATTATGCTCCAACAAGTTACGATTTACAGACAAAAAAACCTCGAGATTCAACTCGCTTTACGAATTAAAACGATCAGAATAAGGAAATAAATTCGCGTCTTCCATATTATATAAAACTATACTTATTTTAAAATTCTAGTGACGACCTTATCATCTAAAACCTCATACGCACCTAAGTCTCGCTCGACATTCCATCGGCCAAAGATCGAATATCCGAACTTAGCATACTTGTCGTATCCACCGTAACACATGTAGCTTGTGACGAAAGTGTTTCCATCGAGACATCCGTGTTACTTTTGAATGTTTGGACGCCGTTAACTAAGTACACTTCATGCAAATTGCTATCCCTTTCGGTGGTTAGAACATAGACACTTAACTTGCCTTGTTCCGTCAACAGCGTCGGCATATAGAAGTTCATAAACGTCCGCTGGGAATTCTGTTCATCTTCTTCACTCGAGCTTGGAACTTCATTACTGTAAGATCGATGAATGCGAAGTACTTGCAAAATTTGGAAGTGAGATATATAGAGCAGCGGCTCACGGTATAAAAATCCTGTTGGCGTATAGTTCCAGTTCAAGTCATAGGGTCGCGACCTGCAGCCGTACTCGTCCACGAAAATTCCGCACTCGGTGAAGCACAGCAGGAATTCCTGGGCACTTATTCGAAATGCTGCCATCGGTTGACAAGATCTGGTATGGACCATGGACGTATCGGCAATATCGACGAACTCCTCAGCCGAGTACGAGCCTAAATCAATCTCGAAGAATTTATCGGAGCTCACGATGGCTGAGTGCTTAGTGAATAAAATCGAGGTGACGGGAGTTGCGGTGTCAAGCGCTCGCACGGGCTTGAAACGACTAAGCTGCAGGTCGTACTTCAATATAACGATCCTGGTGGAGGTTGCAGCTATAGCGACCGCGTCGTTCAAGTCACCAGCCTCGCTGGTAATCCGTGCCAGGTGCCACCGTTCGTTGAATGCTCGATTTGCGAATGGTAGATCCAAAACGGTAGCCTCTAGCTTCGGTTTCATACAAGCAATCGTTTGGCAACGTGATTGCAGGTGGCGCAAATCACACTGGTAAAGATATTCGCCTTCACACCCAATCAAAATCGCCTTTGATATTTTCTTAGAGATTGCTATAAAGTCGACGCTGTCGATGCCAGTAATATGTACCAATTCCGCCGTTTCGAAGTGATACGAATACAGACCTGCGTTGCATCCGAACAGAATCACATCGTCGTTCATTTCAACAGCACAGTTTACCATCAAGCTCGAATTGAAAGATTTCGATTGAAATATCAATTCTCCGGTGTAGGCTGTCACCATGTTCTGATCTCCGGACACATTTGACTCCGTGTTGGCCAGAGAAGACACACTACCCACAGGTTCACCCATACTCGATCTGGTCGACTTCTGCGACGTCATAGTTTGTGTGGAGCATGGCACTCCGTCACAAGACGTCTGCACACCACTTCGACATTTTCGGTGTACCGAGGTCTTGCATTCCTTGCAACGCCAATACGGGCTGCCTGCCATTATCGGTTGAAAGCAAACCTCACATGTCATGTTCTCATTACTTTCTAAGGTAAGTTCAAATCGATGGGTTTGGTACGTTCGACGCCTAGAAGACGCAACTGTTTCTGTACGTTTGACTGACACGTCGGGTAGCTTGTGCATGCTTTCTTTTTTCTCAGAAGACTCCACATGCTTTTCCGAGTCTGGTGCGCTTTCCAAATATTCTTCTGTTTTTTTAGGCTCTTTGACTGCAGTTTGTTCGACGTTCAGTTGAGTTTTTGCTTTGTCCAGTTGTTCTTTCAGCCATTTGCTGTGCGCGCGTTCTCGCTTCAGTTCTTCATGAAGAGTCCGATAAGTGATCGTGGATTCGATTGCGTTTGGCGACAAGTTCTCCTTTCTCGAATTTGCTGTGCCTGAACCAAAGATAATGTCACTGAGAGTTTTCTTCTTTTTTTGCGACAGATCTTCAATTTTCAATTGGAGATAGTCGATTAGCTTCTTGTGTTGCGCTATAGTCGCCTCCGATTTTATATCCCTCTGAACATTGTAGTTTTTTTGTTCCTCCAATTGCCCGACGAGCTGTTCTACTTCCTGTTGTAAATCCTCGATATGGCTCTTTGCTTCCTTACATTCTCGCGCCAATTTATTGGCCTCTTCTTTCGCCATGAACAAATCTGTGAGTATGCGTGTATTTTCCTCCTTCAGAACCTGAATCTCTTTGTGATAGTTCAAATTGGCGGTTTGCAGGTTTATAGTGTCGGACGAAAGAACCTCGCATTTTTCTTGACATTCAAAAAGCGAACTTGTTTTGTCGATAAGCTCTTTCTGTTGCTCGACAATCTTCTTGTGACACGATTCTATACTGGCCTTCAACTCCCCGATGTCCTGTTGCAGATTTCTCACTTTGGTTTCTGCCGCCACTTTAGATGCTACCTCTACATTAATAGATTGTTTCAACCTACCGATTTCTTCGTCCTTTTTGCGCAGATTGTGCCACAAGCTGTCAATTTTTTCAGCATTTTCTTTATTCCGCTTCATTTCGTTGTCCAACATAACTTCGATTTCCGAGAGCTGCGTATCCGTTATGCTGCAAGCCATCTTCAGCATTTCGTAATTGTCTTCAGTCTGCTTCAGTTTCATTTGCAGTTGCTGGTAGGTTTCGCTCATGGTGGAGAGTCGCCCACGTTCTTCAGTAAGCTCCCGTTTCAGGCGCTGGTTTTCACAGCTTATCGAGTCGTTTTTGCGAAAAGCTTGTGTCATTTTTTGACGGATTTCTTCCGCCTTTTCCTCAAGTTTGTGTACAGATGACAGCTGCTCAACAACATCTGATTTGGCTTTCATACGTTCCTGTTCGGCTTTTTCCCACATTTTATGCTCCTTACGGACATCTTCCTTCAGATGAGTAATTTCCTCTTTCAAATCTTCAATCTTCGCGCCTCTTTGACTCAGTAGCCCTTCGCTCAACTTCAATTTCTGCTGAATTTCATCTCGCTCTGCCTGGATTTTCTTGATTTTCTCCTCCGTCAAGTCCATCCTGCGCTGCAGTAGCTTCTTTTCAAGCGTCAAATCCTCCACATGTTTCTCCGCTTTCCACAACGACAAGTTTGCTGTTCTGGCCGCTTGACGTTCAACTATCATTTGTTCTCGAGCTGTTGTCAGTTCGTCTTCGAGCTTTACATTTTGTTTTTCCAGCATGTCGCCGACAGACTTGGGCTGTTCGCTCAGCTTCGCAATCATTTCTTCCAGTTTCGAGACAGCTTTTTCTAGCTGGTCCGCGCGTTTTCTTTGGGCATCTTCATTTTCCTTTGCCGCGAGCAGATCGTTGCGCAGCTGTTCTTCTACCGCGTGGAGGTCGCTGAAACTACCATAGGCCGTTCTGTAAGGCGATGATAGACCACTTTCTAGGTCGAGTGATCTACGACGTTCTTCTACCACACGCTGATCTTCCTTTATTCTCTCGATTTCACAACGGTGCGTTTCGCACGATTTCTCCAATTCGGTCGCCTTCCTTTCTAGTCGAGCATATTCTGTGCGCAGGTTATTGTTGTCCTCGATTTCTCGATTCAGCCGTTTCTTCAAGTCGTCAATGTTCTTCTCTGACGCCAACTTGGCTTGACGATTGCTGTTTGTCGAGCAAATCGATTCATCCAGTTCGCAACGAACATCTCGCAGCTCGTCGTTCAGCTTTGACTTTGTGGTCCTTTCTGCTCGTAACTTTGTTTGTAACTCTGCGATTTTTGATTCATATGCCTCGCTGAGCTGCTTCTTGTTTTTTTCAAGCTCCGCCTTGTCCATAAAACTTTGATCTTTCATTGTCTTTAACATGTCTTTGTAATTTTCGATTTTCTCTTGAAGGTGCGAGCACTGCTCGGATTTTGTCATTAGTTCACTTTCGCATACTTCCAATTTTTGCAGGATGTTCCCAATTTCGGTTTTCTTTTCAGATATCAGCTTTTCGTAATTCTGATCAGAAATTTGCTTAGCTTTCTCCCATTTTTGATATGTTGAGCTCAGCACTTGCGATATCGTCGCATCGCTTTTCAAACGCATTTCCTCCTCGATTTTAAGGGAGCTTTTCAGTGTTTTTACCTCTGTTCGACTTGCAGCCAGCTCAGCAGCTTTTTCTTTCAGACGCTCCTTCATGTGGCTCAATTCTTCCTTAGTATCTCGAAGAATTTTGTTTACCGAGTCCGATTGGTTTGCCTTGCGCTCCGACCGCAGAAGTTTCTGTTGCAAAGAAATGATTTCGTCGGTTTGTCCTTTATTCGTTCGCTTCAATTCGCGAATTTTTCCATTCAGTTTGTTGATTTGCGCCCCTAGACTGTCTTCTTCCTCTGATATTTCAATGCCTTTCTCTTCATGAATGAACCCGTAGCCGAGAAATGGGAGATCTTGGCCGCAAAATTCATTCAAATTGCCGAACTTTCGTCCAGATTTCACAAATGTGCTACGTCGACCTTTGATTCGTTCGATGTCTTCAAAATTCGAGACATCGTCCTCACTGCTTACGTTCGGTATGATGGGCGGTACGATTTGTCGCAGATTCTCCCAGTCGATATCATCGAAAAACGCATGTTTTCGAATGCTGTGGAATGTTAGGCGATATCGAGGCTTAGTGATCAAACCCTCCAGTAGATTTTTGAATGATGAGCTCAAGGAAACGTCGTGCGGGTAAGTAAGTTCGTTTGAATCTTTACTATCGCAGAAACTGAGGATCCGTGAATAGGTTTCGTGGACGTTTTCATCATGAAAAGGTGTCGTTTCACAAATTAGTTCGTAGCCGATGATCCCCATTGACCAGAAGTCGCATTTTACCTGTTAAAATACACATTATTAAATGAATTTGAAAAGCTCAGTGAATAAACAATTCTTTAAAGTCAGACAGTGCATCATAACATTCTGCATAAAATTTAAATTAAGCTATTGTTTGGAGATAATTTAAACCAACTAAGATACAAAATTGAAGAAAATCATGCGATAAATAAAATAGCTACGTTTGAGAGAAATCGATAGAGAATCATTTCAATTCACATACATCATGGATAGATTTTGTGGGCTTATGCGTCGATAATGTCTGCAACAACTCAGGGGCTATATAGTCTGGTGTTCCAACAGGCGACATGCTCATTACTTGGCCATCTTTGTCGAGGGCTGCAGCGTTTCCAAAATCTGCGAGTTTTATATGGCCAAGCCTATCAATCAGGATATTCTCTGGTTTGATGTCTCGATGTATGAATCCCATTGTATGCAAGGCATTGATAGCTAGAGCCAATTCCGCCAAATAGAACTTGGCAAGTTCTTCATCGAAAGCACCATTTCGAATCATCAGGCTTAACAGATCGCCTCCGGGCAGATACTCCATAACTAAATACAGGTGTGTGTTATCCTGAAAGAGACTTGGTTAAGTTTTTACATACTGCATTGTAGTAGAATTACTTGGAAGGCGTATTGCAGATACGTTATCCACTCCGTCGCTCGACTAGCCATTATGTCACGCTCTACCCGAACTGACGATGAGGTAGTTAGTTCCTTTTCAATCTTCTTCATGGCGAACACATCTCCTGTCGCCTTTTCCGACACCAAGAAAACATCCCCAAAATAGCCCTTGCCGATAATAGTTTTTACATCGAAATCATCTTTGCTCACACGAAGGTTATCTGTTTCTTGGACGACAGGGCGGTCTAAATAGAAGTTCAACCAATTATGTCCAAATAGAAACAAAACACAACTCGCTACTCCACACAAACAGATGGAACAAATACTTACACTTCGACACAAATTCAAATATTTGTTTATCCCGTTTTTTTAGTTGCTCCTTGTTACATTCGGTGTACAGTAGGCACAAGGCATCAAGAAGTCCTTCGCGCGACAACGCATCGGCCACGAGTTTTGATGTTCGCGAAGTGGCCGCCTTGCGACTCAAAATCAAGTTATTCAGCCGCGTCGTTCGAACGCTTATCGGTTCCAAATTGCTAGCCATATTCTTGTTTGTTGAATAAACTCTACTTTCCGCAATTCAACCGAAGCGGAACTACGATTATCTCCTCCTATATTTTTGAAATTAACGCATTTTGTAACGAACTTACTAGAGATTGTACTGTCATTGGAAACGAGTCTCCAGATTACACGCGCACTACCCCATAAATAAGATACAATTTCAAAAGCTGAGGTATTATGTATTTAGCTTACGATAAGACAGATCACAGAAAACCGATTTAACAACGAATATCCCACAAAACTACGATTATCGTTACGAAGACGAGCACTTCGTGCAGCTACAAGGCATTGAGCTACAGCACCAAGCACCTTGCAGATTTAAACGAAAATACCGAACGTAGTCGGCGCAGCGCAGTGACACTTGCTTTCATTGTTCGTAGTGGTCATGGCGGTCGTAGTCACTCGAAATAGTTTATGCCTGGAACATTTAAGCTATCCTTGCATGGCGAATAGCCACAGCTCGATTTGCATATATTTGAAATCGCTGCGACTGTATACGAAAAACTAAGGATCTCATTGACCCGTGGATGTCGTACCGCACTAAGACTGTGTATAGACTCTGGAACTATCATATCTAATTTCATACAGACAGGAAGTGATTTCCGACTCAATTTTCTGAGAATATGCTCACTTTCATTTGCTCAGAAAAAGCCCTTTCACGATGTATTTTGAATAATTTGTGGAGTTTAATATTACAAACTTTTCTATAGTATCAGAAAAAAACTAATTAGGAACTCATTGCTTACCTCTGGTATGGCAGTGCTGCATAACATCTTCTAACTGCTTGTTCCGCTCCAATTCATGCTTCCACTCGCTCGCACAGTTCGCCCGGTACGGCGAATACGACAACGGGACGACTGGAAAATATTTTTATCGCTCGCCCTCGCCAGATCGCACTTTTTGACAATTGTGACAGCTGTGTAGGTGATTAATTTGTTGTGTCGAAATTCGGACGGGACGGTATCTCATCTGTGATATCGAAAACAAAACATCATAGTAATCCGTGCGGTAAACCGAACGTTCTCGCTGTGCTCCAATTGGGTTCGAGTTCGAAGTGCAAAGTGTTTTGACTTTGCTCGGATAAGAAAATCCAGACAAAAGTGAGGCTGCTTGGCGGTGCTGTCGTCTGGTGTGATGTCGCGAAGTTTTGGTTCAGGGAGAATTTCATCGATGGCGAACGGATCAACCCATAAAGATAATAAGCATTTCTCGATACACGACGCTTTCGAAGAGGAAACAGACGAGGCTATTCGTGTGTACGGCTCGACAGTAATTTCAACACCGGTCCGAGCAAAGACAAGGTCAATTGACGACGTGACAATACGAGTTCACGATCCCAGGCAAGTTACTTATCCGTTTCCAAGTGCAATTTATTACACTTCTGCGTAATTAGTTATTAACGCTTCAGACTAAACCGTCACAACATCGAATGTGTGTCTTAAAAGTCCCGGTCGTTTCTATCACGGCAATAACTAAGCATTCTATGGACTGGCTGGCAGGTTTGCTTACGCCTTCTGAATCATTAACAAGCTATCTGTATGCCTCCCCCGATTCGAACCTGCGAACTCCCGCAAGTCTTAAAACCGTGCGATTTATTTGTTTTGCATTTTGGTTTATTCGCTTCGAATAAGAAACACAGCGGTAGCTGGGGAATGCAGATGCTCAGAAGCATCTCCATCGCTCTGTAATGTCTCACTGTTTCCGTGAGCGCTTAAGACCAGAAACCACTTTAGCCTTATCAAGGTCATCTGGAGGCTGTCGCAACCAAGGTAGAAGGTACATTTTTTCGCTTGCGCCTATATACTGGTTTTGAAGTTGCAAAGCATTCTCCTCTTGGTGTACCAGAAGCGATTTGCACTCAGCATGTTCGTCTATAACTCCGGTTGTGCGTTAGCAGAACATGCACAAGAAACTGCAGCCACAAAGACATCCAGCTCAAGCGGAGCTAGCCCAACCTGAATGAATGGGATCGACTTGCCCGCAATATCTTGCTAATCGGATAGAATTTCGGTGGAAACTAGGCGAATATTGGATTACTTACACTATGCGAAATCTAGCCCCGCTAATATTTGCACTACGAAAAGAACGGGGAAAGTCGAGCGAAAGTTTCGCTGGCAGATGGATGTGGTGGGCCAGTGCAACACGGAAGACTGTTCCCTTTCTACGTGGGAGCACGTGTATATTGTATTTTTATCAATGCCTCTAAATCTACTGAGATTAAGAAGAAGAGAAGATTTCGCCGGTTTATTGACGTCGTTTAAAAGCAACAGCAAAAATGCGTCATAGTCAATTATTGGCTTTCCTGATTTGCTTTGATTTTCTCGTTAGTATACTTTATACGAAATTATTGATTGATAATACGATTGCAGTAATTTATATGGCTTCTTGACTCGATTGGAGTGGCAGTTTGCTCACTTTTAGGTTCATTTGTTAGATAATAGTTAGGTACCTACCGAGTTTAATATTTTGCTGGCCAGCAGAAACAAATGTGAAACAGTAGTACATAATACAAAGAACACTCGAAAATGAAGGCTATAGTTTTAGCTAATGACAATACAGCTCGATTCACTATTGGAGCAGCCTGAGCGTGAACATCTAATTTGGTGATATTAACCAGGGCGTTTGATGAAATCAAAAGCCGTTTAAAGGAATGAAATGATTCAATACTTTGAGAGCGGTAGTCGTCTCAATATGTCAAAATTTTATCCTATTGTAAGCAGAGAAGTGCATTCCTTTATCTTTTTTTAGTGCTAGCTCTTAGTTAGAACAAGGAAATACTTTTTGCAATAGGTGGTTATTGGAATTGTTTTTTGCGGGATGATTAAAATTGAAGAAAAAATTTTATTTACATTGAAAATTTGAACTGACAAAGTGGTTTCGAAAGTATGCACTGATTCTCATCAGACACCAGCACACAGTGCATACTTGACTGATGTGACCACTTGCAGTTGGAAATAATTAACTTGTATTTACGCTTGTCAAATAAAAAATTTTCAATGTAAATAAAATTTTTTTTCAATTTTAATCATCCCGCAAAAAACAATTCCAATTTGATTCGGCTTCGGAGGCTTATTCCGCAAATCGATCGAGTTTCCCGTATCAATATTCTCTGCTTTGATAAGCTTTAGAGACGATATACGTTGTCTATGCTGATTTATAGACAAGAAGGGAACCATGATGACAATTAAATGACCTTTACAGGTGGTTATTCATTAATAAAGTGGACGAATTTTTCGATTGTTAACGATAAAGGGAATGCGACATAATCGTAAAATTGCGTTAATATAGCGCAGTGAAATCTGAAGAAATTTGAAAATAATTTGTTAGAAAAATCGAAGTAAATATTATAGTTTTTCTATTGATAAATTCTTTTACATAAGGAACTATGGAACAATGGGAAATCTTTGTTGTTTTTAATAGAGCAGAAAGCAACATCACAATTTCAGTATAATGTTTGAGAAACAGTGAGGCGATTTTTTTAGCATGGAAATAACACGCTTTCATTTCATTTAATATTGAGTTAATCGTGCACCAAATTATTTCCAATTGATTACACTTTGAAAAGAAAGAAAAATTAGAAAGCTATCACCCGTTGAACAGTGTATATATTTTTTGGCTTAAATATAGGTGGCTGCACTAATGTTTCAAATAGTTTATCACTTACTTTCTTAATTTTAGAAAAATCTTAAATAAGGAAAGTTCGGATATTCGACATTTTCGAACATTACAAAACACAACACAACACAACTCTCATTCCAAAGTCAAAACTGTTTTTATTCGCGGAAAAAAAACAAGAATGAGATAGCCTGTTTTTTTTCCTTGCACACATGTTCTAACTGTAGTCATAATATGACTTTGAACTGCATTCTTATAGATGATGCTCTCCATACACACATAAAGTTGTAGAATTTTCCATTCTCGAAAAGTAGGAAATGTTTTTGATAACAATATTCGCTAAATTGCTTTTTTTGAATTTCTGCAGTAGGAACTTCAAATACACAGAAGACACCACGTCACGGGACAGCGACTCGCTAATTCAGGAATATGGGAATCTAGCAACTGACGAAACAAATGTGTATTGCTGGCGACATCCAAAAGTCCGCGAAAACTGGCGAACCGTCCTGGCAGCTGTGACCCTACTTCTAGTAGGAACTGGACTCGTTATAATGGGCGCATTCGCCATAGCCGATCCTGCTAATAGCTCACAAGGTGCGGTGTTCTTTATTGCCGGATTTATTTGTTTCATTCCAGGTGCATATCATGTCGTGTACATCTGGCTGGCGGCTCGCGGATATCGAGGATTTGATTTTTATCACTTACCCCTATTTACGTAGGATTAAGAAAAGGACAACGAGATGAATGTCTTGTCAAGAAGGAAAATAACAGAACAATTCGAAAATTCTTCTTTTCATTCTCTTATTCGATTAACTTTATTAGCAATAATATGCTAATACTATTTATATCGAAACATATACATGATAATGATAGTGAGAATAGTGGAAAATGAACAAGAAGCATAAGCATCATGACGATATTATTTTTAGACGTATCGAAAACTCCAACGTTAATATAGTACTACACCTCGAACCGAAGAGTAGTTGCATGTAATTAGAATTGTATTTATTTTAATTTTTTATCGAAAAAGACTTTTTTAGTTTTTAGTTCGGATGATATTTTATTGATAGTTAATTTTATGTTTTCGCTGCTATTATATAAAAACGGTTTTTTGCTTGTATTTACATGAAAAATGATTGAATACATAGAGACGCGATTTGCTACTCAAAATAAATCTAAGCAAACTGATGTTGTTTACATGAAAAAAAAAAAAAAAAACTCGTAGGCGCTGATTCGACATAGAAGTGAATCAAGTACTTTTTGTAGGATAACGAAATAATGTTACCGAAATGGACAGGAAAAAATTAATCATGACTGATTATAATTTTAACATTTTTGGTTCAATATTTAAGTGAGATAATAAAAGAAGTTCAAAAATATTAAAATATTTTTAAAGAACCATAATTTGGTCCGAGTTCAAAACATGTACTTTTACGTCTTTGTGGGCAAATTGTTTATATTGTTTATTATGAACTACAAGTATTTCGCTATCAATTTGAATCCTCAAAAACAGAAAAAGTCACATATATCTCGAACGATTCTCGAATATTAACAACAAAAAGAATTGGAAATGAATTACACAGACTTACATAATTGTTTTTTCTGTTAACGTCGTTGAAAAGTTGTAATACCCAAATATTAAGATTAAGTAAGTGCCATTTAATGTAGTGATAAAAGTAGCATGTTTTGAAAGCGTATGATTCAATCCGTTTGCTCGTCTTAGTTATCGAAGCATTAAATCAATAGACGTGTATAAATGTATTCACATGCACATTTGACTGCAAAATATATATTTATAAAATAATAAAAGTTTCAGAAAAGTCGTAGTTAAAGCGAAATGAAAATGTATGGCTGGCATTGAAAGCTAATATTATTTGGGACATTGAAAGCAAATTGATATAATTCTATAACTATATCAAAGAAAAAGTCTCGAACACCAACTTCATTGGAAATTCGCTCAAATTCAAACTGCTCAAAGCCACAATACGAGTTCACCCTATGAAGCACTTAGTTTTAACAACATTCGTGTTTATTTTCCAAACTCAAAAGGACGGCAGTTATCTGTGCATGGTCCCAAATCTCTTTCTTTTAGAAACTACCAGTAAATTTTGAAACAGGTAAACTGGCAATGTATGGTACTTCCTATAATCTCTACGTTTAATTTGGCACACAAAATATTTTTGAGAAAGTAAAAGTATTTTATACTCAATTTGAGCCAAATCCTTAAAATTATATTGCGATTTCGATCCTTGATCAATTAGTTCTAAATATTAAGTGACTAAATATTAATTTGAGATTAGATGAAAATATACTTAAGCACTCTCCTTATAATATACCTACATAGAGTGAGCAGATTGCTGATAATAGTCCACAGTTGAAGTTTGTACGTCTGCCCCAAACTTATTATTTAAAAAGTTTCAATCCTATGAGCAACTTAATCAAAGGTTACTCGAAACATAATTGGGCTTCCAATCAATGACTAGAAATGCAAATTCTATTTTCCGCACAATCGCAAAAGAATCCGATCAATTATGCATGCATATAAAGTGTCCTAAAAAGATATTTCGTTTCATATTATTTTTTTGAATGGTAAAAGAGTTTCAGTTTAGTTTGAAAGTGCAGGTTGGCGTTTCGAACAATATGTATGTTCTGCTTAGTATGCTCCATGGCCAAAATCCTAGTCTCAGCTATAGCCAAATGTTGAACATCATTGCCATATCATTGCTGGAAAAATACGACGGTAAAGCTGAAATCAATTCTTTTAGGGCACCCTATGAATTCAGGTGTATTTGTATTGAGATAATGATATTCAAGCCATCTCTAAAATAGGTTTTCATTTCGTAAATCATGACATCAGACAGAAACATGAATTTAAAACAAAACGATACCAGACTTAATTATTTTCCGTGAATATGATTGTTTATAGTAAACCGTATTGTTATGGAATATTTATGATTCATAAAATTTACTTTCTAATTAGAGCTATGCATTATTTGACTTATTGTGTAAACAATCAATAAATATCGAACAGAAAAGATTGACTGGATTGCATATTTTTCTCTGAAGATGTTATGCTTAGAGAAAATTTAAGAAAATTCAAATAAAAACCGATCGAATAAAGTGCTCACCAAAAACTTTTTTTTTTATAATTAAATGAATAAGAACGATTAAAAAGGAAGTTTTTCTTTCACAGTTTTTATGAATGGCTCAAAATTTGAAAATCGTTTGGTTTGCATCGACACTCATATGTTGGCTTAGTCCGACAGGGTCTTTAGCATAAAAAATCAAGCTGGTTGATCTAAGTTGGTTGAAGCTTCACAGCGATTTTCCTCTTATATTGACTTTAAAATACTACCTTCATCATGAAACTAGAACCATATGCTCTTGGAACCAGCTATGCCCGGAAAAGTTACTCCAAATTTACCTTTAAAGTGTAGAGATTACGCACGAAGACTTATTAATTCAAATCGGGTGTTTTCAACATCGTTTTACTATTTATTCGTAGATCTGAAATATGGAGTTAATGAAAAAAATTATTTAAAATCGGATACGCTTTGCAACAAAAGTGAAAATCTATTTGTCATGCATTCTTTAATAAATATAGGATTCTTATTTGCAATATGCCTCTCAGCAATGAAACTGTCGAGGAGGAGCTTTCACGTTTAGCATCTCATTCATTTTACTACTACTAGTAATACTGTCATTTTGCCGACTCTCCACCTCAACGATTCTCAACCTGGGTTTAGCTAATTTAATCGGTTCTTCAGTATCTATTTTCACACCACATCGCGGGCAACTCGATTTGTTGATACGCTCGTTGCAGGCCTGATGTATGGAATGTCCGCATGTGCCGAAAACCAGCACATCCGTTTGATTAAATAACCGCTGCCGACACAAAACGCACTTGATCACAGTTATCCAGAGACCACGATTAGCTGATTTCCGCTCACTCGCGAGTTTGTTATGCAAATCGCGGCTAAGAATACGCGCCGTCGTCTCTAGCAGGAGGTTTTCGTACCGCGAATTCGACAACATACCAACAATTAAATGCTTTATATCGCCGAAGCTTCCGGATTGCGTGCCGCAATTCAAAACCAGTTGCACCAGTTTCGAGAGGTCAACATGCTGACTAGCTAAGTGCAGGGTGCTACGAGTTATCGAAGAAAGATCTGGCCGTGAAAGGACTAAGGTGAGGAACGGAAACCAAACTTCTTCCCGTTGTTTCTCTGACAGCACTTGTGATGCCCTAGAGCACAGAGACATTATTTGGACTGCGTAGGTTTCTGCTGTGCTCTCTGGCGCCTCTCGCAACAAGTCCATCGACAGGTTGAATGCAACCTGGTAGTCACCTTGTTTCTCATAGAGATAAATACAGCATGGCATCAATTGGTATTTCGTTACGATTTCCAAGGCGTTCTCCAGCCGATAGTTTTCGTTAGTTGACAGGAAGTCCTTAACCTGCTCAGGCCTCTCCATACACATCAACTCTAGGTATTTTTCTGTCTGTTCGACGCTCAGCGCCTGTCCATATTTAGGTAGACAGCCCAGAAACAAATACAAAAGTTTCTGATCACTAAACAACGTTTCAACTAATTCTGGAATTTTATCATTGAAGTGATCTATAATGATTTTCGTTATTCTATCGTAATCGATTCCCATCAGAGCTGGCAAATTCTTAAGCACTTGAGGGTAGATTTGCCGTTCAGGGTCAGCGCAGTGCTGCTCTATGTAAATGAATACCTCTAGATGACGGAATGGATTATTCAAATAGCACACCAGAATATCATCGTACTGCCCGAGTTTTCCTAGAATATACTCCATCACGGTGTAACATTTGGCCTTGCTGGCCAAGTCCAGTTGTCGCTCGAGCGGAATATGCATTAGACAGTTAGACGTGAGCAACTCGAGCCAAGCTTGCTCGCGTTCCGAGTGTTCGCGAGGATTCTCTCCCTCGATACCGTCTTTTACAAGGTAGTCGGTAATCCTTTCGATCAGAGTAGCATCATCTGGAAGATAGCGACCGGAAATTTGTTGACTGATAAAGTTCAATAAGCATCCTATTTGCGACCACTAAAAACAACGATTTTAATAATCTCTAAGTTTCAATTCAAAATTAACTTACTGTGGCACTTTCAGGGGTCATTATTTCCAATAAAATATTAACAATTCGTTGTCGATGAGATAATCCTAGCTCACCGCTAAATTCTTTCTCCTGAAATGCTAGGGAGATTACGTTCAAAGTTTCCCTGGTATCGAATCTCAACAATGTTTGCAAATATGGATACGGAAGTTCGTTCTCGTCAGCTCGTACGGAATGAAAAGATGTTAAGCACCGCAAGACGTCATGCTTCACATTCGCAACTTCATCCGGCGGTATATCGCCAGCAGGAAATCCCCGCCCAGCTAAGCAACTGGAAATATAGACCAGTAGACAGTTTCCTAGGTCTCGATTTTCAGATTTTATTAGGGGTATGAATTCTACCAACGAGATCGTATAATCTCGCAGTGCGTGTGTGTTTAAGTAAATTTGTGCTTTGTAAAGCTTTTTCGTCTTAGCTACTGTTAGAACTTGATGTAGATCCAAGCAGGTCCAACTCAACTTCAGCACGATATCTTCAAGTTTTTGAGGTGACGAGCTAGCCCAGTAGTCAACCAAAGCTTGTGCGATGTTGGGATTGACGTATTTAATTTCATCATTTTCTATGTGCTCTGTGACCAGATTCAAAAACATACCCGGAGATGCTAAGCGGTCCCACAGTTCTTGCCACAAAAGATCCAATTCACCGATTTCAATCAAGCATTTCATGATTGGCCCCAAACAAAATTCTGGAGTCCTGTTCGTTGACGACGCGTATTCATGAAAAAGCTCAACGATTCTATCGTGGGCTTGCTGCTTTCTTCGGGGTCGGTCCCCTGATGCCCTGAATCCTTCGAGGGCGAGTTCACATGCTTCCGACCAGCGGTGGTTATGAACCAAGTAGGAAATCCGCTCGTTCCAGTGACGTACGCTGATCACGTTTAAGCTCCTTCCTCCAAGCATATAGAACTGAGTTCCTTTCGACGCAACAGAATTGTAGCAAGCATGAGTGCCAGCCAGAGCTAGAGCCGGAGATACATTTCCACCTGTAGCTAAGCCCTTGAACTGGGCCGAACTGTACACCAGACCTGCACTGGCCATATCTACGCACTCAATTTCTTTACTGGACCGAACGTCCACTAGATGAAGTATTTCAGACGTATCTAGACAGGCAATGGACTTCGAACCAAGCCAGTGCAGAGCCAGCAGGTTGTACGAGAGTTGAACGTGGCGCAGAAATAGTAAATTGAGCCGCCCACTGCTTACGAATATCTACAAGAAATCTATTTATTTTTGGCAATTCATCAAACTGATCGTCATACCTGATGAAAGTACAACTGACTTCCTCTGGCTACGGCAAGAACCGGATCGACTGTACGACTTGTGTCTGCCGCTTGAATAAGCACCATTTGCCACGCGAGCAATGGCAAACAATCTGGTGGCCCGTTTAACACATAGAATTTAACGACGCGCAGCCTCGGTCGGATAGTAACCACAAAGTACTTCGACAAGGTAGCTAGAGCGACTATTGAGTAGTTTTGAAGTTCATGCCCGTCATCTTCCAAAACCAATGGATCCACAGCGCAGACTTCTCCCCTAGCGCCACTAAACAGACAGCGAGAAGCGCAGCCCCTGATTCCAAGCTTTCTCGTAAAACTCAGGGACCAAACAGATCCTCCTGAATCTGAGCATAGTGCAAGCGCTGACCGGCCAGTCCATTTTATATTTAGTACTCCTGTATTTGGTGTTATCACGTCATGTAGACTTCGCAAAACATCGCCGGTTGATGTATCAATCATTATAACCAGACCACGGGCGAAACCGGCCAGCAAACGAGTCACGTCTTCGTTAAAAGCTAACGCAGACACGGCTCCCTGTGAACTTTGGTCCTGATGAGCCCATCGTAATGTTTGCGAGCTGTCGAAGTTTAAGATATGGCCGTGTGATGTTCCAACAGCAATCATTTGCGACACTGCAACGGATGTTGAGAAGCCAGCATTGACACGGTCCTGGAAGACAGATATTTTGCGTTAGAGGTAAATTTCAAACTAGCACAATTTGAGGACAGAGACAACTTACAGCTGCCGAAGATATTTGCGAAGTAATCCCCTGCAATATTACGTGCCTCAGAATAGATCCACTACGTGTATTTTCATCCAACGAAGGTGTCGGCGTAGCAGACGTAAATGGGGCTTCAGAAGCAATGTCCGAATCGGCATCTAGTTCATTCAGCACACTTTCCAGCGTCGGCATTGTTTCCAAAGTCGGGATCGAGTACTCATCATCGTCCAGCTATAATAAGAGAATATATTACAACATGTATTACTAAGGAACACGATAAGGATATTCAGTATAAAAGCAAATAAACTGCTATATATATTATAAACTGCGCTCCGTACATCTTCGATATCGAGTTGCAAAGATTCAGCGAGAAGACTATCATTTGACCCACGATCAGACTCCAGCAGTGACTGCAACGACGGTGCTTTTAGTTCGTTCATTTTCGAACGTTATCTCGGTTGTTTTTAGGTATTTTATCAATAGGAATTAGAAAATGCAAAATATCTGCTGTAATCAATTCTCTAATCTTTTTGCTACACCCCCGTATCGTTGTTTTCTCTCGCTACGCCCGCCACTGATTACTATTTGACAGATGAAAATTTATGCTAGCAGAAAGCGCAGAAAGCACAAACAAAATAAGAAAATGAAATGTCAAATTGGCCAAATGTAAGCAGCTGATTACGACATTTTATACGATCAAACCAGTAAAAATGACCAGAATGGAGGAATTGAAAATTGAAAATTTCTTTTGTATTTTAGCTAATTTAGAATTTGGATTGTTACCACTGTAAAAGATAAAACAGCACTAAAAAACATTGATTTTGCTTTTGTTGACGAGAAAACGTCGCTGATTCCGAAAGATAAAATTATTGTATATGAGTTCTTGTAAAATTGTGTGGCATCACAACGGGTCTCTCTTGTGCCTATGTGTGTCGGTCGGCAGACCTCTGTGGATCAGCAGCCACTTCAACCTAACCTAACCTAACCTAACCTTTTGTAAAATTAACTGAAGCAAATTTTGTTATATGAATGTCGATTCCGAAAGGACGGACCGAAATGATTTTTATTAGGAAAATAAAATAAAAATCCGATATATAGGATAGAGATTATTATTTATTGTAAGAGATATTTATTTATTTATTGCATGTGAGTGAGTTTCGATATCGTATGAAATCCGATTTCGGATTTTGAATCTTACTAGGCTCCCAGGTTTCGTTCTTCTTGTTAGTAGTCTTTGTTTTTCCAACCGACTCATTTCGTTATTTTCTATTTATTGCAAACTTCGATATCTGTTTAAAAGATCAAATCTAATTCGTGCCTGTACAAAGCGTACTTCACAAATTATTGAACTTCTAAGATAAGTCAGCCTATGCCATGTAACCGATGAATAGCAGTTGTGAAGTCAACAGATTATGCAGAGGCAACAAAGGAGGGAAAAGCAGTGGAAAAATAAATCCATAAACAATTTGACGGTAATTGTTCGATCCAAGAATTTCGCGAACACAAAGGATTAAGGCGCTTGGAAGTGACGTATCCCCGCCGAGATCAGAGAACAAAGTGACCTGTATTGGAAATAAATAGCACTAACTATAGCTATTGATACATCCGTAAAAATCTTTCATACAAATTATTTTTTATTTGTCTTAATACTTACAAAAAATATATAAAATCTAATAACATGTTCTTGCATTTTTCCTCTGTTAGTTTTCATCATTATCAAACATTTTACACGAAACTGATCGATTACTTAGAATAAACTGTTTAATTTGAAAAAAAAAATATAGAACTGTTCATAATCTCGGCATTCTAGTTTATCAATTTTGCAATGTTTCTCTGTTTTGCTTTTTTTATAATATAAATCAAATTTTTTTTAGCCAATTGGGAGTGGATTTAGGGCACTGTAATGTCTGAAACTGAAAATAAACAAAAACAAAACTCAACAATTTTTCATTTCCTGAACACAATGAAAAATTAATTTTCTTATGGGTCTTATCAAATGGATTTGTCATGTTTCGATAAACAGTCACGTGAATGTATGTGGATTGGATTGGATGTTGAATGTGCTAATGTCTGGCTGTGAGTGTCGTCGGATTCACATCCTTATTTCCACCGCCACAGAATGTTTGCATAAATTAAAATAAGCGTATTTATAGTATTTATCCTTGCATAAAGCACAAAGTACAGTTATTGTTAGTCTTATCTAAAACTAAACAATATAGTAATCCCTAGATACATATATGCACCTAACAATTTTCGTCGTTAAATATTTATGATTAAACATATCTATAAATTATTATACAGTATATACAATTGGTTTTTCGATTTTTATTTCTTTGCATGTGAACAAAGCGAAAATTTATAATTTTAGTTTTTCAAGTTTAGTGAAACGAGCGAGCAAATTTGTAGTTATTTACAGAAGAAACATATATTCATAGTTCTGATCGTCAGCAGCTGCTTACGGGAAAGTGGAATGTAAAAGAAACCGATTTCCTATCAGGAAGCTGGTATTGATCGTAGCACGCAACATGTTTGGAAAGCTTGCGAAATTAAGAGTCAATTCACTCAAATTGACTGCGTTTATCTAGTAGTTCTAAACGAAAAATATTTTCAATTCACTACGGAAATTAAATTTTCGCTTATTTTTAAGCTATGAAAAAGTGTTTATTGCGATGAAAGACAAATTTCCAAGAGACAGTTCAAAAACATTTTGAAGATTACTCTAAGTTGACTGGTACTTATCAATTTAAATCGTTTATAAAGCCGGTTTTTTGAAGCATACTTATCAAAGATATATACTTGATTAGTACTAGATTTTATGTAGCAAATAGTAATTCATTATATGATGAATTACTCTTTACTATTCGCATGCCTCTATTACAATATTTTTTCGTTACTGAACATTAAAGAAATTTAAGGTTTCTACTTGTTTCTTGTAAGAGAAAGTTACTGCATTTCAAGAAAAGCAGCTAGAATTAAGTCAGAGCTATCATTCAAACATAATCTGGCTGCTATTAATTCCAATGCCTTTTCATGATACGGAATTTTTTCTCTGCAATACATTCTATAGACAAAGACGATAGTACTATCACTCACACCTTGAAAAACTTAAAATAAGAAACATGCACACTAAAGCTAACAGAAATCCGAAAGGTGTCTTTTCTGTGAGCATAAATTAAAAAAATATATCAAAACATTGAAATATTACTCATGCACAGTAACAACGTACACAAAAAAAATTTGAGCTTATAAAATCAAAAGCAACAATACTACACATAAAAAGCATCATTTTCTTCACACAAGAGCCGTCTTCAAACATGCTTGTGAGTTATTTCCAATACTAGAGCCATCTAAACTATCTAAATCTAAAGCTGTATCAATCATAGTTGTGTCTTGCAACAACCGAAGACGACTTGGTGTTATAAAATTGCTCGACGTCTCCCGCACTGAAGATGTACTGCTAGTCACAGCTACTGTTGGCATTGTTATCGCAGGATGCATTGGTATCAGATCGGACTTCATTTCACCGCTATCGTTCTTCTTGCTACCAGCGCTCATTTTGGGCTTGCTGCCGCTCTCAAACATTTTTCTATTGCTGGCCACGAAAGCACAAACAGGATCATCCAGATCCAGATCATCACCCATAAGCGTCGATGACATATTTGTTGTAGATTTATCTAGCTCTTCAGCCACATTATCGCTACAACTACCTCGCTTTTTTACAATGTCTGCTACTTTAGCGCCTTCCACACCCGATTTACTTCTGTAGGGACTTTGCTGCTGCTTCTCTTCGATTAAGTTCGAATAGACATGCAAATTCGGATCAGTTTTACTACCATCGATTCCGGACATAGTCGGATTGTTCGTGTTCGGTACATTGCTATACAAATTTTCGCAGTCCGATGCTGATTTGTTCATTCGTTGAAGTGTATTTTCGTCCCTCATTTGCACTTCTCGTGATGACCTCTTATCAGTATACAAACCATCAGATAGTGATTTAGCTTCCACGTCTCCTGTTATATGCTCAGTGTATTCATCTAAATTATCCCTGAATAAATTATTGTAGCTTCCACTTAGGTTATTTGGTCGTTTCGTTGTGATTTTGGCCAAATTGTCATCTTTGCAATTATTCGGCATCATGCCAGGATTTTCCAGAGAATCTGCCACGGGTGACTCGACGGACGACAATGGAATTTCGTTGTCGACCAAATGAGCTAAACTATTCGAGTTCCCTGAAAATGCAAAAGTAAAAGGTTAAGGTTATATGGTATGTTTTGGTTATTTTAAGCTTCATAACAAAATTGTGTTGATGTTATGATTAAAAGCGTTCAAATTGAAAAGTTGTCATTTCACATGTTAAGTGTTTCGAACAGAATAGTGTATTGAATGTTACGCTACGAATTATAGTTTGATCGATTGTCTTGGGATTTTTCGATGATATTCAAGCTAGAGATAGTAAAGTCTATAGAATAATCTAGATGAATACTAAAGCAATGATTGAAATGATTTGTTTATAAATAGAGGCCCAATGTTGATTACACTATGCCATCTGAAAATTTCCAATTATGTACAAGTTTCCACACATTTCTGACATGTGTCCACGCAATTGCAAAATTAGATATAAATCTCGATATTATGCGAAGTGGTGGTTATGAATTTGTTTACTTAGTATTCAAGACGAAGTTGTTTGAATGTTCGAACTGTTTCTGCTGTTCTGCAATGTAGATACGCATCCGGTTTCTGTTCTAGCGATAATTAGAATACTTTGATAATTCGTACTTTGACAAATCGTTAGTAAGACAAAAGGTAAGTTTAACTATTGTGCGAACACATAAAATATAAAACATTCTCTAAGACCTAGGTCGCATATACTGATAGTAACTTATTTAGTAGCCACATCCAGATGTGGCCAAATTATTATCACTTTATAAAAAGTTATTTTTATGTTTGAATATTTGTCTGGGATTGACAAATTATTAGTCAAGGTAGTTTTGAATTCAAAGAAACACTCCTCTTTTATAAATAATTAATACCTGGGACCCTTTTACAGGTAATTTTGATGTCATTTTAATTATTTTTTGATTTAATGACAGCGATAGTTGTTTTCGTCAAACTATTAAATTTGTATAGTTAAATTAAGCTCAAAAAGTGGGAGTGGACCAGTCATTTGTAGCAAAATTGCCAAAAATCATCATTGAAGCCCAGAAGAAGTGGGAAAAAAGGCCACAAATATACGCAAAACAGCAAAATAAGTTTGAATTACAATGTAATGAAAAATTTTGGCTATTTTCAAACAAAAAGTAGCGCATAAGTGTCTACGGAATAAATAAGAATTGATTGCACCGATGAGAGAAGCCTGTGAAAGTAAGCAGGACCACTAAAGCCAAAAATGCTAAAAGTGGAATGCCTCGTTAGATATTATTATTAAAAAGTCTAAAAGGAATTTCCACTAAATATCAACAAATGCATTAGAAGCGAAAATTTCTTGTACAATGGTTCGGTTTAAAGCGAATATTGAAATTCTAAAAGATGATGCCAATTTGGCCTAGCTTATATTATAAAGCGTATTTGATAACATTGTGAAACGATTTAATTTCACCCCCAGGCTATTCACTTACACTACTATGAGATAAAAATCGAAAGGTTTATCAGCCGCCAGTGAAAAGGGCAAAATCAAATCTACATTCTACACTAATCATATGCGCTTATATATTTTAAGCTGCGTTGAATTTTATCCACTTCCGCAGAGTTTTTTGAGCTTTTGAATAGTACTTCTCCTACCTCTCCTGAGAGACCAGTAATTTTAGACCAAAAAATGGCCAATCTGCCAAATAAATCCAAGTGAAGCAACATAATGTAGAAAGCTCATTACGATTTGTGGGCGCAACAAAAGTTATTAAAGGTCACGAAAACCAGTTTTTCTTAATTATTTCGTTAGCTTATTGGTTTTACCTGAATCACACTCGACTTCTCAATTGAGTTTTCATGTTATGTTGCTCATTTTACAATAAGCATAATTCCGCTGAAAATTTATTTGATACAAAAAGTCTAAAATGACTGGTCTATGAGCATACTTTATTGATTATAATCATCTTTTAATCTTTATTGACTATAATCAATAAATAATTATTTACTTATTAGTTTATTATATTGAGCGTGATGTCCCACTACAAATATATTATTCAACTTTCTCAAGACCTCAATAATTGGCCGTTTCACCTTCAACGCAAACAGTAGTAAATCAACAATATACGTATCATTTAAATATCAAATTTCATACAAAACAAATAATGCTAAAACTATCAGATTTTCGTTTCGTTTTCGTTTCGTCTTATTTAACGATAGTTAATATTCAATTATTATTTAAATTTTGAATAAAGTAAAGTAAATTCGCATTCAAATGCATATGCAAAAACTATTTGGAAAGTATTTAATCATTATCAAGGTATGTGCTATCAGTATATATTGTGAGTGCTATAAGTTTCAATAGCACCAAAACGAAATCTCATTAGCAAACATTATCGAAACAGACAAAACGTTATCAATAATTAGACATACATACTAAAGTATATAAAAGAAATGACAACTTTTCATCATTATATGCCTGCGAACAAATAAGATAATAGATACAAAATAAAGTCGATTCTGCTATTCTATTCAGCGCGAGTTTCAATATTTAGTTACAAAATGCTTAAAACTAAACAATTCATTCTTCAATAAATGCAGGAAATACGGTTTGGGTGAAATAAAAGGTTATAATAGAATGATACGAAAAATAACTAGCTAATATATGATAACTAAGAGTCAGTCGATGCATATGACCAATATTATGTAAAAGATGTATAGAAACAGTGGTGTGGAGAAATTAGATGCGATGCGAACACAATGTTTCATTGATAATTATGTATATCAAATGAAGAGAAAACATATGCAGAGTTCTATTTACAATTAAAATCATTTTTCTTTTTTTATATCATTACAATAAATTATAAATTAAGGAGACTCACCTAATAAAACTAATTTGTTTTTAACATCAACAAAACTCGTTGTTTAGCGTGAGAAAATCAGTTTAAAAATGGAGAAAGAGAAAAAAATAGGTTTAAGTCAATATTGCTTGATGGTAATTGTTCTATTGTTGTCTAGTTGAAAATATCATATAAAAATAATTGAAACTCAAGAACACTATTGATGATGTTTTCATCATGTTATTTCTTCACGAAGTCTCGTTTGATGCAAATCAATAGTTTTTGAAATATTGATTTTAGTTGCATATTGAACAAAACTTCTACGTCACTAAATTATTTCCGAAATATTATTAATTATTGGAAAATTATCACACTGATTACTTATTTTTTTACTATGTGTTTTCGGATTCCATCAAATCTATTATATTATTTGCAACATGAAATCAAACCCAATGCATAAAATATACGTGCTTGAGATAGAAGTTCAAATATGAAGAGTAGTGCAAGATATGATAGTAATCACGTTTCATCGAGTTTTCTTTTGTTGTGGTATGAAATATCCAACAATTACAACAAAATACTGTCGCATATATTTGTAGTTTTTATTTATATATACATGGAAGATATTTTCATAGGCCCATTACAATGACGATGCTTTAATCATCTGTTAGTAACTGTCTGTTAGACACAAATTCAAACATGTAAGGCCATATTAAATTTACGGATATTATATTCGATGTCAATTACATGAGTTTTTAGCATGCGATTCGAAAATAATCTTAGCCTAGTCACTGTAAGCCAAGCGAGTAAGATTTCAATTAAATCTGAACCACTATATATTGCTACTGAATGCGATGGTCTAGTTAGTATGTGGAAAACTATATGCATACTCTAGCCTGTATATTCAATTACGCACAGTAGATACGGCAAACAAGAAGAGTCACAAAAACTACCATCGAAAAAAAAATTACCATATTCTTTAACATGTTTCTTCGATTCACCTAAGCGAATTGCTGGAGAAAAAGACTCATAATGTAAGATATGCACTGTTGTTGGTAATTGCAAAAATGTAGAGAATAATCATTTTTTTAATTTTCTCAGTATGAGCCCCAGGAAATTGCATTGCTTGTTGAAATCAAATAGTTGACTGTATCTATAATTACATTCAACAGCTCTCGTGTCTCGTCTGTTGAGCACTAAAAACTTAGGAGAGAATTCGATGTATCTACAAATAGTTGCATTTTGGTTTGGTTTCGGATACAGATTGTTTTCTATTTCTAGTATTTTCAACGACTCTATTGTCTCTTGAGTAGTCTATCAACGGATAGAAGTTTATAGTAATACCACCTCGCAACTTTTCTTGGATAGTTTCGAATATTGCACTGTATTTCAACTCCGAATTCTTATTAAATTACTAGCAGACTTTTTATTTATAAATTAGTTACAGTTGGTGAGTATTCTACGAGAGTATTCGTTGAGCATTTCATAAAACGTAATATTATGGCTATACCACCTATTTTAGATTATTTTTAATTAGATTTAAAGATCATGATTAAATCAACGAAGCAAAGTATTGACATTTGAGCACAGTATTTGTGACGTAAATGAACGAAACTAGAGTCCTCGCATTGCGCATCAATTGCAAAATTAAATATATGAATTAATCAGAATTGACTCGAACTGTTTCGTCAGGGGTGAAACCCTAGCAAGGCACTTTTTTAAATATTTGTTTAAAAACATACCAAGTGCGATATGCAATATATCATAGTCGGCTTTAGAAAACAGCTCTTTTCACTTTTTAAGTTATCAATCATAAAATTTTTCTGTCCGCAGAGAAGCCGATTGATCAGTAGTGAGTGATCTGCATTTTCTTTGAATCTGGCTAACGTTGAGAGAAGTTAAACACAATTTAGTTAATCGAGAGCACCCCTAAACGAACAAATCGAGCGAATAGCCTCCATGAAAAAGCAATTGACAATGTCCAGCGCTTCATTGACTTGCATCTGCAAAAATTTGGCTGTAGATTCTAGATAACGCTTTGACCAATTCATGCACAAAGGAACATATAAATCTTTGATTAACTGCATGTGTACTAAAACGGACCACGAATAAACTAGTTATGCAGAAGATGTTATCTTCAATCCTCGTCTATGTTCCGTTTTAACAATGAGTGAACTCCATTAAGTGATTCTGGGCTGCAGATCTATCAGATATACACTACGCACATTCCTCGTTGGCAGAGAGTGGCTGCTGAAAATTATCGAACTGCCACTGGTTGATCGATAGAGAATACCAAAATTCTATACACGAGAAAAATATCACCTTCCAATAATATAGAGGGAAAGGCAACGAAAATATACACTGTAAACGAGTAGGTAATAAAAAAATCACAATCATGCTTGGTAAATAAATGATTAATCAGTTATCGAAATAGAAGCTGATCGTAAAATGTCGGGTTTTCATAAAAATCACGAAGCTTTTCTACTATTAATGAAATCAACAGATTTGAACAGGTGTCCTACAGATCAAAGAAGTGACAGCATCTTTTCTATCACAGAAAACCTTCGCTCCATTCATAGTTCAGATAAAAATTGTAGACTAGGCACTAATATGCGACCTCATATACTTAAAAATCGAATAAAGTTGTTCCATCAAAACGCATTTCGGATCTGGGGATTGAATTTGATAGATACTTCATATTCAATCGATGTATACGTATGTGGAGTGACTAGTTCCCCGATTCGACTCAGGAACCTAACCTACTAAAAACTAGTTTGATTCAAAACTCGATGTGTGGTAATGTGTGACCGCACACACCACTCTCCCTACTCGACTACTCAAGTTTTCCTCATCTACTAGTACTTAAGTTATATTTTTAAGTTATTTTCTATAGTTCTGGAGTAGAATATATTTCAGCTTTCAATGCGGGGATTTTCGCAGATATAAATTTTTTTTTACGTTCACCATGCAAAACTTGTGCTCACATGCCAACACGTCGATGCAATATTCGAAATCACCTTATGCTATTCGAAAAAAGTCACAGATCACACATTTCAACAGATTTTAACAGCTTTTAAACAAATTCACCACAATAGGCCTGTGCAGTTTATAACCATTTTCAATGATTCAATCTGATATACTACTTGCAAAATATATACGCTATATACTGGATAAATCATGAACTCTAAGAAATACAATCAGGCGGATATTTCATGAATTCGTAATTCACTAGATATCTTGTGGCTTATATGAATACGTTCGAAACGTCTCTAGTTAGTACACAATCTGTCTAAGGCATACGAGATAATCATAAGGAATACGAGCAAAATTCTGCACGACCTCATCTCCTAAATACAGTACTAAACATTGATGTAACACTAGGAAGAATCACTAGTCACGTCCTCGATAATCGAGTTTAAATCAATATTCAGACCGTATTCGTAGACATTCGAGTACCGATCATTCCGCCGTCCGCCAGGACTGCCATTCTGTTCAAACAGGGCTCGCTTGCTGATTCGGAACGTCTGACTATCGCGTAACATTGTATCGTTTTCGGTCGAATCACCGCCGCCACCAAAATCACATTCGCGAATTGTCAGGCGATTCGTGGGGCTTTTCAGTTCGAAATGTACATCAGGTCGACTGTAGAGTGGTCGTTTCTTTGTTATACGACTACTTGGATAAGGTTTTGCTTTTGCCTCGATTTGCTCGGAGTTCTGTCGAGGAACAGCTCGATTCTTATGAAACGGATAGCGCGGCAGGTGGCTTTCGGAACGGTTGCGTCGCTGTGGTGAGAAGAACTTGAACTCAGACGGTACTGGCACTAAGTTAGTATTATTGTTTAGAACGGTTTTGTGTAAAAGCGGTAAAGGTGAGTTGCGATCGAAAGACGGAGAGTGTGGCAATTGAAGATTTCGAGTGAGGCGATAGGCTGGAGAAAGGGACTTACCGTTTTGCAAATTATCATAGCTTCGATGGCGATATATCCCGGTAGCTGATATTGGCTGCAAATACATTGTGGGTTAATGCTTTTTTCATTTCCTCTCCAGCACACTACTCACATCGTTGTACAAATTTTGCTTAGAACTAATAAATGAATCTCCGCCCCCCAAAATCGGCTGGTTGTTGACAAGGGACGGATGTGATATTACGTCGGTTAGTTGATTCAATGCATGTTGATTACGAATACCAGGCTGCATCTGTGACACAAATTCATCAGTTACGACCCCTCTTCTGGAAATACAAATTCATAAGGGAGCTAATTATATAATGGGCATATCATATTATAATATGTTAGATAACAACAGTAATACTCTTAGTTATATCCACTCGGTAAAAATTAATTTTCCAGCATTACCTGTCTATCAACGATGGCGTCATTGGTCCGCACAGAATATGAAAGCAGTTGAGGCATATATTTCCTCTAGAATATGGATTCACCGCTCGCTGGCCACCTTTCGACGAAAACGACCCCTTCAGCTGTAAGATAATTGGAATAAATCAATCGAAATATAATCGCCTGCATATACAAACATCCTCATTCGTCGTTTGATCGCTGGTCGTTAGATATGTGTGAAATCCTGCCAATCCAATCACCGACCAAATCGAAAAGAAACATACAAACGTTACGATTACGCTAGCCGGTGCAGCCTTAATTACTTGGAACACTTCCTGCTCTTTTTTCATTACTGTAACATTTATTCAATGCGTGTTTGTTTATTATCATATTCATATATACTTACATAAAACTAAATGCGTTATCGAGCAGGCGAAAATAAATACGGCTAAAAATGCGAGTGAGACTAGAAACATGTAAAAGAAACGATAATTCCTTTTACCCACACAATTACCGACCTAAGATCCATAGATAATTATCTTTATTTCGAACAATTTTGCTTATAATTCCAGTGCATCTTGACTTACCCAAGGACAATGATGATCAAATCGATCAACACAATTATCACAAAGGCTGCAATGTGAAGCACGTGGCGGGCGGAATATTTTACACGTGAAGCAATACTTTAATTTTACAGTTTGTCCACGCACAAGAACTTCTTTTGTCCTTGGCGGTGGACGGTATGTTGGGCTATTTAATGAATTTGGCACTTCTGTAAAAGTCAATATCAATCACAAATCGATGCAAACACAAGTCGGTCTATCCGTTCGCAGCTACTTTGTCGCTACTTACCAATTTGCTTTTCAATATATGCAGCTTCATCAAGGGAAGCGCGCGGTATTACTCCTGGATCTGTGAAAGTTGTACGAAGCAGTGAGCTCATCGTGAAGAAATATAAAATAGCACCGATTACTGGAATAGCAGCTGTGATTTTCGCAGCCAAGAACGGACAGCTGCAAATAGTTCCGACCAATTCGACGTTTCAATCAACAGTATGAGAAACAATTGATAGACTTACTCAAACGCAAAGAATAGAGCACTCGTTCCCGTTATTAGAAAACAAGTTAAGTAGAATACTCCTGTATGCGGTGCCGACATCAAGAGACCATCGCAATAAAATCGATTACGTCCAGCAAACAGCTCCCATTTGCGTGTGACGCGTGTATTTGGAGCCATAGTACAACAGCACAGCAAGTTCATTTAAGCTAGATTTGTTTTTTCTTTAGGTTGGTTGGTAGTCCAATATGAAGAATTGCCTTGGATAATTGAACCATTTACTGCAACCACACATAGACATTGGAGATGTTTACGTTGTCTAGGCAGTTAAGTGGTGAGTTTCAATATTCTTCTATTTTCACCGCGAATGGACAATCAGTTTCAATAAATAATTGGTATCGTTGTTATGACTTAATTCCGCTCCATTATTTCAATATTTGCCAGATCTCTGCAAAGAAAATGAAGTGGATATTTCATGCAATTATTTAATATAACTTATATATTATAGAGTACAGAAAGATAGTCGTATAAACAATTCGTACATAGACACATTGTCCGCGTCAGAGAAGGTTTAATTTCTACACTCGCTACTCTTATTCCAAGTTCGACAGTAAACTAAATATAATTAAGAAAGGCAGCAAATGAGAGAAACAGCACCGCTTAACATTTTAGATAATAGTTTCGCACTGAGTTATAGTCAGTGCATTGTTCACTAATATGCATCTGTTACAAACACAATTTTTTACAGAATATTACTTAATGTTGTCTCATAATTATAAAAAAATACGAAAGACTCAAAACCTTTCTGTTAACTAACAGTCTACCTATTCATTACCACAGCCCTGTCATTAAATTCAAAGTTTACTTCACGCAAACAAATGTCCTTCACTAATCTCAAGCTCTACAGCGGTCTACAGAAAAACGGTTTTTCTCAATTCATACATATTACTTAGCACTTTACTGTCTATTCAAGACAGCCTCCATAAAATGTTTATCGCTTCGTTTCACGTAACCAGCCACGCAAAAATATACAAAATGTAGGCATGAATTAAACTGTCAACAATGGGAATAAGGATCATCGTAATAGCCTTTTTATACACTCGATCTGCCGCCCGATTCGACTCAAGTCTCAGTCGGGCCTATCGAAAGTTGTACGTGTGAAAACATAAAACTTAGATCTCAATGGAGACCTATTTATGGCCTATCCGATTTGGGAACTTGTATTTAAACATAAGCATGTGTGTGTAAACGAAAACTGAAACTGACTCGGGTCGAGTAACTGACTCAAATAGGACGTCGCATCATATAATCTAACAAGACTACCGCACTGATCCATTATCCCGTGCTTGTCCCATGACAGATAGTGTCATGTTCTAGACGTACTTTCTGTTGCAAGTACAAATCTCATTAACGACGTGACATTGTCAAAATTGCACCTTATCAGTCGTCGATTGAATAGATAAAATGATCAAACTCAAATAGTCTCTAGCATTACTCACTGAAATCTAAGTAATTTATTAGATGCAATCAGTTTTAGGCAAAGGAGCACTACTTACATGTCGCGTAACATCTGCGAAAAGTGGCGATAATACGATAATGAACGCGCCAAAGTCCCATCTTTTAATCGTGAACTATATAAAAAATAATCTTCAATTGTAGCGATGGAGCTCTTAATGACAATCATTTGACCTTCTCAGCAACTATGGAGCGACCCTGAATTGTCTTAGGTTTGGACGAAACACTTGCTTTGACCCCTATGCACCAGAAAATGTAACCACCGAATGCAACTATATTATTGAATTCTGTCACTGCAACGATGTTTTTAAGCGATGTGATTACATGAACTCACGGAAATCTTAATAATTGGCAAGGACTGCCCTTATCCAAGGGTATATTTCTTGTCTAGGGGGACACTTCAACCTCGCCATTATGATTCCTTTTGAATGCGTTCATCCCTTTGTTTACGGCCTCACCTCGAAACTACAATCCTCTGCAGATTATTTGTCATCTCCTCGAGCGACATATAACCCCATTCCAAATGCGAACTGGGGCTACCTCAGGGCCACAGCAGACGACCTCATTCTGTACTTACCCTTTCTAATACTTCATGTTTCTCGTGTTTCTCCCAGTCTGTCCGCAACGAATGGGTCTACTGCTGTCGCTGTCGACGTCTTCAATATGGTTCGAAACCGTAGCTCGCGACCTGTGGCTCCAACTTGTTTCAAACCGTTACGTCCGCACGCACCAGCACACTTTGATCTAACTTTTGCAGACAATTTAGAACATTTTATGGACAATTTCTCGTGCGAAATCAACTAAGCGAAATAAAAACAACAAAATCGCCATCAACTTGTAAAACGTCAGACACTCGTCAATTATCGTCTATCGTCCTCGCTTTTCTGCCGATGAGTGCGTGGAATATCGACTTGTCTCGCTCGCACTCACAGTTTGTTATGATTCATTCAATAGGATTCATTCATCGCGTTTGCACCTGATAGACTCTTCTGCTGGTAGTTGAATTCGGTCAAAATTGCCAGGTGCCTCGAAAGAGCGACAGGCACATCGCGAGTAAAAAAATGGTTGAGTAAACGACGCGAAATTACGAAAACGGAGGGCGTAAACGGGTAGAACTGAAGGCCATGGTAGAACGGAGGGCGTAAACGGGTAGAACGGAGGTATTTTCTCAGCCTTAAACCAAACCGATTAAACCGATTAGCCAAATACGAATGTGTCGAAAATGAATGAATGGAGAAAAATTTCCCTGGTTTTTTACTAGGAAAAAATCAGATGAAAACGACGCGTTTATTAGTTCTAAAATGTTCTAATCTCCGATTTCACTTCTAAATCGTCTAAAAAGGTGTCGTTTTTGTACAAAATAGCTGAGTTAATGACGTGGAAATCCGAAATAATCGCCAATAATTACCGAAAATGGCGAGAATGGAGGAATCGAGGAACATTTTTTTTTATTTTAAATCAAAAAAATTAAAAAAAGACCCCCAAAAACAAGCACGTTCCAAAGCGTACCCAAATCTTCGAAAATCGTAAAACTATTTCTAAATCTTTAACAAAAAAACGTCGTGTGTTGGGCGTAGAGTGCATTTAATTAATATATACATATTAAAACTTGAGTGCAGTTAAAACTTGATTTCGGCTTTACGGAATATTCGTTGGAGATTAAGGTTTAGTGTGGAATCTTTCGATATCTGAATTATCGATGAGAATTAAGTACGGAATCGTTTTGGATTTAAACCAGATTAATCCATGTCCTGATGAAGCATCTGATTTTTAAAAGACTTATAGTGGGTATCATCATACTTTGCTGAATTGAAAATGTAGATAGAATGATAGAATCTATTTAATGATAGAATCTATTTAATTTTTTTTTAATTTAGAGCAAGTAACAACACTTATAAATAAATAATGTGGCCAATTATGTCCGAAAATGACGAGAATGGAGGAATCCAGGAAAAATTTGTTTATTTTTGTAAAATACACAAAATTATAAATTTTATTATACACACAAATCTCTCTTTTGTTGTTTTTTTTAGCTAATTAAAGCTAAAATCAAAGCTAATTAAAGCAATAATAAATTGTGAATATTCATGCTATTTGCTTAAATGGAAAATTTTCAGATACGAAAACTTAGGTCAAACTTATTGTTTGAAGACAGTCCAAGTTGAAACCAAAGTTATCCGGAGAAAAAACCAAACGTGAGGCTGTGTTTCACATTTTCAACATAACCCACTAACAAGCTTTGTAACATTCTTCTCATGTCCATGTATCCGAGAAAACTTTAAAAATTGTACTAAACAATAATAGATTTTTATATCACGTTGGCTTGGCAGCACTGTTCCTCTGGAAGCGAGTAGCAACTGTCAAAACAAGAACTGTAGTTGAAGAGTTGAACGAGTTGAAAGAGTTGGAGAGTTGAAGTTAGAGACAGCAGTGGACGATGGCGACGAAATCGGTCGTTTTAGGAAGGGTAATGTGATGGCCACAGCTTCTGCTATTGTTATATATTTACAAAAATTTATTCTGATTCATTCTTCAGCTACAACAAGATGTCACAAATGCTTTTGACGAAATACGCGAAGCAATTGCTGTTCGAGAAAAACTGCTGCTCAGACAAATCGATGTTATCGCCAGTCAGTGCAATCAAAATAATATGAGTGAAGATATTAAATTCGTTCCCGACGACGAAATTGATATACTGGAATGTATACGTAGCTTCGGTAAATTTAATTTACCACATTTGAATTTCGCGAATGATCTGTATGTGAGTGAAGATTACATATGTCCTCATGTCGACCATGAGACCATGTACAAATGTCTGAACACAAAGGATGAAGTAGATGAGTGCATTTGCTCAGATGTCGAGCAGGTAAACCCAGCTGCCGAGGTCAGCCCAGTTTTCGAAAAGGCCAACCCAGTCTTCGAAGACGATACAATAATCGGTGAGACTGATGGAATCGTAAAACACTCAGATATGATCGACGCTGGCAACGAAGAGCTCCATCAAGTAGAAAAGATGCTAATAATGAATCCTTTCGATGATACAATTTTGAAGAAAAGTATCGAAAATTTAAATGAGGCGGTTTTAAATATAACGCTGCAAGAAACCCAAAAACTGATTGATAGATCAAAAATAAATTTCCTTCCAATTCCTGACGATGCTATTGAGAATATCATTTTAAATGATGCTAAGAATTTCGATTATAAAACTGATCTAGACAAAAATAATGGTAGTGGTAAAAGGATGGCTCAAGCTTCACAAACGGAAATTAGATCAACTAGTAAATTCAAAAAGCCGAGTATTACCATCAACAACTGTAACGGTACAATCAATCTAAAGAATATCTCGAATTTAACAATAAACTGTTCCGGGCAAACGTCGATACAGGCTGCAGAAAAAACAAGCTCCAACACGGACGTCGGCAGCGACATTGTGAGCTCGGCTGTTCACACTGACGAAGATGATCCTGAGTCCAGGACCAAAGAAAATGACAACAATTCGATGAGCTGTGAGTTTTACAATCGTCTCATAAGGGAGATCAAAAATAGCATCAATCAACACCATCAGAATTCACATAAAAGCATAACAGATCCTCAGGGCAATCAAGTGTGCAAATCTTCGTCATCGACTGAGTCGAATGCAAATGATTCCTATAATCGAAAACTGCTATTGAAGAACTTTGAGAATTTGAAAATCGTCCTAGAAAACAACGAAAATGAAACGCACCCAGTACAAATTGAACAATGGTTAACAGAAATCATATCGGAGACTGAAATCGAACCAATGCAGAGCAGCGGAATCCTAGAGCACAGTAAATTTTGTGCAGAGAACAAGCTTTGCTAAGTAAATCCGCACATATTAGCAACATGCGAATAATTTCATTGCGGCAACGCAAAATTAGAATGAAATATATACTCTACAAATCTTCCAAACACTACGCAGCACACTCCGAAACAGCTTTTTATAATATTAAATTATGCATAGGTAAATTTATTGCAACTGATAAGTACTTAAAAGTATTTTTATGTATCATAATTTAAGCGAAAAGTGTCTCAAATCGACGAAATGTCCTGTGGATAGTTGTCTCATAATAAATAATCGTATAAATGGTATATATCTCATTGTGCTGGGCTCAGTGATACATGCTAAATGTTTCATATTTGAAATATGATAATGAATCTAATTTAAATTACGAAAATGATTCTGTTTGAATGGAAATGCGTCTACATGCTAATTGTGAAGTGAAAACTAAAATAATTGTCAAAAACAGCCATAACTTCAAATATACAGCAATGAGAAATCGATTGTGGTAGCTAATGCGCTTCATTGCTTGGTCGATAATTCAGCATGAAAGTATATATAGATGAATTTACTTCAAGACTTGGAAAATCAGCTGATTTTCATCGGATGTTTATTCGACTGTTTTCAGTGGCGTGGAACCGCTGGGTGCTAAAACAAAGTTTCATTTTATAATTCATCGTTCTCGTGTTTATTACTAATATTAATGATAGCTACTAAACCGAAATGTGTTTTCCGGCTTTTATGATTTTCAGTATCTCTATAAGTCCAAATATTTCTTAAAGTTTTGGCTGTACTGCTGAAAGTTTTGGTAATTTGTAGGCTTCTATTATTTTTGCTAGAATGCGTAAATTGGGAATTTTCGTTTTGTACCTATTCCCGATATTTAAAGCAGTTTCTGGGACAGATCCCATTCCCTTTATTATGTGTTAAAACCCAAACTATTCTACAATTGATACTTGTTTGACTTTCATCGAATAACATGCATTCTTTTTAATAGTCCCTAAACATACTTGAAACGAATCCATCATTCAATTGATCAATCATTATTGAAGTTTTTAAATTTCAGCGAATTTACAGTTTCTTTTGAAAATCATAAACGTTTGAATTTTTCAAACACGCTTTTTCAACACACTGCTGTTACGTCACGCATCAGCTGATTTCGATGCAGGAGAAACTGTGCTCAAAATTTAGCATGGGCTTGAAATTTTCAAATTGGGGCTGTTCATCATCATCTCCGACTGGGTGCCGGTGCGGTTGCTATTTGCGGCTCTGAATTTAGCTCGTTCGTCGAGAGAGATATTATTTTAGCGACGAGTGTTCATTTTTCGTAGATTTCAACTCGTTGCTCATTGTGATATCAGTATTTTATCAGTTGTTCTATTATAAATAATTTATATCTGGCGAAATTGTTGGAAGAAAAATGTGCGCGCATACTATTCTCCTGGATTTCTTAATGGATCCAACGCGATTCGCAGACGATAATCAACGCGACGTGGTATTCAAAACGATTTTCGGCGAATTGGAGATTGCATTTCCGCAACTGAAGAAGGTCTACGATATGGCCACGGACGATGGTTACTTATACATCATGGCACATAACAACCGTCTCATTATCACATTGCGGTTTTTCAATCAAGGCGTGATTACAATCAACGTGGAATTCTTTCAGGACGAAGGACAGGAACCGAAACTCAATTATACTGTATGAGATTTTTGTTTGAATTGAGCGATTGGTTTTCAATGAGGGATAGCGACATTGCGTACGATTGGAACATTGAAGCGTTTCGAGTAAAGAAGTTTCCTCTTGAAAAGGGCTGCTAGGGTTTTCTGCATTGACATTTAGATTCAAGGTCCCGGTAATCGATACCGTTAATGTGGTTCTATTAACCTCTCACCTAATTTCGTTGTGAAGCACATGCGCCGAATATCACGAATGTTTGAATGTAGGGCTTGATATTCTGATTTGAGAATCTAATTCATCAATTTCCCGGGTCTCGTATTTAAACTATAAGATTCGACATATAAACTATTAGGTAGTCACTAGGGGCAGCGGAAACAATGAACAGCAGAATAAGCAGAATTTGTTCCATGTAGAACACTTCAGTGATTAGTTTTCTATTTTTGGTGGTGGTAGCATATTGACGGTTTTGATTGTAATATATTTTTAATATTAGTTCACAATTTCCTTGTCCCCGACTGTTAAAGGAATTGGCATATCCTGAACCTTTGTAGGTCTTTGAAATTTCGGCATGGTCTAGGTCGTTCATGTAGAATCCTAACTCAACTTTCTGATAAAAATTCTAATTGATTGTGATATTTGACAATGGTAATCGCATCATTTGGCTATCTACTTGCCGTGATGACCCAAGGCATTACGGTTCTTTTAAAGCCGGGTTACTTGACCAGCTCCAACATTGAATCGAAATAAATATTCGGCGAAGTTCACCTCTGTCAAAATACGTTGCAGATCAATTCTGATCCATTCCATCAATCCTTTCTATTGAAAACTAATATAACGTGATGTCTTATCGATTTAATCTGAAATTCGATTTGATATATTTCTGCAGCTGCACAATGTACTTAAGCTTGTTTTGAAACCAATGAAAGAATTTGTCTCTAATTCAACCGACAGTCTATCCAACGCCGCATAATCGTCTAGACTAACTTCAAATATATTTCAGAAATACATTTCAATCGAGAACATTCTCAAAAAGAAACTTCCAGTAAAACGATCAAAACTCCTACCTTCGATTAAACGTGGGGGAATGGTCGACATATATTTAACCAGCACAGGTCAGCATTGAATGCCATTGTAGAATAGAATATAATCCTTGTTGATATGCAAACTTTCATTGATTACATTGTTTTTATTACGAAAAAGTCTAATCGTCGAACTGAACGCACAACAATCATTTTTTCATTCCGTTTCATTGGGTCATCATTTTAGTTTAACTGATCTTGATCCTATTGTTCGTTGCACTAAAAATTGAATTGTTCCACAACTGTGTTTAAACGCTAGACTTGAATAAATTGAAAAGTTTTACACACTGGGAAACGTCATGATTTCTACATTTTGTAATCTTTTGTAGTGTTAAAAGTCTTTCCTACAATACTTTGATTGGATTTGTAATGTGTGAATTTGAAGAAAATGCAAAGTAAATAACAAAAAGCTATCTAACATCTGTGGTTGCTGTTTTCAAATGTATTCCTTAAACTAAACGACAAATACTCGCTGCCATACATGTCCAGTCAAAATATTTGATCACCCACCTACCCTGTCGTTTTGTTTCGTCGACCACTCAATTAGTTTATTCGAATACTGCTTTAGATTATTTACGGAAACCACAAACATTCACTTGGTCGAAATTTAAATTCATGGGGAAAATAATAGTCAAGAACGAAATTGAAATCAATCTTGCTGTTGTGCATATGTTCCAATCGGATATCATTATTTTCTTCAATTAAATGGCAAAGTATCTTTTTTTTAAAACACTCCCTAATTTCGTTTTATGTTTAGTTTTCCACGTGCTCTCATTATTCATTCTTTTTTATTTTCTTCTTATCATTTAGTCATCCAAAGAACTTGAAAATTCCCTGACAAAGAAATTAAATGTTTTGTCACGCCATGTATTACCACCAATTAAACGGGGCGATTTGCCCAGATATTTTCCTGCTGCAGGTAATTTGAGTTTGTTTTATTATGTTTTCTCGCTTTAAAAAACTAAAAGTCGCTGATATTCGATTACTGCTTGTTAAAGATGTAGCTAGTGCCGAGCTGTTTGAGGAGATTGTGAGAAACTTGTTGAAATGTTTTTCGATTGTTATTTTCAGATGAGCGCCTGCTAGAATATGACATTGATAAGCTAGTGTTTGAAGCGCAGTCAGAATACCAAAAGATTCAAATCGTCCATTCAAAAACGTTAGGAAATATGCTGGTTTTGGATGAATTGCAAAGTAAATAGTTTAGTTTCTTCTACGAATTCAATAAAAATAAATTAAATTATTCTATTCTGTTCTAGATATCGCTGAATCGGATTTAATCTATACCGAGACTTTAATGCAGCGCGGAATCGAAGACTATAAGGACAAAGAAATATGCATTTTGGGCGGAGGCGATGGAGCCCTGCTCTATGAGTTACTGAAGGAGAAGCCGAAATTCGTGACAATGCTTGAAATCGATGAATTGGTGATGGATGCATGCAGCAAGCATTTAAAGAGTATTTGTGGAGATGTATTGGAAAAACGGAAAGACGACAACTACGAAATAATTGTTGGTGACTGTATGCTGGCCATGAAAAAGTGTATAAACGAGGGAATCAAATTCGATTACGTGTTTGGCGATCTAACCGACGTTCCCATATCGGCGACTCCAACTGGTGAAATATGGGACTTTATACGCACAATTTTGGAACATTCATTTAAGATTTTGAAGCCAGGCGGCAAATATTTAACACATGCGAATGGGGCGACTTGTCCGGAAGCATTGAAGATGTTCGAAGAACAATTGAAATTGTTGTCGCCACCAGTAAAATTCACTAAAGCAATGGAGTTTGTTCCGTCCTTTATGGAACATTGGGTATTCTATCAAATCGGCTTGGCATGACCGTCTTCACCAGAATCTAGTATTAATCAGTATAAGCCAAATCAATTCACAGATAATTGTTCTCGTTCCAATGTGTTTTACCATATAATGGTTTCGTAGTATTTAAAACGTTCCTTCCGAAAGATACTTGATAGTTTAACGCGTCAGTATTTATGGAATAAACAGTATCGTTGTCAATCAGTGCGAATTTGTGTTTTACTTGTTTACGGTGAAAAACAATCAATTTCGACATAATGTTAGCTAGATGGAAGTGTTCACTCTTTGGATTTTGTGGACTAACGACAAAACTCCCATATATTTGAGTTACATTCCTATTTATCCAAAATATATCCAAACATGTGAATTGGCAGAAGAGAGTTTCAGTCCTAAAATCTGCCAGCTATTGAATGCAGGCAGAGTTTTTCCTACACCCCCTAATACCCCCCCTAGAAAGTGCATACACCCCCCTAATACCCCCCCTAGAAAGTGCATACACCCCCCTAATACCCCCCCTAGAAAGTGCATACACCCCCCTAACAAGGACAATTTTCCTACACAAAGGGACCTTTATGTCCTTTTTTCCAAAGGGACACCCCTCCTAAAATTCTGAACACACCCCCAATGAAGAATTCCTGAGAAAATCCCTGGAATGCAAGCACTATAACCAGTTGGAGCCTGCTGAAAGTTTCGCGTTAGTTTTCATTTTTGAAAATGCCATTTCAATCTGATTGCTAGAGGAGTATGATTAAGTAATGGTTGTTTTCTGGAAAAAAGAAAATTGCCTTGAATAATTTTAGGTTCCATTCAGAAATTTATTACCTAAATTCTCGAAAACATGACAGCTTCAAGAATTTATAAATTTAACTTGAAAGATTTGTGTATCTATAGCAAACATTCCCGAATTGAACTCGAAAATGATATAGGATCTTTCTCATTTGTTCCACATTTGTGCAGTTTTGATATCTTCTAACACTTTTGATATGTGCCTATTTGAAGTATTGATCTCTTTTATTTTACTCATAATGGAAATGATGCAATGTAGACACGAAAAGCCAAGTTGTGCCAGCAGAATCCATTGCGGGTCTGGTAAATGAAAACACTCCAATGTGTGCAAGTCTGAAATTTGAAGTTTCCCGACCCACTTTTCATTGATTTGGCTCAGATGGCTACTCACAGCTAGTTTAACTGAAAGCCCTTGAATCAGGAAGTCATACCATAAACGTTATCGATTGCTCGCATCTCTAAATTAAGAAGACTATTTTTGTAAACTAATATCCTGTGATGCTTTTATTATCCATTGTATATCAAATACGTTAATACAAAATTGATTTTTGAATTATGTTAAAAGCTTCTGCATTTTGTAATGATTACATTCTTGCAATATAATTAAATATGATGTGTTTTTCTTTCAAATAGAGATAGAGGAAGAGAACACGAATCATTCAAAGGCACGCTTACATTTAAGCTGTTGGAAATACAGTTTTTCCTCTAAAACGTTGTTTTGGTTGTTCCAAGTAAAGAGTGTATTAAACCCATGGCGTATTTATTAGATAAACTATCAAGTTACCGAATAGAAATTAACTATCAAGATCGTTTTCGGTGAAATCTACCGAGTTGAAATATGTTAAAACAAACTAAGCCGAAACAAAGCGGGCTATGTGCCTTGTGATGTGGTTTTGTATTTTATTTTGCATAAATTTATTTTCGCATTTGAATTCTTCGATAAGCGCTATATCATACAATAATTACAGTCTGTTTAGGAGGAATATTTCAAATGATTTTCTTTGAAGATGAGTACAATGTAGATATTTAATTAGTAGCTTCGAATGTGCATCGACTGGACTACATGCAATATTTGTTTATAAATAAGAGAACAGAAATTGATAAACAAGCTTTGGCGCTTAAAAAGTAATATCTTCATCGAGATTCAAATAATTTCAAACATTGCATTACAAGCAATTGAGATTGATTCACTTTTTAGTATGAGCAATAACTTTGCATGTATATAATTTAAGATATCCATGCTTACATTATATTTTCTTAAATATGCCACAACTGCCTTACTCAAATGAACACTGTTTTTCGTTCGTATCAAAAATTATGAGCAATTTTGTTTCTTAATTTGCAGGTTTTTTCATCTTGCAAACGGTCAAGAACTCTGAAAAATAGCCAATAAACATTTACGGAACCTAAATCTACCGAAACGTTTAACTGATTTGTATGTGAGAAATAATAAAATAATTTATTTAAAACTCCCGGTCGACCATGAAGCCGAGGGGCCGATTGCGCTTTCTTTATCGCCTATATCGACCTAGATATGCCTTGCAGTTTGGACAAGTGTGATGTACATCCATACATTCGTCAATGCAACAAGGAATCAAACAGCATCCAAGCCAGCATCTGAAGGAAGAATGTTTTTTTCATTTAAATACTTTTGTAAAAACTATTTTTCATTGAGATTATTTCAATATTATTTAATAAAGACGACAGGCCATTGACGCATAGCTTGAGCTTGAATAAAACGACAAAGACTATTAGTATTAGTCGTTGGACCGCGACAATTGGAGGAAGCGTATCCGAAAGGTCAAGATATGAACTTTGGCGTCATCCACATTCATTGAATGAATCCAATTAAAGCGAAAGGAAAACGTTTTCTGATAGAGATATTGGATGAATTATTCAAACAAATATTTGTTGTGTGGTATGCAATGACTCAGGTGGCTCTGCCAGATATTCCCGAGTAGAAAATTACTACCCGTACTACCCTTTTTAATACATATTTCTTAACAGCTCAACTGTTATATTTGACCGAACTATTACTCACCCTAGTAAAGCTATAACAAATCCTGACATATAGGCAATCAGCCCAGGTTCAGTCCTAGTCGAAGTTTCAATTTCAGCATTGCAGGTCGGACATATCATATGTGTCGAATGACGTCCAATCGGAACAACCGTCGTTACAATGTGTGTCGTAGTTGTTGTGTTCGTAGTGGGCTGCTGTGGTGTGAACGGACTTGAAGGCTTCACACCACCGACCGCTTCCGAGTAGCTAGGGGGTGCCATTGGTGGCGGCACAAATGTGTACTGTGGAGGAGCATTGTTCGCTTTACTCATTTTGTCTGAAAAACGCAAAGAAATTTTTTTAATTCACTTCTGTTGATCTTCAAACAAAGACAGTGATATGAGGATAATATGTACTACATCGCAACGTATCTTTCACATTATATTAGATGTTTTTAAAACAGCCGTTGGAAGCCGTCGATAAGTAAATAACAGCGAATAATACAATAGAATCCATTCAACCGGTAGTTCACTTGATATTATTACAATAGGTAGGCAATACTCTGAATATGCAGTGGAGTCACAGCTTATTTTATGCAGTAGCTACTTTTCATTTTCATACGGCATATTTTTTAAACGAAAAAGTTTTATTATGAAAAACCTAAGTAGAATGGTTACCATAGTTTAATCGAATATTAAACAAACACCCAAAAATAAATAAATGCATCTGCCGCTTCGAAGAAAAGCAAATAAGCATCGAAATTACATGTCACAACTTGTTTTATGCAGTCGCCAAGAGCTACCGATTTCGCACTCTGCCATTCAGTTCTAAAAGCATTTTTCATATGTCCTCCTTGATAATTGTCTTTTCATTGCCTTGCTCTCGTCTGAAGTGTGATTTTGTGATTGAAAAGGTTCTCACGAATAGAACAGAAAATGGGTCTTCGTACGACATTAGAACAAAAGGAATTGGTCATTAACGATTTTAAAAACGGCGAATCACATCGGAAAATTGCTTCGATGGTTAATATAAACTCATTTACTGTCCAAACAATTATTGAGCGTTTCCTACATGATAAAGGAAAAAAACAATAAATAAAATTTTTCATGAAGCTGACGAGCGCCACATTGTACGGAAAATTAGGGCTAATTCTGGTCTCTCCGCGGTAAAATTGACCACCGAAGTGAACGAAAGTTTTGGCAAAAAGTGTAGTGTGGAAACTGTTCGCCGAGTACTGCGGGATCACGATTTTCATGGCCGAGTTGTCTGGAAAAAACCATTTATCAGTCCTAAAAATAAGCTCAGTCGATTACACTTTGCTAAAAAGCACCTTGATAAGAGCCAGGAGTTCTGAAATTCAGTCATCTTTGCCGATGAATCAAAATTTAATATATTTGGCTCAGATTGCATGTCTGACTTATGGAGAAAGCCATATACAGAGTACAATAAAGAAAACCTAAAATCAACTGTTAAGCTTGGTGGAGGAAGTGTTATGGTATGGGGCTGTATGTTGTCTTCCGATCCAGGCAAGCTGGCTTTTATTGAAACAATAATGGACAAGTACATGTGTCTTCAGATTCTTAAAGATATTTTGTTGCAAAGCGCTGAAGATTTGGGTATTCGGTTCAATTTTCGATTCTACCAAAACAACGACCCAAAACATAAATCAGGAATTGTTCAGTCATGACTGATATACAACTGTCCCCATTTAATGCCGCCACAACCACAAGCACCAGACATGAATGTTATTTAAAATTTATGGGCAATATTGGAACATAGTATCAGGAAACATACAATTTACAACAAGAATGATATGAAACGGGCTTTGGAATTCGAATCGAGTAAAATATCACCAGATGTATATATATATATATATATATATATATATATATATATATATATATATATATACATATATATATACATATATATATATATATATATATATATATATATATATATATATATATATATATACATATATATATACATATATATATATATATATATACATATATATATACATATATATATATATATATATACATATATATATACATATATATATATATATATATACATATATATGTGTGTATATATATATATATATATATATATATATATATACATATATATATACATATATATATATATATATACATATATATGTGTGTATATATATATATATATATATATACATATATATATGTGTATATATATATATATATATATATATATATATATATATATATATATATATATATATATATATATATATATATATATATATATATATATATATATATATATATATATGTATATATATTTATATATATATATATATATATATATATATATATATATATATATATATATATATATATATATATATGTGTGTGTATATATATATATGTATATATTTAATATTATCAGTAACTGCATAAAATTAGCTGTCTGATGGAATTTTGAGGTTTTTGGAACCGCAAATTTTAAGTTCCAGTTTCATAGTTAGTTACAGAGCCTTATAACTTAAAGTATGAACTGCATAAAATAAGCTGTGCCCCACTGTATATCAACGGCACGCTTCCAGGTACCACTAGTTGGCATTCGTTGAGTCAGACTGGGAGTCAAGCCAAAACAAATGTTTTGCTTTAATTGCTTCTACGCTTGTGTTACAGCGTCAGTGAAAAACATCACTGACCCGTCTCTGCCCTGCGTGTATCTGTCTGCATTCGATCCACTTCAATCCAGACAGATAATAAAAGGAGATCACGTTAATTGCACAAAATTAAACAGAATCGGTTGACCTGCAATTGAAGATAAACACCCCAACTTTAAGCCAACCCAGAGTGTTAGCTGTGACTATGTCTCATATGCGATCATAACAAATTCGTATACAGTCATTAGTAGCGATGTTCTCTCGCGTTAATGGATAAACTGGACGATTCGTTGAAATAGTTTTCAGCTTTGAAGATATTTTGGCGCCTGAAGGCCATCGTCATAAAAACTTGCTTGAGTAGTGATAGTCAGTGCTCGCTCGTCCAAGCATTTGATATTTTGCTTCCCAAATCATATCCCCGCTTACCCCTTGTATATAATTGAGTTAGAATTTCGTCTTCCGCGCGCCCCGTAATTATTAAAATTTCTCTAAAGGCGTGGATTTTGTGACGTCCATTGGTACCTTTGCTCAAGATAGCAGAATAATTCCACAAATTAGACAATTTAGAATCACTCGTTGCGCAGACATTGCCATTTATGCTTTGTGATTTATGATTTCGCCAGCCCAAGGTCTTCTCGCGAAACATTACGGCGGAATCTGATCGCAGGCCAAATGGAGCATCCGATATAGTACATCAATCTAATTTTAACTCGCAGATTGCCAGCAATCGCGGATGATTAGCCCTCCTAGACTCTAGGGACTTACCTTGTAAAAATTTCGCAATAGAAAATCAGGGTATATCTAACACGGGTTGCGAAACGAACAGAATATTTGACGTTCGCTGGTTCGCCACGAAAATGCTGAACTACAACGACTGAATCAAAATCTACGCCACTAGCTGCTCCGGAAAAGCGAAATCAGCAGTACTGATGCAGGTTTTCCAAGACGATTTTCAGCAATTGGAATGTATAGCGGAGCCGAGCTCAGCAAAGTAGAGCGTTTTCAAAGTAAAACCAGCAGTTAGCGGATGATTTCGCAATACTGCAGTCGATTTATTAGTACGAACGGTTTGTTTGAATCGATCTAAACAGGCGAGAAGTAATTAAAATGATATCCAATGTAAACAATGGAATAAATTTAACCGACCGAGTCTGCTCTTATGGCGACTGCTGAAAGCTCGTTCCGCTCGTTCGCTTCGCACCGAGTCGAAGTGGCAGATAAGCAGTGCTGGCAACTTCGCTGAGTAAAATAGGTCTGTCCGGAATTTGACGTTTTGAGTTTTGAAGAAATGGCTGCTATCTGATGGCTATTTATGACGTCATTGTCGTTCACAGTGGAAGACGTGGAAGATAAAAATATATTTTTAACACATTTTTAATGTGGAAAAAATGTTTAGCTAGATAATTCTTAACAGATCTTACTGGATACTACATTCATTTGTGAATACCCTGATTCGATTGATCAATTAGGCGTAAGCAAGGAATATGGATTTGTATTCAACAAAGATAATATGGATACTTAACTAGTAAAAGCAAATTGTATCATATTATTCAAGAATTAAACTTCGATAAAGCCTCTAAGCACGTCAAATCTGATGTACAAATTTGAATGCAAAGCTAAGGTTCAACTTTAAATAACCCAGTCAAAAGTCGTTAGAGAGTAAACTAGCGTAGTGTATACAACGACCTTGTAGCCTCTTTGGAATTATGTCTTAATGAAGTCCACCAGCTGTAACGGTGTTTCATGCTACGCTTTCATTAACGTTGAGAAACATGTTCTTCGAAATTATAGATGTCTTCGAAAATATAGATATCTTCAAAAGTATAGATGTCTTCGAAAGTATATCCGTATATCGTTTTTTTACCATCTTCAGTACAATGATTGTTACTGGACATAACCAATGGGATTCATTCTTTGCAATGCAGGCCTTCTGCAGAACCTGTTTGAGTTTACATATTCCTTGTTACAAAAAAACATTCCACACGATATTTTTATACTTAAGAAACTCGTGATAATAGCTGGTCAGTTAAATACATAAGAGTTATACGGAAATACTGATCACTATTTCCTAGCAGGTTTAAATTGTTCAGGATGTTCTTGACTGTTTGCATTCGTAATTAGAAATCCGTACTGCCAGGTCACTCCAAGCTTCACTAATAATTTCCATCGCCGATTAAAAAGTGTTTTTCTTGGTTAGGCTTACATCGATTACTTCGTCTCCAATAATAAACCGATATATATGGCAAAATCTATAAAATGCTATCCTTTGAGATTATAATTACTACTGTTGCACGCCACTTGGTGAGCATCGTTATCACAGTTACCGAGGTTAGCTTTAAACACTACTTACACGCATTGGATGTATACGTAATCGAGTAGACTATTACAAAAGTTCAATTGTTCCTTACCTCCGTCAACATTCACGGTTACTAGACATTGGTTTACTGTAGGAACGATAGAGTAGTGTCTAACAAAAACCAAGATGTGTCCAAGTTTCCACTATTCTTTAGATAATACAATAGCTTACGTTGTTCCAATGGTTCAATAATAACTGAGTAATTCGGTATCTAACAGGATTTCGAGAATATCGGTTTCTGTCAATTGATAATATAATGTCTTCAAATCTAAAGTTTCGTATATTTGGTATAAACTGTTTCATAAATTATTCATATTTACAAAAAACCAAGTTGGGAGAGTGGCAATAATATCGATTTGCCAGATATTTCGTGTAGGTAAGTTAAATTACTTACTATATATACTATATCTTTCCTTTGTTTAAATTAAGTCTAATGGTCTTAGCAATATCATATTTACAAGTACAAACAAGATCACAATTCAGTTGAATACTCTTCAGAGTTTACCGAAAATTTTCGCCAGCAAATGTGATCACTGTCAGTGTCGTGATTGCCGTGACGAGAGTGCACGGCTCGCTGCGAAGGATCAGGTCGAGAATTTGTCTGTGTAGGACTGACATTCGAAGATGTTCGACCCCGGTCGCTCGGATACGTAACAATGTCGGCAGTAGGTGTAATTGTTATTGTTGTCTTGTTATTACTATCGGTCGAAAGGCGTCGAACATATAAGATTTCCCTGTGAATTTGGTCCGGGCCGTGACTAGAGCGCTTTTCGCGCGGTGGGTGCCTTGACCTCCTACTCGAATGATGAGCTGATTTTATGCCGCTGCCATCTCCAGTGTGACCCGTATATTGGTGATTCACGCCAGAGTACTTTCCCACGCTCAAATCTTCTTCGATAGCCGAGTCTCCGAACATAGATCCACTATAGTTCGGTGAGCTGGTTCCAGTTGGCGAGTGTTTCCAATTGTTCACGCTGTATTTGTTTGTTGAGTACTGGCCGCGTTTGATGGAATGCGTATAGTCACGTGTTCCTCGACGTCGAAGGGTGAAGTCTTTTCTACCAGTGTCTTGGCAAACAGCTCTCCATTGTTTCCAAGAATGCCTGGCTAGCGGGTCAGCTGGACCCCAATCTTTGGCCGACTTGGCTGCTTCGCAAATCATCCCAAAGAAATTGTAATCAACTTGCTTCAATATCTCAGCCATCGCAGCTCCAACAATCACAATGATTGCAGCAATAATTGGCACCCAGCGAGGGATGTACACAGCGAGCACGTCAGATCGATCATCACCCACACACCACCACACCAGCACGCCCGTTAATATTGCTGGAGCTGAGTACCAGAACAAAGCCCAGCCCTTGCAAATTGGATGTCCAATAGCAAATTCAAGGTCTAAGTTGATATTTTTCCCACCATATATCCAAATGGTCGCGATTATGTCGAAAACGAGCGCGATGATCACAAGAGTCCCAACTATTCGCGAGTCCAATACTCTGGCGACTACATAGTCTGGACAGAGAAGTGCTAAGACTGATAGACCTAAAGTTACCAGCCCGAGGATGTAGATGGTATGGCGAGGCAGTAGCTTCGCCACGGAAAAAACAGCGATTGTTATGGTGACAATTGCCGTCACTACTATAACTCCGTTGACCAGTCCGGGAAGTATCCTTGTTTCCAACAAGCCCACTTCCCCTAAAGCTTTGTCATAAATCGAAGTAAATGGTTTCAGTTCCGGGAAGTTTGAAGGAACCTTAGAGATTTCATTATCGAACTGGGTCATGAACAGTACGACACTAATGCCGCTGATCAGCACATTGAGGCATAGGTAGACTACTGACGTCCTGACGGCGTCACCTTTGTGCAAGAGACTTCCGCTCATAACAGGCAGTGCTCCAAATCCAATGTATGTTCCGAATAGGACCTGGGTGAGACTGTCAAACCAGATGGAGCTATCGCCTAATTTTTCCACATCAAAACTCCAAATCTGAGGGAAGTGTCTTCTGCTGATGAGTTTGTTTGTTTCCCAGCTGGTCACTGCAATCAAAAGCACAAATCCAATTATTCCCACGAAATAGGCAACGCGTCGGAAAACTTTGGCACTGTGTGAGCTGTAAACAAGAAGATGTATTAGTCAGTTTAAAAAATTAAGAATAGTGACTCACGAGGAAGCTGATAGAAACCATACAATAGCGAGTCCACTAGCTAGAACAGCAAAATAGTACGCATTGTCCCAGACTGGTATCAGGGTCGTTCGGCTCAAGCAGTCACTCCCACTCCAAACTTGTTGACTGTAACCAATCTGGAAATAATGACATTTTTAAGAGTTTATCGGAATTTAGTACGAAGAGCAGTACTTCTGAGATTCTAACTCCCATCGTGCATTCGCTGAATGGAACTTTCTTATACGACATAAGTACAATGTACTCTAACGCTATGACAGCTTCGAGAGAGACCCAAATCGCACCGAGACAGGACGCTATTCGGCTTACCAAGCAAGCACCTAAAAAAATCAAAAAATTATTTTGCAAATGTAGGTCTTGGCTATTTCAGCAGATCGTTGATTAGATTCATTCTTACCTTTCATTATAGGTGATGCTTTCCAAGAACTGGCCGCTCCTTGTCCCAGAAATTGTCCGATTGAGACTTCCAGTAGAATGATGGGAAGACCGACTAGAAATGTAAAAATTACATAAGGTACGAGGAACGTGCATCCATGCTTATCCAGCTCGCGTGGAAATCGGACGATATTTGCAAAGGTTATGTTCAGGCACAGGCAAAATAATATATTGCGAAATATGGAACATTTCGTCTGAAAGCAAATGGAATATTATTCAACGTTATTCACTGGCGATTAGAAGCAACATGTTATATTGTAAATTATTTGCTAAAACCAATTAATCCTTGAGATTTACCTTGCGATAGTATCTGTATGGGTCATCGTAGTAGGCTATAAAGTAGTAATCCATTGGGCATTTGCCCTTTCGCAGATCCATATTCACATGCGAATAATATATTGGGGTTCTTGCGTAGTATTCATTTTACTACTGTTTATTATAAGACTCCCTACGTTTAAAATTTGAAGTTTTTGAATAATACTTTGTGAATTATTTATAGGAGCAGAAATGACAGAATTTAAAATCTGAGAGAAAATACACTCGCCTAACCATAGTTAGCAGATTCGCAACCGTGCTCAATATATTACCTAACTTGCAGAGAATATTGTATTAATTCATTATGTAATTTCTTGAAACCGTACTTATAGTTTAATTACTCTAAACATCAGAAGCTATTGAAGGTGTGCTACAACCCGTTTTCGTAAGAAATTCGTGACAAAATCGAGATGAGATGTGTTCTCGAGAGGATGTGTGGTATTTCGATTCAAATTCGATAGGTTCAAAAATGAATACCACGAATTGAAGTATGCTGGAAATCGGACTTGTCGTTTCATATAATATACAATAATAATATAATAATTTAGCTATAAAAAATGTGAGTTTCAAATGTGTATACTACAATAAATTATAGGAGAAAGCACAAAAATATATAGGAAGCAACATTTTTTTCGAGTGTATGGAGAAGCACCAGAATTTGGCTAAAATCATTTCGAAAAATCATAGCATGATGATGATGATGATAGCCTGGAGTGGGTCCAGAGGGACCCTAGCACTGCGACCTCCTGGGTATATTGTGCCTCCTTTGCGTTATGTCCTATAGGCTTCTAATGCACCTGGATATGTTCCTTGACGGGACATTTGTGATGTCCCTGATGGAAGGCAGAGCCAAGTAGCTCGAATATTCTTCTCGCTAGTGCTGGACAGACAGTGAGCAGATGTTTTACACACTCTGTCGTTTCCCCACAGTATCTACAGTGGTCGTCCTGCTCCTCACCTATCCTGTGGAGGTACTTTTTGCATGGAAGGTGTCCTGTCAATGCTCCACACAGGGCTCTTATGCCACTTTTGTAGAGAGCCACTGCTTCTTTTGCTCTTTTATTATCGAAGCCAACACTCAAAAAAATTTTGGTTGAATTTTACCCTTATAATAGTAGGAAACTGGTTTCCTACTATTAAAGATGTAAATTTACAAAAGTGCGTAAAAAGAATATTTTTTTACGACCAAATGGTGTAATTTTACCCTAAATAATGATGCAATTTTATGGCTTTGGCGCAAAGGTGAATAGCAAACTAGTAAATTTACACTCTTTTTGCTTCAATTTACAAAAAGCTGTGTATTATTCATCTGATATGACGTAAAAGCAAAAAATGCACATCGAATGTGTAAAAAAATTTGTGATTCGTTATTTTAAACCAAAAAATGAATATATTTCCTATTATCAAAATATTAATCATAGACCCACTTTTTAGAGTGAAGGTATTTTTTTGAGTATTTAAAACCCTCAATATTAAGCCAGTAGTCTTCGATCTTTTTCTTGCTCCATGTTTTAATTTACTTTTTCGTATCTGCCTTTGTAAAACCCCAGTACGGAGAAGGACCTATGAAGGGCATTTTTGCTCCTTTTTTGGCTCTGGTATCAGCTTCCTCGTTTCCTTGGTGCCCCTCATGGCCAGGGATCTATATTAACTCGAGGCTGTTCTGTGCTCCTCTAGGAGAATAGCCGAATTTATTTGATCGCGATTTATAGCCATGAGAGCCGCTTGACTATCCGATACGGTTTTTATTGTTTGTGAGGCTTTTAGTATGGCAGATAGTTCTGCTTGATAGATCGTGGCTTCCTTTGGGAGAGGGAAATGCATTTTGCACTTGGGACCTACGATCCCTGCTCCTACTCCGCAATCCATCTTTGAACCATCCGTATACCATAGCATAGGTGCAGAAGAAAACTGGGCACAACTAGCTGCCAGATGAAATGACAGCCAGAAGTAATATCAGACCAAATCAATTGCTATCGTTGAAAAAATCTTTATTGATATTGTTGCATGCATATCAACATAACTCGTATTTCACCCGATAAATGCCACAAACCTCGAGAAGTATCGACTCGAACCATTCTAATATATTTTACCGTAATAATATAACGGGACATCTCATCCATGGGAAATTCCACGCAGAAATGCTGATAAGAACTTTATTAGATACACAACATATAAGGAAACAATAGAACGGTAAGAGTTCATAATAACCTAGAAACATATAATTGATCATTCTGGAAATTCGCGAGGGACTATAGCCCTGGTGTGAGACTTGGCAGTCAGTCTTTGAAAAATGAATCGAGTGAATTACACGGCGAAGTGATTTTAAAGTGACTTGTTGTGATCTTAGTGCGATCTTATACTAAACGAAATCTTAGAAAGATTTTCTCGATTTTTTTTTGGGTTATTTTAAAAATAAAAAATTACTTTGGTAAGTGCTCACCGGTTCCCCTTATTTATTCAATAAAGTAAAAATGGGCTCAAATGAACTTCTTGGCCTTATTTACGAAATATTTAAAGATACTCTAAATTTGTATTCCTCTTAAGCTACGAAAAAAATAATTTATAACCAAAACCTGAAACATATCTTAATAATTGAATAATTTCAACAAAAAATTCGAAATTCGATTTGAGGACCAACAAGGTGGAGTAAATAAATTTGGCAGAACTAGTACAGGTGCTAGCCTCTTTGCGAAGTAATTTAAGCGTTTTTCCATTGATGGGGAAAACGTCAACAAAGGTAAGATGAACCAAGTTAGTCTGAGGGTGTATAGTACTCTGCAACCAAAGTATAACAAACTGAGAAAATACCGATACAGTTGCTGATTCTTTGTGTCGGTGGAACTTAAAACGAATAACTGGCCATGAGTCAGTTAGTTCAGCTCGTAAAACATACTCAATTTTGTTGGTCAGCACGAGATGACTTACTTAAAAAACAATCATCTATATACTTCAACGGTTGGGGGAAGGATAACATTCTCATTATGCAACGGCACCAATAGCCCTACAAAGTCCTATTCTATGCTATTTGCCTTTGAAAACTATTAGTTTTCAATATTGCAAACCAGTGAACTCTTAATTTTTCTCCTTCCACCACCCGACACTCATACTTTCATTGGCATTATGAATGACCTTGATATACATGCTCGTTTCGAGTTGCATGCATCCACAATTGCACGAAATATTAGACGCTCGGTTTATTTATATTTCTAATTTCCACCTTACATGATAATCACTTGCCACACTCACACACTCCACCAAAAGAATCTACAGCACGATGGTCAGCTTTCGCCTGAGGCGAGGGAAAGATAATAAACTTGGCATCGTTTTTATATTCACAATTAAACGATTTGATTTATTCCTTTGCTAATTTACTAATCCACATTGCACTTCCGTTTCACGGCTAAGTGTTTACGCAACATGGCCACTACACAGCCATCATAAGTAAGCAGTCCGTTATAAAAGCCCTCGTAAAGATTTAAACCCGCTCGGAACTCATCTGAATTGATTTGCAGCGTTTTCAGTTTATGGACGGACCAGCACGCGTTCCATTCGAAGATAACTCTACAACACGGGTTCGTTCATGCAATCATTATTCCTAAGTTTGCTTTATCACTCGTTTCACGCACAAAAATGGTGCACTTAACGGGTCCATAACTCAGATGAAATTACTACTTGAAGATGACTTCATTATCAGCACGTCATTTGAACCTATGCACAGCTACAGGGTTTTAAAGATTACTTTACTGTTTATTGCATTTAATCGCCGTATCGATTGCAGTGCCGATCGCAAGTTCACTTTTTAAAGACAGTTGGTAAAGCACATTCTTGGGATTCATTCAACTTTGCTATCGTCTTCGGTTACAAACGATGCTATTTATCTCGAAATGTTTTAATTCCATGGTAGACGCGACGACGACAAGTTCATTGTCCCGAAATCAATGAAAAAACGTTCTTTCCTCTAACTTTGGATATTTCGATTTTGACTGGATTTGCGCGAACGCGTTTAAACCGTCGAAACGAAAAAGAAACTGAAACTTTTGTGAAACGCTGAGCAGTTTCGTTCGATGTAAAAGTTGAAGGCGTAGAAGAAAAAAACACAAGACATAGACGTTATAATAAAGAAATAAAGAAATGACTACGGAAGCATAACTGGCTGCCACGGTGTTGATTTACTCTGATACCATATCTTGCGTCGTTGTCGTGGTTGGCGCTAGCTTCATTTGCTAAGTCGCGCGAACAACAACAACAAATACGCCAAAAGCTCAATTCGGACTCGATTAGGTTTGTGGAAGCAGCGGAAAAGTGGCAAACTCAGCTGTAGCAAGGTGGATTGTGCTAACACAGTCGAGTCAGAGGCAACTAAGCAAAAGTGTCATCCGAAAGAAGGCATGGCCTTCCCAAGCCATACATGTGTGCTGTTGGCTGTGGCGGACCGCAGACCAAGCATCAAAGCTACCTCGCCAAACCGATCCGAGCGATGCTCAACGGGAGCACTGGGGCTGCGCAGCAACAGCAAACGCGACTCAAACCAAAACAGAAGTGCAATGTAAGGTGAGATTGACTGGCATTGACTATTTGCAGAGCTGCTTTTGTTTTGTCGCAGGCACGGAAAAGTCAATGAATGGAACTGGTCAGGTTGCCAAACAGATGATGAGTTTATAGATTGATGGAAAATGCTCATTGCCGGCGAATGGCGAATTAGCGGCTTCGCGGCTGTGGGTACCTCGCATGAGGGAACTTGTAGCCATAGTTTTTTTCATAAAAGAAAATCATAGGTCGCACGTATGCCATGCAAATTTGTATTTTGTAATTGCAAAGAAGGAAATTTCAATTGTTTGGTGGGCATTGGCTGGCCAATTTTCTATATTCTGACTGGTCAAATTAGGTGAATCAGATATGTGATGAAAGATTGAAATCACAATTCATGATCATTTTCAATTTTCAACCCAAGATTATCACCGCTAATGATTGCGTGAAATAGGCGGACGTCTTGCGGAATGTCGAAGTTGATCCTGCTCTATAGGATTTACGAGACAACGTGACGCCAAATTAAATTCAGAAAAAAAGGACCAACTTCTTTAGGTAACGGCTTCTTGAAGATGGTACAACTCAACCTCAATCACAGTCGAGCAGCGCAAGATTCACTCCCACGGTCTGTTTACACACTCAAAGCTGACATCGCCATAATTTGCGAACAATATCAAAGTTTCCATAGTGGCGGGTGGGTAACGGATACAAGTGGTAAGTGCTAAACTGCAAGAACTAAATATAAGCTAAATATTACCCTCCCAAACAATGGGAACACACTGAAAAATCAAAACCTGTGTTCTATCGTAGATCTCCCATTTATGAGCGACGCCTGAGTCAAAGACTTACAATAGTTGCTTCGATAGCATCAGAACTGGAAGGAACTTTTCACTGAAGGCGGTACGAATGCTTCGATTCGCGCCGTTCTTTTCCCAAGACCAGGAAGGCAAATTTTTGATGAAATGCGGAAGTGGATGAGCTCCGGTAAATATGTCACACAGCCAGGCGATGCGGCCAGCGTTGCAGGAATAGCCCAGAGAACTATGACCTGCAAAGCCAATACCAAAACACCCGCATGAAAGTCTACCTTGTGATCGCTTAGAACCAGAGGTAACGTTAAGAACGGTTAAGAATTTATGCAACGGGACCCATTCTGATCCATGGGGTGGAGCGAGCAAAGTAGTATTGTCCATAAAAAACCTATTCTCAGTACGACACCAGCCGTTAATGCACGTACAGCCAAGTAGATAAAAATTGCTGGCAGCTATACGAAAAATTGCTCACAATAAAGCACCCGGGCTGGATGCGATACTGAATAAAGATATTCAGCTTGCTATCATGTAGATGCCAAAAGTCTTTGCCGATGTGTTAATAACGTACCTTAAGGAAGGCCTTTTTTCAAACAGTAGAAACAACAGAATTATCTTGCCTGAACAGATTAAGCGTATCGATTTCATCTTATAGACCAATATGCCTCTACATTACAATACCGAAAAGTTTCCGAATAGATCATTTGAGCGATTGCTCGCCGAAATTGAAAGCGAAATAGGACTATCAGACCGGCAATTTGGTTTACGAAAACGGCAATCAACTGTCAGGATGGTAGCGGACTCAGCAAGGAGCGCCAAAGTTAAGGGAGACTACTATTACTTCGTAAGGAGTCATTTTGTAGATGCTTTATTCGATAACGGCACGTATTGCCTAATTAGCACGTATAGCTGTTAAATACTTCAGGGAAACAATGCTATGTTATTATTCGGACGAAGGGATAAAACTTTACCTGATAGCGGTGGGATTGCCGCAGAAATCCGGCCTTGGCCCACTGATATGGAATATAATGTAGGATGGGATACATATGGGTTTCATATTCCCAGAAATGTGACTGTAGTACACTCAAAAAAAAAATATATCGCTGACAGATATAAAACGACGGAAATATAATATATCTCACATGAGTATATGGGTGTATTTTGAAAGACATAATATATTCACGGCAGCTATAATATAAATATTTATCGGATGTAAGCAGAAAAAAGCTCAGGGGATTGCTCTTTGAAGCGAGCGCATAGCCATGGCGGTAAGGAGACACATATGGGAGAAGCCGAGAACAACTATTCCATTATTCTTCTAAGTGCCACATTTATTTCTAATTTTCTAAAGCGCTAATGTTATTCTTAGCCGCTATTAAAGCTTTAATCTGGCACTTAATCAATGGAGCGCTGGTATTATGCCCAGTCGCTGACTGTTAAGACAACATAAGACGGACAAATACAGCCATGGGCACGGCGGGATTCGAACCCGCGGGCAGTAGATCGCTGCTTCGGACTGACGCGTTAGCGAGCTAAGCTACCGACCCTTTTGCAAGCTCAATCTCAAACTATAAACAAAAGATGCCCCATAATTAGAAATGAAAATAAACCATATATCTACGAAAAGCATATTACATTGTTCAGTGGTCATTTTATACCTGTCGCGTATATAATATACCAACTGTATGGATTTCATATCTTTTGCTACCAGAAAACAGAGGAACCCATATAGAACTTATACCTGTAGCGTACATAATTATGATTGCTGTGTGCATATTTTGTGTACCCGAGTTATATTTTTTACCTGAAAGCCAAATTTTACTTAAAATGAGTATAACTCTGGATTTCCATATACTCATAATACCTTTTAAATCAATAGTTATACCTGTTGCTAGTATATATTATGTATCACACATAAATAGAACAAAAATATATTTGTAGGGGCAATGTTGTGCCTACTACAGTTAATTATGGCTATTACGGATATTATTATTTTTGCTACACATATAGCAGAGCGAATTTTTTTTTGTGTGTAGGATTCGCCGACGACATTGATATCGTGCTTTGAGCTCGTCATCTTGAGGAGATCGAAATACATGCAAGTGATGCGGGTAAATTAAGTCCTGGCTTGAAAGTGCCGGTCTTGAACTTACCGACCATAAGATGGAAACGGTTTTGATCACCTAATGACGAAAAGGAGCAGGAGTGTAGATAAATTCGGCGGCTGCGAAATCATCCCTCACCCTTTTATTTAATACCGGTTTAATACCTTTTATTTAATTCGCTAGTGTGCTACCCATTATTGCCGGCCCGAAGAAAATTCGAAGGTTATTGATTTCAAGGGTAGGCACCTAACTACCTGTACTGTTTTGACATGGTGCCTTTGCGGACTGTGCAGTTTGTAAAAATGTATCCAAAGATGCGAGACATGTGATGCTCGACTGCCTGCATTTTAAAGCATGAAAGAAAAATGAAAAGAAAAGAAAAAGAAATGAGATAGCACTAGGAAGTCAGTGTTTATTTACTGTTCTGTAGATTTTTTTTCTCGTAATTTCAGTTAATTTTCTCTCGGATTTCCTTTTTCCAAATTAGCAATTATTATTTTTCGATCCTCCACAGAAGTCAACTTCGTATTGCGCGCTATTACTTAAAACTGCTGCATATGATCTCTTGGAAAATCTAAACAGATCTAATACAATTTATGTGAAATAGTGTTGCATCCTAAAAAGCTCGATTCTGGATAACGGTTTGTCATTGCATCTAGCATGTTTAGAGTTGCCCGACTTTAACTGTGAGGTCAATTTTTCGATAACATAGAAGTTTTCTTGTTTGGTTTGTCGCTAAACTTTGAAAAGTTTTAGTTTTTTTTATCAGCATGATCTGAATAATCAGTGCAATAAAGTACCATGACTTTTTTGAAGTTATTCTTTTATTTCAAAAACATAAATTAATTTAAAAGATTTAAATGTGGTCGCTACACTTGAACTGTAGACGAACTGTTTCCCCGAAAACGATCACATTCTAATTTCAAAATCTTTTTCTTTTTCCTGGCGCAAGACAACAAATAAGTGACGTAAACGACTACACCGTAAACTTTATTTCCTTTTTATCTGCCTACACCACTGATACCAATTTAATCTCGCTAATTTGTGGATATATGAAGCAACAGCCTAGTTATGCCAATGTTATTGTTTCGAGAGCCCTTTAATTGAGCGATTACACTTAGTTTTGATACAGCTTTAATATAATTTTGATAATTTAAGGTTTTTGATCAAGGTAGTACGAGCTGCATGACAACGCCTTTGGATGGATTTCGAAATGGCAACGTTAATCAAAATCTATAATTGATTGAAGTAAACTTTCTACTTCAGTCGTGAGAGAAGGACTTAGCTTCCTGTTCTCCAGCGACTTTCAGTTACATGTTCCTCCGAAAACTGTTATAGTTATATTATATATTCAATATTTTCTAAGCAAAACCTAAAATATTGCAAAGCCAAAAATTTGAACGACTACACTTACGTAAATGGCATGGTTTATTTTCTTAAATGCAAGGTGCTCAATTCGAGAATATCGACCATAGTGTAATTTGTAAATACTAACACTATACTACTATCCTGGTACATCCGATTTACCAAAAATGCTCCAAACAACTTATCTGTTGGCCGCTTTCGGCACCAAGTCTTTCTGTCACTGACCCGTTCAATATTTGGAGCACTGGCCGACGTATGAATTAACGAAAAACACTTTATTTGGAAACTGGTTTTGTCGAAAATATCTTTTTGGTATTTATTTTATTGAAATTCATCTGATGGAACGCAGATGAGCAATGTTGAAATTGAATAATTTTTAATTGAATTAACCTGTGCGCGTCAAATCATCAACAAATGTCGAAAGAGCCAACTTGATACAATTGTATCTGTATTCAACCAATAACGACTATTTCATATGCATATGAGTAGGTACCCAGTCGATTGAATTCATAACATGCCTTCAAAATTGAGATATTAAGTCGGGATGCTACACGAATATTTAACCACGCTAAATATTTTGATCTGATGAGACATTCGAGTGTTCAGTAATGTGCATAACACTTTTAGATTTAAGGCAAACACTGCAAGTTTATGAACCTTTTAGAATTCACTGAGCGTGTCGAAAACTTTTCGATACCAGACATGACATAATCCATTTACTGCTAAAACAAAGCGCCAACGAGATTGTGTTACGAGAACGTTTTCAGGAAATTGCAAACTTTTTGCAGCTCAAAGTTGTAACAATAAAAAAAATCACTACTTGTTCCACTTTCACTCAGAGATTTTTTGATGTTATCTGGCGGGCGTACTTGCAGTTCGCATGGCATGGTGCGCTAGAATTTTTCGCTGTTTAACGAAAATAGAAACGAGATGAAGCTAGTCAATTGGATTAGGTCTTGGCCTTGGCCATTAATTGGTGGATTGGCTTTTTAAAATTGGATTTGATACCTTGATATTGGAAGTTTGGTCATTTGAAATCAAACTCTAAACTCCCTATGGATATTGAATTTGTTCATTTGAAGTCTAAAAAATACGGTGAATCTAGTATGTAGTAAGCGTAGGTTGATTAGTGACCTACAGTGACCTACAATGACAGCCACTGAAGACAACACTCCGTTAAGCCTGTACGACACTAAATCAAAAAACTCGTCAATTCTCCCACTCTTATTGCGTATATAGAAAAAATTAACGCGGAATATTCTCTTTGTGTTTGCATTAATAGTGGGATAATTTAAAAGATTATGAGTGTGGTGTCATACAGGTTTTCGAATGTTAAAGAACAACGAAATGGTTGCTTTAGAATTTTCTCATGAAAATTACTTCTATCTTCAAATTTCTTATAAAAAAAAATAAAATGTAAAATAACGAAAATATTTAAAAAAAAAAAAAACGATTAAAATTTTTTTTGATGCTTAGGGTAATATCCTTTGAGCTTAGGGGAGTTGCCTTTGAAACTGATTGCTTATCATTGACAATAGAAGGAGACACTTTTATTTATTTATTTGCCAAGCAAAGTATAAAATACATATAAAGAGATACTAAACAAATTAAGGCAAGGCATATAAATGCAAATGAATAAAATGAAAATAAATAAATAAGTTTAAAATAAACAGCTAAAAACATATAAGTCACAATGTTGAACAATCAAAATAATGCAACAATAAATGCAAAATTAAAAAATTAAAAACAAAACACAATTAAATAAGTGATCTAGTAAAAAAATAACCCGTTTGTTTCAGATTGAAATTAGAATTATTACAAAATCCGGGCATATAAAAAGCATGCTAGGTCAGTAGACTGGGAGTGGTAGGGTAAGACAGCCTTGGTAAGTCTAGTTTTAAGGGGCTCTGTGGATATCGTGGGGGAAAAGTATTGGCTCATGCTGTTGAATAGCACCTATTTATTGGCTCATTAGCGGCGTATGCTGTGCTATGCTTATATTCAATTAGCAATCGTCAGTATCTAATGACTCTTACGGCCTGGTTAAGTATAAGCCTACCCTTTATGTAGTCGATATTAACAGGGTGTCTAATAACATCGAAACTGAAGCAGGCAGATAACATTAATCTTCTTGATGCAAGTTGTGGCAAGTTTAGAAGTCTAAGGCGAGATTCATGTGGTGGTAAATTGCTGAGATCACAAGGATAGCAAATATCTCTAAGAACGAATAGTAACAATTACTTCTGAACAAACAAGCATCCTCAAGAAGAAGGCGAACGAGCGTAGCGTATGGGGATTTTGAGACGCAAAGGTTCTGAAACTCCCTGGCTCGTCGCTTAATGAAGCCAAGTCGTTTACTTGCTTGAGAAATCACTTTGTCATACTGCAAATTAAAGTGGAGCAACACCACACTAAATTGGGGCTCCGCCTGCGTGCTACTTACTTTCTCCAAGAGACCTAAAAAAACCTATCGTGTCGGGATTCCGGCACTCTTTCCCTCATCCACTTTACATGAGCGACGGAATTCTTTAAGCGTCGATTTCTTTATGGAAAAGAGTACGTAGTTGATACTTCATGCAATATCGTGCAGAAACTTCAACGCACTCAGAAAAATATGTTTCCGAAAATCAAAGAAAATATTTACTTGTTTGCGAGATGTGAAATCTTCCACAAATCAAATAAACTTTTATTTGATATCAGTAATTTGTATAAATATCATTGAAAAATTTCTTACATTCAACGAAATACAATTTTTACTTTACCTTATTTCAAGTAAGTAATTTTCCTCACATCTTGTAAATTATGTCTATGAATTTAGTAAATTATATCTACAGCGCGAATATTTTTTTCTATGTTTCAACAACAACCACGCTTCAATATTCGACGAAAAAATTGCTAGTTTTTATGACTTCTATCAACATTTCCTCTACACAAATAAAGGGTCGATAGCTTAGGTCGCTAACGTATCAATCCAAAGCAGCGATCTGCCGCTCGTGGGTTCGAATTCCGCCGGGTTCATGGTTGACTTTGTTCGCCTTCAGTTGTCCTAACTCCATTGATTAAGTGTCACATTATGGCTTAAATTGGCACCTAGGCATAAATAATACTAGCGCTTCAGAAAATAAGAAAACAATGTGGCACTTTAAAAAGAGGAAAAACTGGAAAAAAATTTTTCAGAGTTTCTGCGTGCCAACAACATGCGATGCTTTCAAAGCGGTCGGTCCCCCATCTAAGTAGTAACCGCGCCCAGCACTGCTTAACTTCGGTGATCGTACGTGAACCGAATTATGCCAGATGCCAGATGTTCTTGAAACTGTATCGAATTTTACTCAGGGCAAGTGCAATATCAGTGCTTGAAATGAATAAATTCCTTTCTTTCGATTGAGTAAATATTTCTTTGAAACTATACCAAGTTTTACTCAGGGCAAGTACCTACAATATTTGTTCTTTGAAATGAAGAAATTTCTTTCCTTGAATTGAGTAAATATTTCTTTGGCGGAGAATCATTACCAATTTTCTTTGATAATGTGTTCATTTTTCTTCAAAAAATAGAAGTATTTTTCTCAGTGCGCTTTTCATACATATGCGACTGTTTTTTTCAAAGCTTATGCAAGAAAAATCAATTCATTCTTCAATTGCCAACACTTAAGAGTATTTAGTATAGACTGCACACTCTATATATTTTACACAATTCAGGAAATCAATCTTCAAAATTATGTTTATAACCATTGTATTAACTTATGCCCCATTGAATAACTGAATCTAACTTTCATTATAGTTTAACGATAGAAATTATTGCGAAATCGCATCATCTAGATTTTATTAGCACGAATTTCTAAAAGGCAACAGTTAATTGAAACGATCGCAGAAATGTGGAGTTTACCACATGAATTTTTCAAACAGTTTAGGCGAATGCCTCCTCTCCCATTCATTCCGAAAATTCGTATTACATAGCAAATGCATTTCCAATAAAGCTTGCAGCTAATTTGCCGATAGATACATATTTTGGCACCGCCATTGAATGAGAAATTGTTTTTTTTGTTGTTGAAATTCTTCACTCGGCATTTGTGCCTTCGATACGTAAAGAAATGAATGTTTCAAAATGTTTTTTCTCGCCGACCTTCGAATTTTGTTTGCAATATTTCCGTTACAACAAAAAGAATCTGCAGTTACATTCAGTGCACCACCAATCACTGCGAACATTACTTCATCGACCGTTTGACGAGTAACCGATACTCATTCATCGCAAAAAGACATCCAGTTTCCGGTTTCATAACTTCAGTTCGTCGCTTGGACAATGGGTGCAAATATTAACTGAGGACAGCTCAATGCAGTAATCATGTAACGTATCTTCTCAAGAAAGGTGGAGTCTTCGTGTAAGCATCATTTTCACACGCTTATTGGTAGCTCACGTACATCCAACTATAAATAAGCTCGTAACAGTAGCCGGCGTCGACGAACATGGAGACGTCAGTGTTCAAAAGGTTTTCAATGACGCTTTATGGATATCTCTTAGCAATTTAACTGCCATGGTCAAGGTACTGAGAACAGCCTTGACTTTTTGCTGCATTCGCTGCGGCTGAATCGACTCGTCGTTTGCGCATCGCGTTCGTGTGGGAGTGTGCCAATCACTCCTCGTGCGCATACGTTACGTGATTCGCGATTATTTTCGCCTCTAGAACATGATTAATTGAATTGTTTGTTTGAATTATGCACAACAATGCGAAAACATCGTCGCTCTTTTGCTTGGTGATTTGTTTTTGCTGTCGCGATTGTATCTGCAAGACATGCTGAATGCTTAATGGCCGGCCCGCATTCAGTACCCGCGTCTGTCATCAAAGGATGGTTTTTGCTTCGATAATGCAGGGCAATGGTATGACGATTTTTTTGTCCAGACCTTTAGGAGTGCTTCAGACAAAAGGTTCGTTCTGGCTGAAAGAAGTTTGCGCTATTGTTCTAGTAAAAAATGGGTAATTTGTTCTGGTGGGCTGGGAATATTCCGGAATTGAAATAGAATGGAACACGCAGGCTAGAATTGTTTTTGGCAATTCGCATAAATTCTTTAAAAGCCGCTATTATATTCGTCGGGATATAAAGCGTTTTCTGTAAATTGCAAATCATTGTCT